>OX104038.1:1200000-1800000 GCA_944470415.2 Schistosoma rodhaini
TTTCTTAGAAAAAAAACTATCACTTACAACAAGACGATTAAAAGCTCGTTTTGTTTCAATAGTAAGTCGTGATAAAAAATTTGCAATATATGTCACATGAATTTTATCAGAATCTTTTGTTTCCAATTGTAATTGACTAGTATTACCAATCCCATTACTAGATGTAGAATTATCCAAATTGGTTACTGTTTGTTGTTGTTGTTGTTGTTGTGGAGATGACAATGATGATGGTGATGTTGATGATGATAATGTTGCTGTGATCTCATTTTCTGTAATACGTGATATTGTAATTAATAATGGCATAATCAATATAGATTGTAATTGTTCACAATATGTAATTAAATTTAAAATATCTTGTTCAACATTATCGAATAAATGTACCATACAATCGAATAATGTAGATAATTCATCACCTTTATAATTTTTATACATAACAGTATTATGCTAGAAGGGGAAGAAAAAAGAACATAATATACAACACAAAGTGAAAGAGGGGGTACACGTTCATGAGAATGATGATAATACATTTTAATTGTAAGCGGCTAAAGAAATGGGGATGTGAGAGATGACATACAATCAGTTGCATTAATTCCATTTCACTATAACTATCGTCATAAGAATTGCTATCACTGATTTTAACTTGATTTTAACATGTTGTTTCGATTATATAGTTTAGATCAAATGTGAATAACTTTATGAGTAGGTAATATATATCTAATTTTGTCAGAAGGGGTTTTGTGAAGATTTCAGTATTTTTATAGTTGAAAGCATGAGTCAATTGAAGCTAGACCACCAAAGAAAACCTGGAAGTACTGGACGGTCGTTTCGTCCTATTGTGGGACTCCTCATCAGTGCGCATCTACGATCTGGTAGGTACTGAGTTTGAATGTCGAGAGGCGAGATATCTTATTCTGATAGTCCATAGATCTCATCCAACCTATATACATGTAAACATCGAAAAACATTGCATATCCAGCTAGTTGGAGATTTGAAATCACCAATACATATCCCAGACACTTCAGCCGATAAAGAACTACAATCTCATTAAACAATTTTCTATTTATGACTTGTCACTGTGACTTTTATGCTTAACCTAAGCTTTGTTTATTCCATCATTTCACCACATAACTTATCCAAAAGAAAATAGAGAAAAATTACTACATTATTGCGATCAAAAGCTTTTTTTTAAAAAGTCGATAGAATAGAATAATAGGGATGATAGTCCATAAGGAATTCCCAAAAAGTTACCATTTCTTTATTCTTCGTCAAAATATAATACTAAGACGTTCATCACCGTGACAGCATTCAAAAAACATCTAATTATTACTCTACTACAATAATATTATTAGCATAGAAAGCCTTGAATACATACATAGAACCAAAGAATTAAAACAGGATAGAGTGGTTCAATGAATCAAAATGTCTTATCCTACTGAGTGAAATCATACGCAAATATGGAGAATCGTAGATGCTAATTTCTTCACGATACAATAATCATCTACAACATTGATGTGTGGGCAATAATGACAGTGATTGGTTGTCTTGATGAGTCAGACAAGTGGATAGTGTGACAGGTGTTATATGTTTTATATATTCCCCTATCCGGACTGTTATGGACTGACTGTTCCTTGTTGTTGGATTGTGTCGGATCTTGGTGTGGAAATATATTGACGTTATAGTCAGGCTAATCTCGTGTTCTTGATATGAGTTGTGTTGAAGTCCTGTAGGATAGACACTGGGTGTGAATCTAGTGTAGATATTCGTCTAAGGTAAATTGACGTCAAACTCCGCCTGTAGCTCTTCTAGAGTTACTGCCGGTCCCAAGCCCGGGTAAAGGAGGAGGGTTGGGCAATTAACAACAGCCGAACACGAGCAGAGAAAGTCAAAGCACAAGCAGACTACGCAGAAGCAAACAGAGAAGTGAAGAAAAGCATTAAAGCCGACAAGCAGAAATACATGGGAGAACTAGCAACGGCGGCGGAAAAAGCTGCAAGAGAAGGGAATATGAAACAACTATATGATACAACGAAGAAATTGGCAGGGAGATATAGCAAACCAGAGAGACCAGTCAAAGACAAAGAAGGAAAGACAATCACTGAGATTCAGGAACAGAGGAAAAGATGGGCAGAATACTTTGAGGAACTGCTGAATAGACCAGCCCCATCGAATCCACCGAACATCGAAGCAGCCCACACAGACCTTCCAATAGATGTCACTCCACCAACGATCGAAGAAGTCAAGATGGCCATCAGACAAATCAAAAGTGGGAAGGCGGCAGGACCTGACAATATACCAGCAGAAGCACTGAATTCAGACATTGAAATAACTGCAAACATGCTTCACCTTCTATTCAAAAAGATTTGGGAAGAGGAACAAGTGCCAACGGACTGGAAAGAAGGATATCTCATCAAGATACCAAAGAAAGGAGATCTGAGCCAATGTGAGAACTACAGAGGCATCAGTTTGTTATCAGTACCAGGAAAAGTTTTCAACAGAGTGCTGCTGAATCGGATGAAAGACGCAGTAGACGCCGAACTTAGGGATCATCAGGCTGGATTCCGTAAGGATCAGTCGTGCACAGACCAGATTGCGACACTACGGATCATCGTTGAACAATCAGTTGAGTGGAACTCATCACTATACGTCAACTTTATTGACTATGAGAAGGCGTTTGACAGCGTGGATAGGAGAACATTATGGAAACTTCTTCGACACTATGGAGTTCCTGAAAAGATTGTCAACATTATCCAAAACTCATACGATGGATTACAGTGCAAAGTGGTGCATGGAGGACAGCTGACAGATGTATTTCCAGTAAGGACCGGAGTCAGACAAGGCTGTCTACTCTCCCCATTCCTCTTCCTTCTAGTGATTGACTGGATTATGACGAATTCGACATCCGAAGGGAAATACGGAATACAATGGACTTCTCAGAATCAATTAGATGATTTGGACTTCGCAGATGACCTAGCCCTCCTCTCTCATACACACGAACAAATGCAGATGAAGACAGCAAATGTAGCAGCAGCCTCCGCATCGATAGGCCTCCACATTCACAAAGGAAAAAGCAAGATTCTCAAATGCAACACGGAGAACACCAACCCAAACACACTTGATGGCGAAACTCTGGAAGAGGTGGAAACATTCAAGTACCTGGGGAGCATCGTTGATAAACAAGGAGGATCGGATGCAGATGTAAAGGCAAGGATTGGCAAAGCAAGGGCAGCATTTCTACAATTGCAGATTATGGAACTCAAAACAACTCTCAACCAATTTCAAGGTCAGAATCTTTAGTACGAACGTCAAGACAGTCCTACTGTATGGAGCTGAAACGTGGAGAACTACTACGGCCATCATCAGGAAGGTACAAGTATTTATAAACAGTTGTCTACGCAAAATACTCAACATCCATTGGCCGGATACTATCAGCAACAGCGTTTTATGGGAGAGGACAAACCAGCTTCCAGCTGAAGAGGAAATAAGGAAAAGACGTTGGAAGTGGATCGGACATACATTAAGGAAATCACCAATGTGCATCACGACTCAATCCCTAACTTGGAATCCGGAAGGGAAGCGGAAAAGAGGAAGGCCAAAGAACACACTACGCCGGGAAATAGAAGCCGATATGAAAAGGATGAATAGCAACTGGAAAGAACTGGAAAGGAAGGCTCAGGACAGAGTTGGATGGAGAATGCTGGTGAGCGGCCTATGCTCCTCGACGAGGGGTAACAGGCGTAAGTAAGTAAGTAAGTAAATTGACGTCCCACATACGTGTAAAAAGTGAAAGGATTGTTATAACAAAAACCCTAGCGTTATAAAAAGTATCTTATGTTTATAACAAATAGACATCTATGAGTACTGACAGTAATCAATGATCGATCAAACACAGTAAAGCAAAACAGAACGAGTCCTAAAAACAGAAATAGATGTAAGTCTATAAGTGTTTATCACTTAAATCACCCTACAGAAAATAGATTTTTAAAAACACCCACTTCCAAGAAGAAGGAAGTTATAGATTAGAACAAGGACGTTGACATGTAAGTTTCACTTCCGCTTTTGCAAATACTATGTCCTATTGGGAATGAATTCATTAGAGAAATCACTCTCTGGTTTAACTCATTAAAATAAATGACAAGGGGTTTTGTGGAGAATTTAGTATTTTCACAGTTGAAATCATGGGTCAATTGAAGCTAGACCACCATCGAAAACCTGGAAGCACTGAACGGCCGTTTCGTCCTATTTTGGGTTGAAGTTAGACCTTAACACCGTTAGATGCCGGCTCAGTGGTCTATCGTTTAAGGGCTCCGGCTCGAGAAAGTGATAGGTCCTGGGTTCGAATCTCGCGAGTGTGGGATCGTGGATGCCCACTGCTGAGTCCCACAATAGGACGAAACGGACGTCCAGTGCTTCCAGGATTTCCATGGTGGTCTAGTTTCGATTGACTCATTAAAATAAGCAGTTTCTGGTTAAATGCAAAGAAAAAAACAAGTAAAATAATTAAACGTACTTACTGACTTTTCAATTTGTGATGTATTCAAATGAAAACCAAAGAATTGATTTAAAAATGCTTGTTCTGTACGAATTAGGGTTATAATCTTATCAAAACAACTATCAAAGATCTGTTATTTAAAGGAAGAAAATAAAGTAGAGGAAACATGGTTAACCATAAACACATGACAAAACAATATTTTGGAAGCAGTAATTAATAAAGCTCTAACATGTAGTTTGGAGCGTAGCTTCAAAAGATCTGAAACAACAATTTGTGAACTCGAATCCATAGCACTGGTGACACGTGAGGAAAAAGATGAAACCAAATAAGAAAAGTTAGTAGTTGTTGAATAGCGGTGTGCAGCAATAACTTCTAGTCACCTACTCCATGAAATGATACCTTATAGATGATCAGTTCAAGAACGATCACCGGAAACCAATAAAAAGATTAATAATGTCCAATGAAAATATAACTATTGATACATTTCAATTGAAAAAACCATATTGCAATGTTAAGGAACTATTATATCCATTTACGTGATCAATCGAATAAAATTCGTCGAATTAAACCTTACTACTGATAGGTATTAAAGTAGACATTTTAATTATTTAGAAAAATGAGTTTACAAAAATGAGAAATTTCATCCAACATACCAAAAACTTACCGATTCAACTTGAGTTAAAAGATTTGAATCTAAACTATGTAATGACATAACACTTCCAACATCTGATGGTATATTGTCTAAGCGTTGAATTTCTTTAGCTAATACATACAAAAGAAAATAAAAATAAAGATTTCGAAATAAGTGATTGCACCTTGGTGGTGACCATCGTGGTTAACAAAGATATCAATCAACAAATAAAGTGATTAAAATGATAATTCATTATTATCCTCAATGACAATCAAGGAAGAATTAATTTGTTTCAAAGACTGCATCATAAAGATCTCATACATAACCTGTAGGGGAAATGCAACTTTCATAAAATTGATATTTTGGTTGAAATTGATACCACTAAGAGACAGAGCGTACTTTCATCAAAATATTTACTAATATTATCAATTATGGTTTACATGAATCAAAATCATTTTAAAAATGCACATTTATTATGTAATACTGTGATGTGGTCTACTTATATCCATATAAGTAGTATATGGTGATGGTCAGTCATAGAATGTATTTTGGCATATCGATAAGTAAAGAACAGGAATGAAGTGCAATCGGTACGAAAATGCATGATGATGGATAAATTTAGAGCAACAAAGGTTTTCAATAGTAATTAGACATATATGAGTAAATATACAAGTGTGGGATCGTCTGAAGATGAAATTTAAAAAAAATCAAATCTGGAAACAATAAAATTATTAGTGTGGTAAATTATAGAAGATGTAAAGAGTTTAAGTCAGTCCCAGATCTCTTCAAAATGAATATTGAAGACTTAGAACAATGACACGATCACTGACTATAATTTGAGATTGGAGGGTTACGTTATTTATTTATTTATTTAAACACATTAATATTGGTCCAAGGAAGCACCAGATACAAATGCGCCACACAAATCTCATTCGATTTGTGTAAAGACTGTGATACTGCCCAGGTGCCCAAACCGAAGAACGTGGTTTACTTAGAGGGCCACACCCGGAACCATTGACCTAAAATTCGGATCCAAAAGGCAGTGGAGCAACTTAAAGAGATGCAGTCTCATGGTAGCCAATGACCAACGATTGATTCATACGCCATTTGTTCTCTCAGGATACTAGAGCCCATTGGTTTGGAATCAGGGTTTTCCAACTCCCCTAGGTGGACTCACAGAGGGTTAAGTAGAAATTATACAATATTTGAAGAGTTAACAAAAGTTTAGAGAATTAAGTAAATGAAAAATAAAAACCAGTGAATGGCGGGATTAGATAATTTCGTGTTCAAATAGGCCTTCTCACAAATCTTCATGGTTTAAACGACGCATCATCCATCACTCAGCCAAGGGGATTTTAAGCGCTTACTGTCTATCCCGCAAATCATATATATTCAATGACTCAATAATATTAAGTATATTTGAATATATAATACATTATCAAAAGTTAACGAAAATGTTGGGTTTTTAAATTAAGATAAGTAATTTTAACTTACATTTCCCAGGTCGTACAAGATTAGCTACAGAGTCTTGTGTACATTTCAATACTTCTTGTATTTGTCGCTTGAAAAAATTCTGTGATTTTTCAATATACATCTGGAAAAACGTTTGTAGAAACAAAATTGTATGATTTTATATGGACTGTAATGAAAATATGAGCCAATGTTACAACTACTGTAATCACTACTACTAGTATTAGGGATGGTTGGCATCAGTCCACAAGGTCACTAACTTCTAGTCTAAGCCATGTTGGTAGATGCAGATTACTTTGTTGAGGTCCACGTAACTATCGAAACCAATGGTTGGAGACTTTAGGCGAAATGACTCAGAATCGATCACAATGGCGTAGGTGTATACACTCTTTATCTTCGCTTAAACTATGAGATTAAAATTGTTTCATATTTATCTTTCTTCCTATACTTTATCCTTATATACAATGTTTCCTTTATATATTACCACCATTAAACTAACTATTTCTATGAATCTGGTGTTCATCTTGTAGTGCTATCGAAGTATGGCAACTTGGACCAATGCATATATATGTGCCTGGTCCTAAGTTGTAGCTGACTGACTGACTACTCAATTTTACTAAGTAGTATGTTTCATCCTCTAAATATTCTTTTCACTTGTGGATTTTTCAATGAATCATAAAAAACACAGATGTTGAAAAATATATACATTGGTGCAACATAATCCCTATTTATGAACAACAATAGACTTTTATCATAGATATAATTTCCCTATATCAACTAACAAATAGTAAATGTTATGTATTGGGATTTTTAAATAATTCAGTTTTAACACAGCTACAGCTTCAGGATGTTTGATGGAAGCAGCTTACTGACATCACTTCTGTGCAGTTAGTAACACCGAATCGCTCTAGAACACCAAGCTTACTGCATTAAATCTTAACACTCCACATAGATCATCACAATAAACAAATTCAATCATCACATCGAGATAGCAAGCTATGGGGTGTCATGTCAACTGGGAGAAAAGATCATTCTTGTGTAAACCACAGTTAATATGATAATACGTTGCAGTGAAGCAGTAAGAATGTATCGGTATCTTCTACTATTGACAAAAAATATTAAAATGTCATGTGTAATCACTTCCATAGCTGACAAATAGACAACCTGGCTGTGGTTCGCGAGATGATAGCAATCGATGGTTAGAGACCTTGAATAACATGACTCGAAATCGTTTGCAATGGCGAAGGGGTATCCACTCTTTGTGTTCTCCCAAATTCTAATCTTCTGAATTCTTCGTGTCCTTTTCCGTTTTCTCTTTCCAAATTTATTTCACTGGATTATACTCCTTCAATAACATCTTCAAACCCTAATCTTTCACATAATGCTTATACTCTTACTACTTCTATCATTATGGGATTTGAATCGACAACTGCATCTCTGTGTTAATGTACTATGGCAACTTGAACTGATGTACTTATGTGCGAAGTTCTACGTTGTGACTGACTGACTGAATAGACAACCTCAGAGATTTGTGATCAGTCAACCAAAAAAGACTATCTTAGCAATAATGAAATTAGTGTAAATTACAAATTCTTCTTCGGAAAAAAGAAAACAAACACATTATTACCCTTTTAATTCCAATATATAAATCTTTTCTATTAGCCTGTAACCAGTTACCAACTAGTGGAGTTAGTTGAAGTAAATCAGTTCTTTGAACAGCATATAAATCAGATGCAACACGAAAAGAACTTGTAATCATCATTGATGTTTTTCTACTTCCACCGCCACCACCAGATTGATTATTTGATATTGTTGGCATTGTATCTGATGTAGGCATACTAATACCTGTGTTGACAACAAATCCTAATTGACTAGCATAACGTAACATTGCATCATTTACAAAACCTGATAATTTTGTGGCAAATGAATCACGTAAATTTCTTAATTCTTGCATACGTTCATCTACAGCTTGAAGATGTTCTTCACCTGAACGGTAATAATAAAGATAGAAATGTTACTTGACTCTAGATATATAAACCATAATTACGTCGTAATAGTAAATGCAATGACTGAACATAAACCAAATGACTATGTTTGATTTCGATACCTAACGAATATAACGGCACAAAAAAGTCTACGTAACAATCGACGGTTATAAATAATATTAAAGAATCCCATTGTGAAAAACGAATAACCAGCGCTTTACCAAGGTAGGTGGACATGGGGAGTTGGAAAACTCTGATTCTAAACCAATGGTGTACATGGGCTCCTGTATCTTGAGGGAATAAATGGCATATGAATAAATCGTTGATCACCGGCTACTATGGGACTGCATCTCCTTACGATGCTCCACTGCCTTGTAGATCAGATCTTTAGATCGAAGGCTCCAGGTGTGGTCCCCTAAGAAAACCACCTGCTTCAGTCTGGGTACCTAAGCACTATCACAGCCCTCATACAAATCAAATGAGATTTGTATGGCGCATATGTATCTGGTGCCCCCTTGTACCAATAATTGTGTGTTTAAATAAAATAGAAAACATAAAAGCGAACAATATTGTTTTCAATAAGATCTTCATCAGACTTTACTCGAATATAATATGAAAATATTAAACTAATTTAGGTAATTTATGAGTCCATGATCACAATGAAATTGATTACGTAACAATACCTAAAAGATATTCATCTAGTCTGAAAAGAGCCACATAAAGTGGATACGTAGCTTTATTTTGACACACATATGGTTAACAGATGTTATACGATAGATAAAATCAATTCATTTCGATTGATTTATTATATACTCCCGTCATTACTAAATGGGATTCAACTCGAAATCTCCTACATACACTAGAAGCCATAGAGTTCTGAACTTCGGGACAACCTGTTGGGGATGTCATATCCCCAGAATTTACTTGGTAAGTGGCTTAATCTTGTAATTTTATATTGAAAATTTGAATTTCTTTGTTTTCGCACCAAAGGCGCTCTTTTTACCTTCGGGGCGAATTTCCAACTTGTAAAATATCTTAAACGCTATTGGATCATTGTTTCTTTAAGCGTGTTATTTTGTAATACTGCTCAAGGACAATTCATTGCTGTATATACACGTTTGATTTTTCCACCTTATGATTGCTGTGCTTCTTGCTGCTACGGAATATATTTTCCCCGCTCCTAACTTGGACTTCTTACTCTGGTTAGCTGGGTCTGGGACGCGTCAGAATAGTTAGCTTATCGGTCTCTGGTTACAAGTCTTTGTTCCGTTCGCTAACTAGTGAATTCGAAACGTTTCAGATATAACACAACCTTATCCCTTTCTTGGTCAGATATGACTTAAGAGAAGATATCATTAATTTCTTTCCATATCATGTATTTGTTTGCCTTTTTTATCTCTTCTCGTTTATATTCTCACGTATATAATGGCTTACACACTGAATGTCACATAATTTAAATGTTTTGTGATGATTATCTAAATTTGACCTACTTCCTATGTTGAACTAATGATTAGAACTTTTATATTATTATTATCACATTAATACATCTACCTTCTTGCTACAAATTTGTACTTTCCAAGTATTACATGTAGTTAACCAATTGTGACAATGATCTCATAAATTCCCTTCATTTGTATTTCAATAAAGCTTAATAACGACCTAATTGAAAAAAATGGGTTCGAATCTCACGATGCGAGATGATGGATGCGCACTGCTGAAGAGTTCCACAACAGGACAAAAAGGCCGTCCAGTGCTTCCAGGTTTTCCTTGATGGTCTAACTTTAAGTGACTCATGATTTCAACTATGAAAATAATATTGTTCGTTTATATGTGATGTTTGATGAAAGGAAAAATTCAAGTAGTCCGAAATCTACTTTGAATATTATCACTATTCATTTACTAGTAATGAGATTTGTTATATGTCAGTAAATAGATATGTTGTGTTTATTTCAGTTTGACATGAGAATGTTTTATATGACAATATTAAACCAATCAAGGCAATTTATGAGTTAGTGATTACAGTGAAATAGATTACGTAATTACATCTAAAAGGATATGTGTCTAATCAAATAGATGCCCCAAAATGTCCTGGTACGGTCGAGAGTGGGGAGAGTCCACTCTCCCTCTCCAAATGCTCTCACATGGCCAGGCGTATA
The DNA here is from genome assembly GCA_944470415.2 of Schistosoma rodhaini. NCBI lineage: Eukaryota > Metazoa > Platyhelminthes > Trematoda > Strigeidida > Schistosomatidae > Schistosoma > Schistosoma rodhaini. Next base: position 1,210,732 of record OX104038.1, read on the forward strand.
TAGCCTCTACAAGGGAAGTACTACTCACTGCCTTCTCGTGGCATTGTTGTTGTTTACGAACTTGAGAGGACTATCAGACTTTTAGGTCAAAGGCTCCAAATGTGTAGCCCCATAAGAAAACCACCTGCTACAGTTTGGGCACCTAGGCAGTATCACACCCCTAACACAAATCAAATAAGATTTATGCGGCGCATATGTATCTGGTGCCCCTTTGTAGCAATATTTATGCGTTTAAATAAATAAATATAAATACACCGCGATTGTACAGTTCACAGTCAAGTGTCTTCATCAGTTGGTTGAATTAACTGTTCTGGAGATAAAATAAATTTGTAGTAAGATAACCATTACCACCATGTAAGTCAGTTGCCTATAATTTACACTAATAAAGATGATACATCAACTCAGTAACTCAATACAAATCCTGTACATAGTGATTAATATTTTCATGGTCAACAAATTATTCATTTTTTACATCACCACATGATCAATAATTTAACCTTTATTTCTCTGTATTATAAAATGGATTATCTTCTCAATGAAAGAGTTGTGTACATGGAATTACAATAAAATAATAGTAAAAAAAGAGACATAAATTGTATTGGTAATCGATAATGTTATGGTGTGGGTATATCAGTGTGGTGTGTGTGTGTGTGTGTGTGTGAATATCAGTAACCCACAGCACAATGTGAGTACTTTCTGAGTGCTTAAATTGGATAGATTTATTATGTACAACTAATACATATGTTATACAACTTACACTTATTTACTTAGTTTTAAATCAGATGATTAAATTATGTTAGGGCTAGTGATACCATTAACTGGATGACTGAAATTCTAGAAATAGAGCAAAGTTTATTGATTCTATAGACTGTAGAAACTGATGGTGTGAATTTCTAAGTTGATAACCATTACTCTTAAATTACACAATTTCTAATCGGTTATTACTTGACGAAGCTTCAGTGCACGTAAAAATGGCGCAAGCTGATAGGAGCAGACGCTGTGGATCCATTAAAAAATCAAGTCAATCACAGACTTAACCTTTAAGATGAATGAAATGATTAACCCAATATCTTGCAATCAGATAGAGAGAAACGCACTTCAAAAAAGACTCTTGCGTTTTCACTGAGTGGTTGACAGACTACGGATTCTTTCTCTTTATTAAAACTGGGTAGTAATATTTGCAGACAATAAGTCAATTAATAAAAAAAATTCTTCAATTATGAGATTAGTTTGTGAAACAATTCAAAGTTTCTGACCCAGTTACTACGTGTAGTTAGTATTCCGTTTGATCATAAAGACAAAATGACAAAACAATAGATGCAAACATTATTACACAAACCTTCTTTAAATTCTGAATTCAGCAAACGATCCAAATATCCAGCAGCTTCAATACAACGTACAATACCATCAGATGTGCTTAAATCACTTTTCGTTAATACATGGAGGTATTTTGGATCAACATTTAACCGATCGACTAATTGTTCAAGTACATTTAATAAATTTGCGCGATTGTCTACTGTAGTTTGGATTAATTGATCATGATCACGTAGAGTAGCCATTGCATCTTCAACTTCCTATGCATAAATGTGAATAGGATATCATCACTTAAAGAAAACGGGTATGATAATAATGATAAGAACCATAATTATCACAATCGTTAACATCATCATGATAGTACATAATTACTTACTCTCGTCACCGCTTGTAACTCCGCCTGTAGCTCCTCCAGGGGTTACTGCCGGTCCCAAGCCCGGGTAAAGGAGGAGGGTTGGGCATGGGGTTAGCGACCCCATCCCGTAGAAAATCAACTCGCTAAAAAAACGCTAACCAGAAAAAATCATTCAAACCATTCAAACTCTGCCCTGGGAGTAGAAGGAAAAATGACGTCTCATGATGAAAGCCGAGTTCATTCGGAAGTCATGAGGCCGATGCACCTTCTTACAACCAGAGCGACAATTTTTATAGGTACATGGAATGTCCGGACAATGTGGGAGACCGGCAGAGTCTTCCAAATTTCTGCGGAAATGAGGAAATACAACCTGGAAGTGCTTGGAATCAGTGAAACACATTGGACGCAGGTTGGACAACAACGACTGTCTTCAGGGGAACTTCTGTTATACTCCGGTCATGAAGAAGAAAATGCCCCACATACACAAGGAGTGGCACTGATGCTGTCTAGAAAAGCACAAAATGCACTTATAGGATGGGAATCTCATGGACCGAGGATCATCAAAGCCTCCTTCAGAACAAAGAGAGAGGGCATTACAATGAACATCATCCAATGCTATGCGCCGACCAACGACTACGATGAAGACGCTAAAAACCAATTCTACGATAGGCTGCAGTCAATCTTCGAGAAGTGCCCAACCAAGGACCTGACCATTCTGATGGGAGATTTCAATGCAAAGGTTGGAAAGGACAACACTGGATACGAAGACGTCATGGGATAACATGGACTGGGAGAAAGGAACGAAAATGGTGAGAGATTTGCAAACCTATGTGCCTTCAATAAACTGGTCATAGGTGGCACCATATTCCCACACAAAAACATACACAAAGCCACTTGGATTTCACCGGATCACACTACACAAAATCAAATCGACCATGTCTGCATCAACAAAAAGTTCAGGAGGACGATGGAGGATGTGAGAACCAGAAGAGGAGCTGATATAGCATCCGATCACCATTTGCTGGTCGCCAAGATGAAACTAAAACTCAAGAAGCACTGGACAATGGCGCGGACAACATCACAAAAGTTTAACACGGCCTTTCTTCGAGATGCTGACAAACTCAACGAATTTAACATAGCCCTCAGCAACAGGTTCGAGGCCTTTCATGACCTACTCAATGGAGAGGGAACCAGCATAGAGAGCAGCTGGAAAGGTATCAAGGAGGCAATTGTTTCAACATGTCAGGAGGTTCTGGGCCAAAAGAAGCACCATCACAAGGAATGGATCACTGTTGGTACACTGGATAAAATTGAAGCAAGGAGGAACAAGAAGGTAGCAATCAATATCAGCCAAACAAGAGCAGAAAAAGCCAAGGCACAAGCCGAATACACAGAGGCAAACAAGCAAGTGAAGAGGAGCATCAGGACCGACAAACGTAAATATGTGGAAGATTTAGCGATGACAGCGGAAAAGGCTGCAAGAGAGGGAAACATGAGACAACTGTATGACACAACAAAGAAACTTGCTGGAAATTACCGTCAACCAGAAAGACCAGTGAAAAACAAGGAAGGCAAAGTAATCACCGACATTGAAGAACAACGAAACAGGTGGGTAGAACACTTCAAAGAACTCTTGAATCGACCAGCTCCACTGAACCCACCCAACATCGAAGCAGCACCCACAGACCTCCCAATCGATATTGGCCCACCAACAATTGAAGAGATCAGCATGGCCATTAGACAAATCAAGAGTGGCAAAGCAGCGGGACCAGACAACATCCCGGCAGAGGCACTGAAAGCAAATGTAACAGCAACTGCCAAGATACTCCACATCCTCTTCGGTAAGATTTGGGACGAAGAACATGTACCAACAGACTGGAAAGAAGGACTTCTCATCAAGATACCAAAGAAAGGCGATCTCAGCAAGTGCGACAACTACAGGGGCATCACTCTCCTCTCAATACCAGGAAAAGTCTTCAACAGAGTATTGTTAAACAGGATGAAGGATTCCGTGGACGCTCAACTTCGAGATCAACAAGCTGGATTTCGTAAGGATAGATCGTGCACAGATCAAATCGCAACTCTACGTATCATTGTGGAACAATCAATCGAATGGAATTCATCACTGTACATCAACTTCATCGACTACGAGAAGGCATTTGATAGCGTGGACAGGACGACACTATGGAAGCTTCTTCGACACTACGGCGTGCCTCAGAAGATAGTCAACATCATACGGAACTCCTATGATGGCCTAAACTGCCAAATCGTCCACGGAGGACAACTCACCGACTCGTTCGAGGTAAAGACCGGTGTTAGGCAAGGTTGCCTACTCTCACCCTTTCTCTTTCTCCTGGTGATCGATTGGATTATGAAGACGTCAACATCTGGAGGAAATCACGGGATACAGTGGACAGGCAGGATGCAGCTGGACGATTTTGACTTCACGGATGATCTGGCTCTTCTATCACAAACGCAACAACAAATGCAGGAGATGACGACCAGTGTAGCAGCAGCCTCAGCAGCAGTAGGTCTCAATATAAACAAAGGGAAAAGCAAGACTCTCCGATACAATACAATATGCACCAATCCAATTACACTTGACGGAGAAGCTTTGGAGGATGTGGAAATCTTTACATATCTGGGCAGCATCATTGATGAACACGGTGGATCAGATGCAGATGTGAGGGAGAGGATCGGCAAAGCAAGAGCAGCATACCTACAGCTGGAAGTGGATAGGACACACCTTGAGGAAATCACCCAATTGTGTCACAAGACAAGCCCTCACATGGAATCCTGAAGGTCGAAGGAGAAGAGGAAGACCAAAGAACACATTACGCCGAGAAATAGAGACAGACATGAGAAGAATGAACAAGAACTGGAAAGAACTAGAAAAGAAGGCCCAGGACAGGGTGGGTTGGAGAAAGCTGGTCGGCGGCCTATGCTCCATTGGGAGTAACAGGCGAAAGTAAAAAAAAAAAAGTCGTCACCGCTTGTGGAGCACAGGTTGCTGAACAATAATCTTCAACCTACTCTAACCTCAGCTCTCCTATCTAGTTTTTTACAAGTCCTGTTCATTACTTTGATATTTGTCCCATTTTTCAGTGCAATATGTTCTTTTGTCTGTCTGTATTCACAATTTTAGGTTGAGGCTTGACTCGTGATGTGGTTTGATGATTGCCGAAGTATATCCTCCTATCTACCTCCAGCATCTTTTCCTAATTTTCTTAACAACTGGAAGCTGGTTTGTTCTTTCATGCATTGTGTTTTACCGATGATACCCGGTCAACAACCGATTTGGAGCATTTTCAGTAGAGTACCATTTACAAATAATCCCATTTTCAGGTTAGGCAATGATTGATTCAATACAAGTGTAAAGTCGGTCAGTCAGTCACAACGTAGAACTTCATACGTACTTACATCAGTTCGAGTTGCCATACCACATTAGCACAGAGATGTAGTTGTCGATTCAAATCCCATAGTAGTAGAAGTAGTAAGAGTATAAACAGTAATCCGAAAGATTAAGGTTTGAAGATGTTATTCAAGAAGTATAATCCAGTGAAATAAATTCGAAAAAAGAGAAAAAAGAAAGGGACATGAAGAATTCGGGAGTAAACAAAGAGTGGGTGCACCTGAGCCATTGCAAATGATTTCGAGCCATGTCATTCAAGGTCTCTAACCATCGATTTATATTATCTCGCGAGTCTCAACCAGGTAGTCTAGACCGATCAATATGGCTCCATCCACTTGTCAGTGACTTCATGGATTTGTGCCATGTTTTGGTCTGGCCGCCCCTAGCTTTCTCCCAACCTACTCCATAAAACATTACACGTCGGGGCAGTCGGTAGTTGGGCATACGTAACACGTGTCCCAGCCATCTCAAGTGATGAAGTTTCACTACTTCATCAATCGATTTGCCATCCTTACCTAGTACCCGTTTCCTAAACTGAATTACTTACTCTGTGGTCCCAGAATATACGAGCAATGCCTCGAAAACATCTATGGTCAATAACTAGTAGCCAACGAATGGGTTCTACTCTTATCGGTCAGGTTTCACTGCCATAAAGTAGGATGGAACGAACTGCTGCACAGTAAACCCGTCCTTTGGTGGCTAGCGTAAAACAAATCTATTTAACTAAGTCGCTATACTAATATGGTATGACGACTTAAGACAATGTACATTAGTAACAAGTTTGCTATATTGATTATGAATGATTGATCTCATCACTATTTCCTACAAGATAAAATTGATCATATTAATACATAAAAGTAACCCTTAAAAATATACAGGAAAAATACTAGTAACTAACCTCTAAAAAACTATAATAATTATTTAATTGTTTCTCTAATAATTCAGCTCGTTCAATAGCACTATCCAATGTTGTCATAAGACTTAATACTTGAGATTCAGAAGACATAATTGAATGAACATTTGTCTATCGGGATAAAAACAAAACATAAGTGCAATACATACAGTGTATGAACAACTAAATAGTTCAGTCATAAATAATGACAACCAGACAATGTAAATCCTTATTATTACCAAGACACCAGTTCCTTCCTACTCGGGACTTGTCACTTCGATTTACTTACAACTAAGAGTTGATATTCACTCAACGACACCAACCCAATAAAATCCGCACCCAACACCATCGTGATATTCACTTATTTACTAAGTCTACATAGCCACTGCACTGTCTAATGGGGTGAATTTTTACGGGATGTAGATACATCCAGATGACGAGTCCTAAATGAGGCAGAACGCATGTTCTCGATCCCACTATTAACCACCATCCAACTCTGCCCAAAACGTCTGTGGTTTGATGTTAATATCGAGGCGATTTGCAGAGAATGCATATAAGCTAACAGAGATTGAATGATGGTAGTCCTAAATACCAATGGAAAGATTAAAACAATCAATACCAATGAGTTTCTACCACTATTATTATTATTATTTATCACTATTTAAACATAAATATTGATAGAAAGCAGGCATGATCCCATCTGGCCTTCACTATGCGTAAATGGAACTCATCAATCAATTTACGAACTAACGACTTGACACAGAATTAGACGAAAGAACATTTATATAAATTTCGTGAGAAGCACTACAAATACACACTACTGAGATAGTCAAAATCCAATTGTCAATTGACGTCAGTTTGTATCGCTAACTTGATTAACATCAAAACAATATATTACTAAATAAATTATTATTAGAAATCCAAAGAACAAGCATAAATCATCTTACACCTTCAATGTGAGCCAACTGTTCTTGTAAACGTTCGGTTAGTTGAGCAGCATTTAAGAGTGTTGATTCCTCATCAAGTTCATCTAGAAATTGTCGTATATCATCTTCTTCACGTTTTGTTAATGAACGGTATGAATCAGTGACCGGTGCATTGACATCTGTTTTATCTTTATCAACTGACTTATCATCAACACCACCAACACCATCCTCATCGCCACCGTTACCAACCGTTGACATATATTCAGGATCTAACCAAAATATTTTAGTCAGAGAGAAAGGAAAAGAATAATTCGTTAAAGTGTTAATTCGAAAGCAATTTCTTACTTTACATTATGGACTGACTCTATTTGGATAAGCATTGAAAACTAGGAAGTATTGGACAGCCAATTCATTCTAGTATGAGACTTGTCTAAAGTCAGACGTCCATGATCACAACAGAGATGAGCACTTCGGAAATGTTCCATAATGGGACGAAACAATTATCCAATCCTTCCTGGTTATCTAACTAGGGTCAACTCGTGATACAAACTTAACAATCTCCTACACTACTGATATGTATCCACTAAATTTAAAATTTCTTTTTTACAAGGTGGTATGTTTTAAGCAAAATTGAATGGTGGTTAGCAGTGAAATCGAGGATGGAGGTTTTCCCCAGTTTGAGAATCATCAACTGGATTTGACAGCATCTTGAAGTTGATGCCCACTTCAGGACTCAAAATCAGCACTGATAGTATTGTGTCCTCGGCTACTTATATCCGCATAAGTAGTATACAACAATAAATAGGAATAGAATGCATCTATATATGCGCCACACAAATCTCATTCGATTTGTGTGAGGGCTGTGATACTGCCCAGATGCCCAAGCTGAAGTAGGTGGTTTTCTTAGGGGACCACACCCAGAGCCTTTAACCTAAAGGTCTGATTCACAAGGCAGTGGAGTAACATAAGGAGATGCAGTCCCATGGTAGCCGGTGACAAACGATTGATTCATACGCCATTTGTTCCCTTAGGATACTGGAGCCCATGTGCACCATTGGTTTGGAATCAGGGTTTTCCAACTACCCTAGGTGGATCCTCCACATCCACCAACCCGGTTAAAGCACCGGACATTCGCTTTTCGTCCACTTTCATCTACTTTTAGATAATAAAAATTCGTTTTCCACAGTAACTCATTAACAACTACAGATTCACGTACTCAGCTTCAAGATATATTTTTGTATGTGACGGCTAGTGTGATATTACAGGCCTCCCCTAACCAAGGTAACAAATAAAACAATTGCAGAACTTGTATCCAATACATTGATATGACTCAAATGTATAGTAAAATATATGACCTATTTTAAAATTATGAGACAAAGTAACAAAAAGAGACAGTTTTATAATAAATAGAAAACCATAAAAGTTAACTCGTTCTACTTACTAAGCAAAGCATCCAATGTTTCATTTTGGCTAAGTGGAGAAATATTTATATCTTGTGGGAAATTGACTAATTCTATATCTTTGATTACATGTGGTAGAAGTGTTGCAAGTGTACGACAAAATGAACTGATAAAATGTCTTTTTTCTTCTAATTTTAAAGCATTAAATACCCATATCTGAATCAATGGAAATATAAGGAAAATATGGGAAGATGAATGGAGTCTACAAACAAATGAATATGATAATTTATATCCACAAAATGACAGGAAGGTAAAAATTGTTATAGTTGAAAGCGTGATTCAATTGAAGCCAGACCATCAGGAAAAACCTGGAAGCACTGGACGGCCGTTTCGTCCAAATGCTCTGACATGGCCACTCGTACATAGCCTTTGTCAGAGAAGTCCTACTCACTGCCTTCTCGTGACGGGGGTGTTGTTTACGAAAGTGAGAGGACAAAAAGCGAATGTCCGGCACTTTAACCGGGTTGGCGGACACGGAAATTCCACATAGGGGAGTTGGAAAACCCTGATTCCAAACCAATGGTGCACATTGGCTGGCTACAGTATCCTGAGGGAATAAATGGCGTATGAATCAATCGTTTGTCACCGGCTACCATGGGAATGCATCTCCTCACGATGCTTTACTGCCTTGTGAAGCACACCTTTAGGTCAAAGGCTCCGGGTGTGAGCCCCTTAGAAAACCACCTACTTCAGCTTGGGCATCTGGGCAGTATCACAGCCCTCAGATAAATCGAATGAGATTTGTGCGGCGTATATGTATTCGGTGCCCCTTCGTACCAATATTTATGTGTTCAAATAGATAAATAAATAAATTCTTTGTACTGACTAAAAAAATCATACGTAAATGAAACTTGAACATGTACAAGGGTCTTACTGATAGCGTACCATTTTATTGCTAAAATTACTCGTAAAATCTGGGTTGGTTGCAGATATGGTTAGTGAGAACTGTTTAGTAGACTGAGACTATTTACTCATTACATTCCTCAACTTTTTGAAAGGATGCTTAACATGATAACTGGTGTAGGAGTAGGTTGACAGAAGGTAAAGGATGGCCAAACCAAGACATGGAACCAGAACATAAAGTCATCAATTTCACAGAACCACGTAGGTAGGTGTGGTCTAACTGGTTGAGATCAACGAGGTCACTGTAACCAATACTTAGAGACCTCGTAAAACGTGGCTCGCAATCGTTTACAACAGGAAAGGTGAATTCACTTTATGCATGTCCCCAGATCTGGTTTTTAAGTCATGATATAAATTTCTATTTACCTAATCAAGATTTTGTCGAACCGCATCTTGGATAGCCAATATTTTCGGTCACCGCTAATACTGGTACTAACTTAACGACTCTAGGATTGTCACCATTTTATTTTGCTGGGCTAACAAGGTGTGGTAACTTGAGTCAGTCAGTCAGCTACAACGTAGGACCAAGCACACATATGCATCGGTCCAAGTTGCCATACCTCATTAGCACAGCAAGATGAACAACGGATTTATAGTAGTTAATTTAGTGGTGGTAATACATAAAAGAAAGATTGTATATAAGGATATAGTACAGGAAGAAAGACATGAAGCAATTTTAATATCAAGATTTAAGGGAAGACAGAGTGTATACACCTACGACATTGGTTACGATAGTCACGCGGACCCCGCATCTACCAACATGGCTCAGACTACAAGTTAGTGACTTCGAGAACTGATGCCGCGTTTTGGTTTGGCTGCCCTTAACCTTCTTTCAACCATCCCCAATATAGTCAGCATAGCACGTCGTGAATCGGTGTTCAGGCACATGTAGCACGTGGCCCAACCACCTCAGTCGATGAAGATTCATCACCTCATCAACTGATTTACCATCATTCCCTAATACCCTATATCTAACCTCACTATTACTTACCCGGTGATCCCAGCAGATGCGAGCAATATTTCTAAGGCATCTGTGGTCAAATACTAGTAACTTACGTGTATCTTCTACTCTTAATGGCCATGTTTCGCAGCCGTAAAGTAGAACAGAGCGAACTGCTGCGCAGTATACTCGTCCCTTAATTGATAGACGGATATGCCGTCTTCGCCATAAGTGACGTAAGTTGGCAAAAGCCAAACAAACTTTTTGAATCCGTGCTGAGATTTCGTCAGATATCAACCCATTTGGGCTGATCAGACTTCCAAGATAAGTGAAGTTGTCGACGCGTTCGACTAATTCGCTCCCTATCCTTAGTTCAGGTGTTGACGCAGGCCAGTCCTGGAGTAACAATTTACATTTAGATGGGGACAACTTAAAGTGACTTAAAAATATGCCAGGTTGTACGTCGCGTTTGGCCGACCGATTACTCACTTGATTTCGCCAGAGTATTGTAACAATATGCAATGTGACAGGTTCAGGAGATGGTCTCATAGAATGTATACCAATCAATCGCTGCAAACCGGCTTTACCGTAGTTATGTAGATAATGATGCCTTAATAATGCGATTTTCTTTATGCTGATGAGGTTGCTGAGTGATGATACCCAGTTTTAGTAATAAAACGTTCGAGCTAAGCTTGATGATAGGTGAATATAATCCTGGTATAACGGTTCTAATAGAAATGTGTTTCACCGTGGATGTATACTTCTCCAATTTGGATTTGTTCTTGTCAACGGGCCACCAAACCATTAGGTGTGAATACGGAATAGGTGTAAAAAGACCATAACTAACTGCTGCACAACTTAAGAAAGATAGTTAGCAAGCGACAACCGTACTTGATTGATGATAGTATTTCTTCACTGTCGCGCGAAAACTATGAAATCAGATATGATCAAAGCAGGGATGTTATCATTCTTCGATGAGACTATGATTTATGGACAATCTTTGAGCGACGCTAAAGTGTCGCTGAGAATGTACACCTACTGACTAGAACAAAGTGATGGTTATAAAGCAGTGTGAGGAATTAGAATTATGATTCATAGCTGATGGTCAGGGTTTCCAGTTAGATTCAGTTCTCATCATGAACTGACATCAGCTAAAATGCCAAGACGCTATCAAGCCAAATGGTTGAATGAATTTCGAGCCAAAATCCAAGACCTGTTATCTTATATTTGACTGATTTGTTAAACTCTTGCCCAATCTACTTCTGAGAAGTCTACTTTATTGATGTTGTTAGCATTTATCAATCACACTACGGATACCAACACTAGGACTAGTATATGTTACTGAGGAAGCTATCCTAATAACTTATCAACTTCAGATCTGGTCACTGGGTCCTGATAAGTTACATCCACGGTTGTTGTCATCCCTCGCAGACGCTGTTTTAAGACAACCCACGACGCTGCTCAACATGTCCGTTTCCCAAACTCAACTCCCCAGAGATTGGAAGAACTTCACATTTAGCAATACATTTAGGTATAGAAAGAAACAAATCTTGTCTTACTGCCAAAATCTCAGTCTAACCACGATGGTAGGTGCGTCACTTAATACGTGATTTGGGCTTTTGCTTAATAAGTCACGTAGAACCATTTGATCTGTCAGCTCCCGAAGAACACAGGTTTGGATTAAAGTCAAGCTTAACTTTCTAATTGCGAGAGAGGATTGGACAGCAGCCCTAGACAACTGTTTGTCTGTCAATGTAATATTCATAGATTTTAGTAAAGCATTCGATAGGATGTTATTAGGGCTTATGAAGAAACTCTTTAGCTTTAGGATTACAAATGCCACGCAAACGTGTTAAAGACCTACTGTGATCGACGACAGAGAGTGGAGGTATATTGGGTACTACCTTAGTGGGAACCGATCAAGAGTGATATAGCTTAAGTTACCATTTAGGACTCATTTTCTTACACCTCTACATCAATGAATTACCGAGACTGCTAATATAGTCTACACCGTTGTTTGCAGATGATGTCAGAATATGGATCTTCATGAAGAAGCAAGCTAGAGAAATTGACACAGGGTCAGTGACATAATATCCTTAATACTAAAAACTGCAAACACAGTGAGCTTCTGCTTAAGACCAGAATAAAATACTACGTCAAAAGAAACGTCACGGTAACTTCCCGAACGACAAAATTACGTTACGAAGACTAACCTTATTTTCCGTAATTATCTGCAATTCATAGCTAGGTTGAGTTTTTGTATCTCTGCAGTCAATTTTTTTCAGATTTTTCGCGTTGCATACTTGAACTTTCTTAATTTCGTTTTTATCCGTAATCTTGACAAGATAGACCTGAATGCTCGTAGGTTTAGTTAGTGAAACTAAGAAACTGTTAAAAAATCTGCATCATTAATTACTTGTAAAAACTAAATGTTTCCGTTTGTGCTTGCTTTGGTGTCCAGATATAACACCAATCGACAAGCCGACACGTTCATTTATAGGGTAAAATAGTCGTGAGAGTTGATTTGAGTGTTCATCAGACATTGGAGCCGGTTACTTCGTACCGAAAAAAACGAAGATTTAAGATGTAGTGGTTTGCGTGTAGCCGGAAGGTATTTATAAACTAGGGGAGCATTCAGATTAGCGTAGGTGCGGAGGGCTGGAAAAAAGAAAGTTGGGTAGACGACCCATCACACCATGCACTTACATTTAGTGACAAATGCAATCAACAACAATGAGAAACAACACAATCCACAGATAAAACAATCTTGGAACCAAAACCAGAAGTATACACTTCTAATGCGCTACAATGCTAATAAGTTTGGCGCTACGCAACGCAAAACAATTTCCCGCAAATCGATTGACTAATTCAAACAAATAAAGATTATCTGTTATAACAGATATGCCTTTTGTAATATACTGAATATTTATAATGATTTATTAGCAGTCAAATTACATTGACTTTGTTCAAGTTGTAACGCAATTTCATTATTATGAAAACTCGAAGATGATTGGCTACTTAAATTGTTTGACCTGCCTATGTTAGATTGATTGCAATGAACTGCTAAGGCTTATTCGTATGCATTAGGCCTTCCCTATCTAGTCTATATAGACTTGTATTGCCATCATAGCTAATCTAAGCTCCCTTTGTTATTGTTTAGACTGGTAAGCGTAGCTTTCTATCAATTGTATCTTATGCGCTTATATTTGCTCTTATACAATGGAGTATTTGATTTCGGATTGAAATTTTTTTTACAGATACCTTTGGAATATTAAATCATGAATAAGACTAAAGATAAGAATAAACCTAAGGGTCCTATGTCTGCTTATGCCTGTTTTGTGCAAGTTATTCGAGAAGAGCACAAAAAGAAACATCCTGGTGAACAAATTGTATTCAGTGATTTTTCAAAAAAATGCGCTGAACGCTGGAAGGTTAGTAATCTTTTTTTCTAAATCCTCAACTTTGAACGTACAGTTAATGACACCAAAAGAGAAGAAACGATTTGAAGATCTGGCTGTCTTGGATAGAGAACGATTCAATCGTGAAATGTGTGATTACGTGCCACCAGATGGCATGAAAAAGGGGAAGAAACGCAAAGGTCCTAAGGACCCCACGGTACCTGCACGAGCCTGGTCTGCTTTCTTTTTCTTTTGTGATGAATTCCGTTCAAAAGTCAGAGAAAGCAATCCGGATTGGAAAGTCGCAGATATTGCTAAAGAGCTTGGACGTCAATGGGAAACTTGTCAAGATAAAGCAAAGTATGAACTACTAGCTCAAAAAGATAAACAGCGTTATGAAGAGGTAAATGATTTACTTTGGTTCATTAGTTTTTTCCTGATTCCTCTGCTTTCATGCTTATATTGTATCTGTAAAAAAAACTACTTTCGTTTCAGGACATGATAAAATATCGGGCGGGGACTTATGTTCCTAGAGAGAAGAAAATTGCAGGTGCTGTGTCAAACTCTGCATCTATCAGGACTTCTGAAACTCAGAATCCAGATTGCACTACAGTTACCAGCGCCGGAGGTGATGAAAACGGTGCGGAGTTAGAAGATGAAGATGACGGGGAACCTGATGAAGGTGAAGAAGAGTGAAGATCAAAACATTAGGTTTTTGATAACTCAGTTGTACAGGTTTATTGCATTTATAATGTTCTAACCCCCTTCCAATTCTTACCTAAACTTTGTATACATTGGTTTTATTGTTATTTTTGTATCATTCATAAATTGAATGTACATCATTCATACTTTGACTTTCGTTTATTGTGTGATGTAAGATTCTGATAAACATATATATTATTGTTCACTATTGAGTGTTACTGTATTGTAATTTATAATAGTACAGTTATATTCACCAGTTCGACTTTTCAACGTTTAAAATAAGGAAACGACATGCTGTAAATTCTTATATTTTCTTGGACTACCGGTGACATGTGTGGTTTCTTTGTTAGAGTGTCTAGTTTTGAATAAATTTGTCGGATACCCAGACCAATTTTCTCTGTTATATCTCGAAAGTTGGCTACTCAATGGGGAGACCTATACGTCAGGGGATCTTTCATTCTTGACTTGTAAGCTCGTCTACTCTGCCGATATTGTTCTTATCTAGATGATTGTAAGAGTGGGATAAATCAGGTTCAAAACCGTGGTTGAGTCGCTAAATAATTTACGATGGAGTAATGTAAATAATTCTGACGCCAGACACTTCAGTATGTGAGAGTGATAGCACTCTGAATTATCCCAAAAGATCTGAACCATAAGGTTCCATGCTAATATGCCACCAGAAAGTCACTTCCTGTGTGACAAGCAACATAAATATTCACAGACTACTTTTCTACCAGAGGAAGGTCAGGTAATATTCCCAAATGTCCATGACACAAGAAGAGTGGAAATATCAATCATAACACAGAACCAAAAGGCTGCGACGTACCATTGGTAACATAGTGTCTGATCTATAGTTAGATTTAAGGGACATTCATCTACGTATGGCTTAGTGTCATTACCATATCTGAGTTATTGATAAGATGTCACAGCTTGGCACGTGGATACGCATCCAAAACTTGAAATAGAAAAATCTTTTTGATCTTCATTGTTATCGGACTAATGCTTCCTAAATACCAGACATTGGATTGGAATACTAAATAAGAAAAAGTACTATTTACTTCGATAAAGTCTCACGACGTACTTTCACTGAATCTGGTCGAGGAAAGAGAAGCTTACTTGTCGGCATGCTGTTAATGACCTACCCCGAAATTTCTTCTTGATGACTGATGATTAACTGAAGACTACATGTCATTGTGCTAGGTCTGCTAGCATTTAAATTTTATGTAAGCAAATTGCCCACTGTTACCCAATCTCCTACGAGAATTTTTGCTAATGATGTAAGTATATAAAAGGCCTTTAAATTGGTCTAGGACTTAATCATTACAACTCAGTATGAATGTGAAAGTAAGAGTACAAGATTCCAAAATTCTTCCCTCTTACAATCTCCTAAAAGTCGACATAAGTTACGGTTTTAAGACCACGGCTCACTGGCATTCGAACCAGCTATGGGTCATAGAACACAATGGACTAAGAAGGATTTACACGATGACAGAGACATGCTAACCACACTTTATACACTTGATAAAATCCACACGGAGAATGAGTGAGTTTTAAACCCTTATTAGAGAACAAACTCTGATCTTCCGCAGAGTTCAGTGGACTACTACACGTACAATGTTGAGTTGTTCCTCCCAATGTACATATGATGACTTGGAAAATTCTTCATAACACTGTATCTTAGACACACCAATTCAAAAACTAGGGGAGTTTTCATCGTGTATTGAAGAAGTGTGAAATAATTCTGGACGATTCCACTTTATAGTCAAATCTAGTGTAGCGATACCTTCTACACATTATTTCGTGCATTATGCAATCTGATCTCAAATATTTAGAATGGTAATATTATTATTATCTATCACCTTATATTACCTGGTGTTTAATAGTCACTCATCTATTTTAGACCTACAAATTTAAGTAATCAGCACATACAAGTAATTTCATCAGTTGTCGATCCTAATTCCATAGTGGCAGAGGTAGTAAGAGTATAAGCAGTAATCCAAAAGGTTAGAGTTTGAAGATGTTATTCAAGGAGTATAATCCAGTGAAATAAATTTGGGAAGAGAAAACGGAAAAGGACATGAAGAATTCAGAAGATTAGAATTTGGAGAACACAAAGAGTGGGTGCACCTTCGCCACCGTAAACGATTTTGACCCATGTTATTCAAGGTCTCTAACCATCGTTTGCCACCATCTCGCGGATCGCAACCGGATGGTATACACCTATCAACATGGCTCAGTCCACTTGTCAGTGACTTCATGGATTTATGCCACGTTTTGGTCTGGCCGCCCCTAGCTTTCTTCCAACCTACTCCTGCACCATAAAACATCGCATGTTGGGACAGTCAGTGGTTGGACATTTAGTTTGGAAATACTATAATTTTAATCTTCAAGTTCAAACGATGATGACTGTGTGGTTGCTCAGTTGGACATTAGTAAATTTATCTTTGATATTGTAATTATTGTGCATACGCAGTTTTTGTGCAACAGCATTGTTTGAGAATATTCCATATCCATCCTTCAGTCGTTAACTCTCTTCATGGGGATTTTGAATTCGGTTTTCTGGTTGTCTTCTATCATCATAACATGCTTTGCATGTTACGGTGTTGTCTCTCTGAATAGCTCAATTAGTTTGTCTGCTTTATTGCTCTTAGACGCAGATATTATTCATGAATAAGGAAGTTTACACAACACAAACAAAGGAAATCATAGGAGTTATCTCCAGAGATAACCTACGTGATAATAATAACTGTTTCAAATCATCAAAATTTTACTGGTTAGATTGAATTTTGACTCATAGTCTTTACGCTCTACCTCAATATGATAGCCCTGATACGGCCAAGAGTGAGGAGATTCCGCTCTCCCTCTGCAAATGATCTCACATGGCCACTCGTATATAGTCTCTGCCAGGGAAGTCCTATTCATTGCCTTCTCTTGGCGGGGGTGTTGTTTACGAAATTGAGAGGACGAAAAGCGAATGTCCAGTGATTTAACCACATTGGTGGACACGGAGGATCCACCTAGAGGAGTTGGAACAGCCTGATTCCAAACCAATGGTGCTCATTGGTTCCAAGATCCTGAAGGAACAAATGGAATATGAACTAATTGTTGGTTACCGGCTACCATGGGACTGCATCTCCTGACGTTGCTCCACTGACTTGGGGATTAGACCTCTAGGTCGAAGGCTCCGGGTATGGCCGCCTAAGAAAACTACCTGCTTCGGTCTGGGCAGTATCATAGCCCACACACGAATCAAGTGACTTGTGTGGCGCATATGTATTCGTTGCCCATGTGTACCAATATATATGTGTTCAAATCAATAGGCGATGGGCATATATTTAAAATGACAAAAGAAAAATATGTATATGAAGGAGTATTGGAACTGGAGATCTAGAGGAATATAAATAGTGAATTCATCTGAACCACCGTGACCGATTCTCACCCATGTTACAGAACACCTCTAACCACTGATCACGGTTATTGTATAGAACCAAACCAGATAGTCTATACCTTCCGACATAACTCAAATAAACGGTAAACAACTGTACGTACTGCTACCACATTTTTTTCGGTCACTCATAGTTTCCTTTAAACCTATTCCTACACTAGACATTATTGTACACCTGGGTAGATGATGATTAGGTTTACATGATAAATGTCATAATCATCCCAACCGATGAATATTTGCAACCCTATCAACTGATTTGTAATCTTTTTCCCTAAATCGTTGAATAAAGGAAACCAAAACTATTACTTCCCATACAGAATACTATGATTGAATTTCATTGGAATAATCATTCATGAAAATAAAGTCCACAAAAAGTAACTAGTGAATATCCTAGTAACAGTTATGTTAGTTGATACATACTTGTTTGAGATATTTGTGAAGCCATGACAACAATTCAAACGGCTTTAACTTGACTATTACTCAGTAAGTAAATATAATTCATAGATCCGAAATATTCCTGACAATATTTATATTATCAGAAGGGGTTTTGTGGAGATTTTAGTAATTTTGTAGTTGAATTTATGAGTCAATTGAAACTAAACCACCATGGGAAACTTGGACGCCCCTTTCGTCCTATTGTGAGACTCCTCAGCAGTGCACGATCACGCCTCGTGAGATTCGAACCCAAGACATATCAGTCTCACGGGCGTGCGCTTAACCTCTAGACCGCTGAGGCGGCATTCAAGGGTGTTAATGTTTAACTTCAACCAATCCACAAAATTGAGCAACCATACACCATTGTCTTCAGTGAGTTACTATTTCACAACAAACCCAGTTGAACTCCACTGGTCACTGCTTCTCACTAGAACTCCATGAAATACCTCTTGAAACCATTCACTAGTGAGCATATGA
The DNA here is from genome assembly GCA_944470415.2 of Schistosoma rodhaini. NCBI lineage: Eukaryota > Metazoa > Platyhelminthes > Trematoda > Strigeidida > Schistosomatidae > Schistosoma > Schistosoma rodhaini. The sequence continues at coordinate 1,229,391 of OX104038.1, forward strand.
TATATTCAAGAAAAGAAGTCTAGAAGAAAGAAAAGAAAATTCACTTGTCACTACAATTGTTACTATAAGTATAGACCGTTCAATGAACTAACGTATCTTGAATACAAATTAATGAACTAATAATAAATGAATTAATAAAACCGAACCTGATTTTTCTTCCATCGGATAAAAATATTGAAGACAATTATGTTTTTTAATCATCTCAACTATGTAGTTTGTGTAGTGATATACTACTAAAGTGAATATCATTGAGAATTTACTTAAATGGTTTGAATAATATTTTCTGGTTAGCGTTTTTTTAACGAGTTGGTTTTCCACTGGATAGAGTCGCTAACCCCATGCCCAACCCTCCTCCTTTACCCGGTTTTGGGACCGGCAGTAGCCCCCGGGAGGAGCTATAGGCGGAGTTATCATTGAGAATAGTGTCTTCATTCTAAAGAGCATTGAAATATTCTTGAAGCAATATGTTATCGATTGTTGACATTATTAGAAGTAAATTATTTTATATGCTTATTAAGTTATCGGGTCAGTTTTTTCTCATATTCTCAGGGCAGATACATTGTTCTTCACATTCCGTCTTCTCTAAAGTACATCACATAACTGTAAACTAACTCCAAACCTACTGATAAAGGTCCCTCAAGTTCAACTACTTCAGTTTAATGAATCATGATAAAATATTAGAACATCTAAATCGTTAATTATCTATGAATAACTTGTATTAGGTTAAACTATTTGTTTATAAACTATTCAACTGTATGAAGATGAGATAGAGTTGAAATTTTATTTTAAAGGAATTTTAATTGTATTTCAATGACTTGATAATATACTCGTTGTCTTTTCTTGATGGGGTTTTGTTCTGTGAGCTGGATGGTTTGGTCATAGAGCTTTCATCGTTCTTCTGAACGACATCATCAGTACAAACTTCAGGTAGAAGTGAAGTGTTTAAATTCCTCCACATGTGTTTCATAGCTTGTCCTGTACACCTCGATGTTGATTGGTTCATGTTAACTTCAAATCTGTCATTGTTTATTTTTAGGCCAACAAGAACCAATCAACATCGAGGTGTACAGGACAAGCTGTGAACCGCATGTGGAGGAATTCAAACACTTCTACTCGAAGTTTGTGCTGATGATGTCATTCAGAAGAACAATGAAAGCTCCATGACCAAACCATCCAGCTCAGAAGACAAAACTCCATCAAAATCATCCACCTGAGCTACAAATCTTCTTCACCATCTCAATATATTTGTCTGTTCAAAAGTGATAGTTTCTTGATCCACATTTTATGTTTCTTTTTCCGACTATCCTATTCCTTTGAATTTCAACAGCCATTATAAATAATAATGTATATGTTATATCTACATACATTAGCTAATCGAATAAGGATATGTAGTGACCTACTTTTATGAAGAGAACGCGGTTGATGTAATAGAAACATTTATTATTATCATCAACTGTACCAGTGATTGTTTTACTGTACCTGTTTGTTTAAGTGTAGCATAAAAATACACCTTTTCCGTTGTTTGTTACCTTTCAGGAACTCTCGTACTCTCAGTAGTCTCGCCTATAAACTTTGGCACGGTGTCAGTATTATTTCGATACCACGAGATCGCCAACAAATATATTTTACTACAACATTCAATTGTCTTCTGATATTTGGCCTTCGGAAAGGTCTAACCTAGCAACTGGCACGTAGTTTTCTTGTAGTGGCCATCATAATCAACCGCTCACTACAGATATCTGTTACGTAAATAGAAATAGTAAACGTCTGATCACCAATTATAAAACATCCAACTAGCAACTAGGTTTCTGTCCAACCAAATGACTTTTTACTTAGATATTCAATAATATATTAAAGTAATATGGTATCCATTTGAAGAATATTTGTAGTTGTTATATTCGTTTAAACATGCATTTGCTCTGTTTTCCAAAGAAAAAACACTTTCAAATGGCTGAGTCATGTGATATTATTTTGAGCTGAGAAAACCAACAGTTGATAGAATGACTTAATTATTAAGAATTTACATTGCGGCTAATCAAAATTTAAATACGATTTGTTGGAACTAATGTAAAGGTTGGTACTCTCTTAGTACCTTAGTTACTTACTCCTGTTACTCCCAATGGAGCATAGGCCGCCGACCAGCATTCTCCAACCCACTCTTTCCTGAGCCTTCCTTTCTAGTTCTATCCAATTGTCGTTCATTCTTCTCATGTCTATCTCCATTTCTCGGCATAATGTGTTCTTTGGTCTTCCTGTTTTCCTTTGGTCTTCAGGATTCCATGGGAGGGCTTGTCTTTTGACGTAGTTGAGTGATTTCCTCAATGTGTGTCCTATCCACTTCCAGAGATTATTCCTGATTTCTTCCTCCACTGGAATCTGGTTTGTTGTCTCCCACAGTAGGTTGTTGTTGATAGTGTCTGACCAACGAATCCGAACCTTGTAATATATAATCAACAGGATGTTTAAACAAGCAATGGAAAATGTATTCTACGTAATAAGAATCACTAAAAATTATTCCGTTGTAAACAGATAATTTCGTTTAGTCTCTATTCATAACTCCAACTACATAAAACTATGTATCAGATATGTTGATTGTGAACGAGGTGATTTCGAGTACTGTTTGAAGTAATGGAGATGGTCATCATTTTCTTATAACACACTGTGTAAAGATATTTCTTCTTGAGTTATATTTAAAAGAAATTCGTTCTTGACAACCTGGGAGAGTGACCTCAGTGCTTAGGGGACAACTGGTTGAGGCCGGTCACACAAGGTCTTTTCGCGAGTTCTTGATTTGTTAAGCCTATACTTTAAAAGCCTTATCATCGGATGAAGAAAATTTACGGGAAAATTAAATTGTACTACTGTTAATCCAGATCTTTTATAACCCCTTCCTTTCGTTGTAGGAAGAAAGCATCACCGACGCTTCTAGTTGTCTAAGAGAAATACCTTACTGTCTTCACATCCATGTACATTGCTTTTTCTATCAAAAGATAAGTATTTTGCTTTTAGACCTACCACTCCCCAACCTACCTGTCTGCTTCCACGGTAGTCACAATATGGAAGCTTGACCACCATACTGAGGTAGCAACAGTAGTTGAGACAAAACACATCTATATTATCATAATGACACATTCATACAAGTGGTCTATAACTTATGAATCTGTAATCTAATTTTGCCCCAATGAATTAGGAATTTCAACCAGTTATTGATATAAACATAAACCAGCTTTGGTGACTGGATTAGAAACTAATACATACTTATTTATTCCAGTCAAAATAACTGAATTAACAAACTTAAGATAAATTGTAAGCAAAGATGGATAGTAACTAGCAGTGGAATCCAGCAAGCGCGTTCCGTCCTATTTGGGACATGTCAGTTGGATGTACCTGCATCTCAGAGTTGATATCCACTCTGGGACTCGAACCCAGTACTGTTCGCTTCAAACGCCATCGCATTATGCACTCGGCCACTGAGTCCTGATAGCCACTTGCTTGTGCGATAGGATGAAGTTTAAATTCATTTATTATTGTTTATTTGAATCTTCTTATCGAGTCCTAGAGTGAACATCAACTCTGAGATGCAGGCACATCCAATTGACGAGTCCCAAATAGGACGAAACGCGCGTCAAACTGGATTCCACTGCCAATCACTATCCATCTTTGCTTATAATGCTTGTGAATTAAGACTATATCGATGCACATATACCAACTAGAGACTGACCAGTTGCAGTCCTAACACATCGATGGGATGATTCAAACAAACAATACTGAATGACTTTAAACTTCAGATGAGTATATTATTTTAACTCTCCTACTATTTATTACTAGTAAGTAGTATCGAGATGGGCATACTGTGAATATGGAACGAAAAATGGACATGAAATTGAATTTCTCTTTTGATAACTTACGAACATAATTAATGAATTTATTTTATGGATTATTCAATGAATGTTTCCTTCTGGTATATACCTTCTCTACTATCGCTGATTAATCATCTATCAGACAATCTAAAATCAAGTATTGAAGATAAAGATGCAAGATATTTCTTTATGATCAAATTCTAAAATCTTAGATGAAGTGGATTGTGTGAAGGTTTACATAAATACATGAAAAGAAAATCTCAAATGTAAACATATCACAATGATTTGAAGCTGCTTGATAAAAAGAGACCATAGTCTAATCAGAGAATACCTTACTTTGAGTTGTAACCACAGGAACTGAAAAACTTACGGTAAGACTATAATTTATGGACAACCTTTGAGCGACACTAAAGTGTCCTTGAGAGTATCTACCTACTTACTAGAGTTAAATGAGGGTTATAAAGCAGTGTGATGGTTAGGGTTACGAAATAGATTTATGGTTTTTCAACACGAACTGACATCGATTAAGGTGCCAAGACGCTATTAAACCAAATGATTTGGTCATGGAGCTTTCATCGTTCTTCTGAACGACATCATCAACACAAACTTCAGAGAGAAGTGAACAACATCCAGCTCAAAATACAAAACTCCATCAAAATTATTTTCCATCCATAAATATAGGCTCATGATAACATTATTTGTATTAATTAACCACTAATGAAACCAACATTTGTACTATTTTTATTTGGAAATCATCAACTTGATAGATCTATAATTTTAATAGTTGAGATCATGAATCAATTGAACCTAGATCACTATGGAAAACCTGGAAGCACTGGACGGCTGTTTCGTCCTATTATAGGACACCTCAGCAGTGCGCATCCACGATCCCATCTCGCGAGATTCGAACCCAGGACTTATCCTTTTTCATAAGTTAATTATTGATAGCATTACATGATTAAAATTGATCAGTAGGATGTTTTGGGTCCACATTCTACCTTGTATCACTTGGTAACTTTTAACAATATAAATTCATTTAGTATTGTTTGTTTGAATCTTCCCATTGATGGTTAGGACTGCAACTGGTCAGTCTCTAATCGGCATATGTGCATACTGTGTGTATTGCCTCAATATAGTCCTAATTCACAAGCATGGTAAACAAAGATGGATAGTGACTAGCAGTGGAATCCAGTTTGACGCGCGTTTCATCCTATTTGGGACTCGTCAGTTGGATGTACCTTCATCTCAGATTTGATATCCACTCTGGGACTCGAACGCAGTACTGTTCGCTTCAAACGCTTTCACGTTATGCACTCGGCCACTGAGTCCTGATAGCCACTTGCTTGTGCAATGAGGTGCAGTTTAAATTCATTTATTACTGTTTGTTTGGATCTTCCTACAATCTTGATAAGACTAATGCTCATTAATTTACTGATCAGTTGAGACAAGTGTGTGTGTGTGTGTTTTTAATCACCTGGTATCAGTACTATAGACAATCACAATATTATAAAAGAGTTGTGAATTATGGAAACTTTGATTGTTTGACTTTAACCTTGAACATGAATAGTAAATCAGGTTAATGAAAAGGTGTAATCATCTTATATAAAGATAAATTAATAAAGCTAATATCATATTAGCTTATGTTGAGTTGGGTCACTGAATATCGAACACATCATCAATCCCTGTTAAAGTGAAGGACAATAAAACGTACATCCGTTAATCATACTCCATCGACTGGCTGATGAGGTGATGATCTCATTAGAAATCTCTGTACTCATTCTTACTAATATATTTACGTAATCGCGCTGTTTGTGTTATACAGTCTTCAAAGCAGACATAGTACTTTAATACGTTGAATGGGGTAATCCATTTTAGATGCTAACCGAGAGGTGTGACTTTGAAGTTAGCTTATTCGTTACATTGTTCCAGTCTAACTCGAGTAGGCCTTCAATCATTCGACATAGATCATCAACGTTGATGATGTACACTAAAAAAATGAAACTAAAATTTCATACAGACATTCACAATATATACATTAAACAAAAGAATAACGAGTCATTTATTCCTATATCAGAAAATGGCTTTGTAGAGATTGTAGTAATTTAATAGTTCAATTCATAAGTTAATTAAAGCTAGCCTACTATGGAAAACCTGGAAGTAAGGAACAACCACTTTGCATTACTGAAGACAATAATGGACGGTGGCAAAATTTCGTGGATTGATTGAAATTAGACATTAACTCTATTGAATACCAGCTCAGTGGTCTACATGTTAACGGTCCACACACGAGATCGAAGGTCATGGGTTCGAGTAATGTGTACGGGATCTTGGGTGGGCAATGCTGAGGAGTTCCATACTGGGACGAAACGCCCGTCCATTCATTCCTTTATTCAGCTGGAAGAAAAAAACAGATACTTTCTTCACCTAACTATTAAAATGCCTTGAAGTTTCAGTATTACAAGAAAAACAACAACAAAGAATTTGACTAAATAATAATATTATCAGAATGGGTTTTGTGGAGATTTAGTATTTTCATAGTTGAAAGCATGAGTCAATTGAAGGTAGACCACCATAGAAAACTTGGAAGCACTGGATGACGCGACATTGGTAGGTCCTGGGTTCGAATCTCGCGAGGCGAGGTCGTGGACACGCACTGCTGAGGAGGCCCACAATAGAACGAAACAGCTGTCCAGTGCTTCCAAGTTTTCTATGGTGGTCTAGCTTCAATTAACTCATGGTTTCAACTGCCCCCTTCCAGCCATATGGAATGGTGAAGCCCTTCTGGAGAAGAGTGCTACAGCACGGCACAACTACCGGGGTGAGGTAGTTGTTTCTGCAATGCCACGCGGAACCATTACATAACACTCATACAGAACCCTTTTTTGTCTTTTTTTGTTTTTGTTCCTATTTGAGCAAATATTTTTACTACTTTTTTTCTCTCTTTTTGCACTCTCAATAGCTATGCAATGATTCTTTTTAGCACTCGTAATCGTTTTAAGTATTGGTAGAGTGGGTGATTAATCCGATCTCCACCACTCACGATTAACCGCTAACGTTTGTTCATTGAACACAGTCCCATGATCCAGGAGGCAAGACGAGGACGTGTGAGTCGGATTTTGTCTCCCCATGCTTTCAACTAGATAATAATAATTTACTCAAATTTTACCATGTAAACTAGTCTATTAAAACAAAACTTTTGTTATAGTTAAGACCATGAAATATTGAAATTAGGGTCAGGTGAATTTCAATTGAGTCAAGTTTCCTTTTTTCTTTCTTAGAAAAAGTCAATACTTGATTGTTCTATTGAAGTTGACTGATTACATAATACATACACACATACATACATACATTATAAACATACATATTGAATGTATACATAATCAAAGTTGCATGGTTACAGTTTCATATTCAAGTGTATAGACATCTATATGTACAATGTATCGACCTTTTAAAGATTATTGTCATCCGTATCGTTTCTACTGAGGTCATTAAAGGATAAAATAGTAAGTATCCAATAGGTCGGCGGCCTATGCTCCATTGGGAGTAACAGGCGAAAGTAAAGTAAAGTAAGTATATTGTATTCCATCTAGTTTCTAAATGATTCGTTTATGTAATGACTGATATCTAGATAATAAGATTGTAGAAATGGTACAGTGTATGAAATCATTTATAATCCTTTAAAATGTTATGAACATCATGAATTCAAATATAATAATCTATTGAGGACAATTGATTATTAATTAATGTTGAAATCATGAGTCAATTGGAGCTAGACCACCAGGGAAAACATGGAAGCACTGGACGGCTGTTTTCGTCCTATTGCGAGACTCCTCAGTAGTGTACATCCACGACCCCGCACATGATAGTCAAACCCATGATCTTCGATCTCGTGTGTGAACCGTTAACATGTAGACCACTGAGCTGGTATTCAATAGAGTTAATGTATAAATTCAAGCAATCCACGAAATTGCGCCAACATCCATTATTTTCATCAGTAAGACAAAGTGACTGTTCCTTACTTCCAGGTTTTCCATAGTAGGCTAGCTTTAATTAACTTATGAATTGAACTATTAAATTACTACAATCTCTACAAAACCATTTTCTGATAAAGGAATAAACGACTCGTTATTCTTTTGTCGCGAAGAGGGATTGTGGATACGCACTACTGAGGAGTCCCACAATAGAACGAAACGGTCGTCCAGTGCTTCCAGGTTTTCCATGATGGTCTAAGCTTCAGTTGACTCATGATCTCAACTATTGAAATTACTATAATATCCACCATACCCCTTTTGATATTAAATTAATTAATCAGTATCACATTTGTACAAACTATGACCAATTTTGAACTAATCATAGTTTACGATTTATTGAATAGTTTGAAAATAGATTTAAGGGATGTCAGTTAGATGATATTACTCACTTACTTACTTACTTACTTACGCTTGTTACCCCTCATGGAGGAGCATAGGCCGCTCACCAACATTCTCCATCCAGCCCTGCCCCAAACAATCCTTTTCAGTTCGTTCCAGTTGTTATTCATCCTTTTCATATCTGCTTCTCTTTCCCGACGTAATGTGTTCTTTGGCCTTCCTCTTTTCCTCTTCCCTTCCGGATTCCATGTTAGGAATTGCCTTGTAATGCATATTGGTGATTTCCTTAATGTATGTCCTATTAAGGAACTCCGCCTGTAGCTCTTCTAGAGTTACTGCCGGTCCCGAACCGACACAAAGGAGGAGGGTTGGGCATGGGATTAACGAACCCATCCCGTAGAAAAACCAACTCGCTAAAAAACGCTAACTAGATGATATTAGGTCATTGGAACTAAGTATAATGTAATGTGAATTTATTGAATGAAACTTTGAATTCATTAATCTTTACAATGCTATATAATAACAGCTATCATTTGACTACACGTGATTAATTTGGAGAGGTAATTCCAAGAGTTCTAGTAAGGAATTGAAAACTGTAGAATTCAACCATGCTAGATGTGAGATAGTCACTCACCAAAGATAATGGAAATGATTGCTTAATATCACGAGTTGATTGACATTAAGAATACAAACCAGTGGATGCTGATTCAATGTCTAAATATTAGGTTATCGTATCGAGATCTAAAGCTTTTGAAGTCTAGGTCTGGTATGGTTGTGAATAATGATTGATGAAAAATCTCATAGTTTTATAGTTGAATTCATTAGTCAATTGAAGCTAGACCACCATAGGAAACCTGGAAACACTGGTCGGCCGTTTCGTTCCATTGTGGGACTCCTCAGTTGTCCATTAATTTCAGGTTGTTAGTGATTTTCTAACCAAAATTAGTTCGTGATGTAAGAATGAATGAAAGAAAATGATTAAATGGTTATTGACTTTCAATTTTGTATAGTGTAATTTAATAAATGGATATATAAACGTGAATATAATTAATTCTGTTGGACTAATCTCTTTTAGATTTCAGTACAATGGATCGATGTTAACACTGGTAGAAAGTATCTTTTTAAAGTTTCAGTTTATCAGTTTAAGGAATTACCTTTGAAGAGATTCTTAGTTGTTTACAAGGCCTCATATGGAATCCTGAAGGTCAAAGGAAAAGAGGAATGCCAAAGAACACATTACGCCAAGAAATGGAGATAGACATGAGAAGAATGAACAAAAATTGGATAGAATTAGAAAGGAAGACCCAGGACAGAGTTGGATGGAGAATGATGGTCGTCGGTCTATGCTCCATTGTGAGTAACAGGCGTAAGTGAGTAAGTAAGTAAGACTAATGCAAACAGTTTTTCTCTAACCAGTAATCAATTACTCTGATTAACCTAGAAGGAATTATCGCCGCTATAATATTGACAGTTCCTGTAAATCTCAGTTAGAATTAAAATCTTAGTTTAAGTTTATTGTCGACATATTTTGATAATAATTTTCAATACCTTTACTGAAGACACTTTCTGAAGTGTTATAGACTAGAAAACGTTTGAAGATTATTTCATCCTAGTTTGATATATATAACCATTGCGTACTCTAGGACCTTAAACCCATAACCGTTGGAGCTAAACAAATTGAAGAAGAGACAGAAGTTCTCAGTAAGAAACTCCTGTTTCTATTCCTTGTTGAATTTATGGTGTCCATGATAGAGCAGTCCAATTTAAGGACGAAACAGCTTTCCATATCTCTTTATTTTCAATAGTCATAAGATTTTTAGGATTCAGATATGCTAACTTCTTTGATCAGTTGAGTTAAGTTTTCATGAATTTGTTCACTACTTCATTCTAACAGTGACGGAAATTTCAAAAATTCTTCTTTATGTATCAAGATGCCTTCTTGAAAATTTATAGTAATAATATTTCTTACACACTTACTAACGCCTGTTACCCCTCCTCGAGGAGCATAGGTTACGCATCAGCACTCTCCATCGGACCCTAAGCGATCCTTTCAAGTTGTATACAGTTACTAATAATCCTTTCGATATCTGATCCAATCCCCAACGCAGTGTGTTCCTTGGTCTTCATCTTTCCCTTCAAGATTCCAAGTTAGCTCTTGCTTAGTGATGCAGTTTGGTGATTTCCATAATGTATGTTCTATCCGTCTTCAACATCTTTTCCTAATTTCCTCCTCAAATGGAAGTTGGTTTGTTTTCTTCCACAGTAGGCTGTTGCAAATGGTATCAGACCGACGGACATTAAGCATCTTACGTAGACAATTGTTTGTAAATAGTTGTACATTTTTGATAATGGTTGTAGTGGTTCTCCAAGTTTCATCTCCGTACAATAGAACTGCCTTGATGTCCGTATTGAAGATTCTCACAATGATATTGATTGACAGTTGTTTTGAGTTCCATATGTTCTTCAATTGTAGGAATGCTGTCCTTGCTTTGCCAATGCTCGTCTTATCGTCTACATCCGATCCTCCTTGTTCATCGATGATGACGCTAACCAGGTATGTGAAGCTTTCCACCTCTTCCAGAACATCTCCATCAATTTACTGATGGGGCTGATACCACTTGTTCGGGTTAGGCGTTCCAGTCATTGACCACTCAATGAGAAAAGCAGGACCCCACCTTTAGTTTATTAAACAGCGGTTTGTGAACCTTCTTGCTATGACCTCGGAGATTATCAGTACTTGAGGGAGCAAAACGATAAAACATATTAACACCCAAATCATAATTAAAGATACGAAATGCCAGTATAAGGTAACCCCGCATCCTACGATAAGACAAGGGGAAAAGGTTTAGACGTTTCAAACGATCATCGTAAGAGATTTTAGAAAGACCTTTCACTAATTTCATCCCCACACGCTGAACATGCTCAAGTGAGTTAGTATAGTATGTTGGTATATTTAACGGTTTTAAATAGAACTGAATAAGTTACAAAGTTATATTTGGAACACGTCAACTCGATTATTTTCACAAGACGAACTGACTTCCATTTGTTTAATATATGACTTATGTGGTTGTAAAAAGCATACATCAAAAAAGATAGTCAATATCATACGGAATTCCTATGATAGATTAAACTGCCAAATCGTCCATGGAGGACAACTCACCGACTCATTCGAGGTAAAAACCGGTGTTAGGCAAGGTTGCTTACTCTCACCCTTTCTCTTTCTCCTGGTGATCGATTGGATCATGAAAACGTCAACATCTGGAGGAAAGCACGGGATACAGTGGACAGGTAAGATGCAGTTGGACGATTTAGACTTCGAAGATGCTCTGGCTCTTCTATCACACAAGCAAAAACAAGTGCAGGGGAAGACAACCAGTGTAGCAGCAACCTCAGCAGCTGTAGGTCTCAATATAAACAAAGGGAAAGCAAGATTCTCTGATACAATACTGTATGCACCAATCATATTACACTTGACAGAGAAGCTTTGGAGGATGTGGAAACCTTTACATATCTGGACAGCATCATTGATGAACACGGTGGATCTGATGCAAATGTGAAGACGCGGATCAGCAAAGCACGAGCAGCATATTTACAACTGAAGAACATCTGGAGCTCAAAACAATTGTCAACCAACACCAAGGTTAGAATTTTCAATACAAATGTCAAGACAGTTCTACTGTATGGAGCGGAGATATGGAGAACTATGAAAGTCATCATCCAGAAGATACAATTGATTATTAACAGTTGTCTACGCAAAATACTTCAGATCCGTTGACCAGACACTATCAGCAACAACCTACTGTGGGAGACAACAAACCAGATTCAATCCAGAGGAGTAAGAAATCAGGAAGAAGTACTGGAAGTGGATAGGACACACATTGAGGAAATCACCTAACTGCGTCACAAGACAAGCCCTCACATGGAATACTGAAGGCCAAAGGAAAACAGGAAGACCAAAGAACACATTACACGGAGAAATGGAGATAGATATGAGAAGAATGAACAACAACTGGGTAGAATTAGAAAGAAAGTCTCAAAACAGAGTGAGTCGGAGAATGTTGATCGGCGGCCTATGCTCCATTGGGAGTAACAGGCGTAAGTAAGTAAGTAATCATCAAATTAATACCGTAACCAACCAATTAAAATACATTCATAGTTGAAAGTGTAAATCCATTGAAGCTAGACTATTAGGGAAAAACCTGGAAGCACTTAACGGCCGTTTCGTCGTATTGTAGGACTCCTCAGCAGTGCGCCGTTCAGTGCTTCCAGGTTTTCCCTGGTGATCTAGCTTCAATGGACTCAAGCTTTCAACTATGAAAATACTGAAATCTTCACAAAAAACCCCTTCTGATAAAAATACTTTCAGTCTTTTGTTTTTCTTTAACTGGTACTTATCAGAGGGTTAAATTCATTTAGTATTGTTTGTTTGAATGTACCCATTGATGTTTTAGGACTGCAACTGGTCAGTCTCTAATTGGAATATGTGTATACTGTGCGTGTTGCCTCGATATAGCCTTGATTCACAAGCATGGTAAGCAATGATGGATAGATGGCTAGCAATGGAATCCAGTTTGACGAGCGTTTCGTCTTATCAAAGGGTTTTGTTGTTGACTTTGGTTTTTCTTTAAATAATAAAAACAAATGATTGTATTTTCAATCGTCTACCATAACATTATGATTTCTCCTTCCATTTTCTAGGTGGTTTTTTTGTAATGTTAACTTTTTTCGAACCGTTTATAGATAGTATAGGTTTAACTATGTGTGTATATGATTGATGTATGTACGTATGTAGGTATGTATGTATGTATATATGCTCCCTTTATAATCATTCGGTACATATGTATGTATGTATGTGTGTTTGTTACTATCTATCTCTACCTTGCCTAGTAGTACCGTTTTAACCCTTCATTACTATTATTAGTAGTTGTGAGGTTGTAGTAGTAGTAGTATATATATATAGGCTTGTTATTCTATATTTAGCTATAGACTGGTTTTGTGATTTTATGTTGGTAGTAGGGATATAGCTTCTCTGCCCATTCTCTCACTCTTTTCTGATTTATGAAACAGTAGTAGGGCAAATGGATTATAATCAGACCTTATCCACTTAAAATGATTTAAACACACAACAGAAATGGTAAGCGAAGATGGATAGTGACTAACAGTGTTTCGAAACCTATGGGTTAATAGAGAGAAAGACAGTCTAGAGAGAGATGACAATGTATAGGCTGAGAAGGATATTTGTGGTAGGATAGATAGAGAGAGATATGGAGACAGGGTCTATACGAAAAGAGCCTGACCTTTTTTTTATTGATATAATATGCATTGACTTGTATAGAAAAAGTGGATTAATGGGTATGTATGGTTGAAATAAAAACGCGTTAATAATAAAGATGTCTTCAGTCTTCAGTAATAAGGATAGTAGGTTGATGAACCTGTGTTAATCGTAACAGATTGCCTCACAGTGAAGATCCAGCTTCTCCTTGAAAATGTTCACTGATGGGGCTGATACCACTTGTTCGGATTAGGCGTTCCAGTAATTGACCACTCGATGTGAATTAACTAGTTTCAAAATTACTTATGACAGTTTAAGTAGTTTATAAGGGATAATAGTTACTTGATTGAAATCCTATCATTTTAACAACTATGAGATATTCTAAGCAAAGATGGATAGTGGCTAGCAGTGGAATCCAGCAAGCGCGTTTTGTCCTATTTGAGACTCGTCTGCTAGATGTACCTGCATCTCAGAGTTGATGTTCACTCTGAGACTCGAACCCAGTACCTCTTGCTTCAAACGCCATCGCGTTATGATATTCTTTTAGAAATTCATTAATAATCCATTAGTGATAGAGTAGAATCAAATTACCCATGGAATACCGTCTCCGGTGATGAAACGTTGTGAAGTATGGAGTCATGACTTCACATATGCATCAGATCCTCCTTAACTACCAATGATATTGTCCAAGTACGTAAAACTTTCCACCTCTTCCAGAGCGTCTACCTACTGATAAAGAGTCTGCTTCTACACTGGTTGTCTTCACCTGGATTGATTAGTGTATATAAGATAGAAGAACTGGGTGATTTGCGAAGTTTAAATCGTCTAATTGCATCCAAGCTGTCTACTGTATTTCATGCTTCCCCTGAGATGTAGAAGTCATCAAATACGAATATCTCCACCCTCCTCAATTTTTTTTAATATTTGAAAACTGATAACAAGTTTTGAAAAAATAATAAACTTTTTAAAATGACTAAAAACTGATCGCTTTCAGCAGAAAGATGAATTCGTAATTGGCAGTTAATCCTGTATTGTTTTATACAAATGAATAAGTTGCAAACAGGTATACGTTCGTGTTGCTATGTGGCTATAATTCCGAATGGTTAATATTTTAACAGACATATTTCATAGGATCATTTATATGCTGTTAATGATTGTTAAAGAATCTTTGATAGTCGATTATAGTCGTAGTTGATTGGTTAGTTCTATCGATTAAATTAATTATTTAAGTTGAAATACTAATCAACAAGGATATGAAGCAACGAATGCTCATAGCAACTGACTAACATAGGCGACGTTAAAAATGAAAAATAATAATGCTAGATTGCGTTATTCAAAGTCTTGCTTACCAGTGTAGACAATCAACGTTTAATGATCTATGTCGAATGATTGGAGGCCTACTCGAGTTAGACGGGAACGGTGTAACGAACAAGTTAACTTCAAAGTCAAACCTCGCGATCAGCACCTTACGTGGATTCCCACCCATCGACGTATCAAGGCATTATGGATGCTCTGAATACTGTACAACACAAGAGACGTTATTATAGGAATATATTAGTTAAAGTAGATACAAACAAAAGTAGAACCACTGCCGCATCGGCCAGTTCATGTCGTATGCGCGTTGATTGTCCTTGATCTCGACGGGGATCGATGATCTATTCGATATTCAGTGACCTAACTGTCGGATGATTTGTCTAGGGTTCAGTGACATTTCACTGGCCCTACAGTAAGTAAGTAAGTAAGTAAGTACAATACAAATATGATCATCTGAGATGCTACATTAAACGAGTATTTATTACATCGATTTAGTCAATAATAAAATCACCAAGAGAACCTTTCATGTTTGTTTCAACAGAATACCATTACCACTCTTCTTCTTCTTATTATTATTATTATTACAACTATGTTTTCTGTCATTGTTTGTATCATGTGACAGTTTCAACTTCAATTTTTTTTTCAAATTAGAAACTTCATCCTTCACCGATGATTACTTCGTTTGTTTGTTTGTGTAGGTGGCGTCAATTTTCTGATTCAAAATTACATAACTTAAAAAAAAAATAATAGTAATACTGTTTATCTACTACTATTTTAAGTAGTCTTATTATACTCATCATTGTGATGAATAATGTGAAATTGTATAGAGTATTTGTATACTAACCGTTTTCAAGGTTTCATTATAGACAAAATTTGGAATCTTTTTTTTGTCAAATGTAAGTAACAACATGACCATTATTATTGTCTTCTTAACCTAGAGTAATGCACAAATTATATTTCAGTATTAGTAATAATGATGACATATAAAATTACTAAAATCTCTACAAACCCCCTTGCGATAATCATCATATGTTCACTAGTGATTGACTTCAAGAGGTATTTCATGGAGTCCTAGTGAGAAGCAGTGACCAGTGGAGTTCAATCAGGTCTATTGTGAGATAGTAACTCATTGAAAACAATGGTGGATGGTGGCGCAATGTCGTGGATTGGTTGAAGTTAGACACAGTGGTCTAGATGTTAAGCACTCGCACGCGAGACTGATAGGTCCTGGGTTGGAATCTCGCGAGCTGGGATCGTGGATAGACGCTGCTGAAGAGTCCCACAATAGGACGAAACGACCATCCAATGCTTCCAGGTTTTCAATGGTGGTCTAGCTTTAATCGACTAATAAATTCAACTATATAAAATTATTAAAATTTCCACAAAACCCCTTCTGATAAACATTCAACATTCGTCGTTTCGATATGAATAGTTTTATCTAAATTTATCGTACTTATTAACATTATAATTTTAATCTAACTTTAAGGGAATTCAAATACCACTGTCCATGAGATCAAAGGTCCTGGGTTCGGTCAGTTGAGTTAGCGTCGTCAATGAGCGCTTCTGAGGTGTTCCAAAGTAGGTCGAGACGGCTGTTCAGTACTTTCTAGGTTTCATCAGTTGTCTGACTAAAATCAATCTATGATGTAAATCACATTTTATTTTTCACAATCCAAATCATAGACTGATTAAGTTAGGACACCATTGGGAACCTGGAAGGACTGGAGGTCTATTTCCTTGTGGCACGAGACTACTCAGCAGTGCGCATCAATGACGTCTTATGCGGGAATCCAACCTAGAACTTTCAATATCGGAAACGAACCCTTAACCTTTAGATCACTGAGTCATCATTTAACGGTTTTAATGTCTATCTTCAAGCAATCCATGATTTTGAACTGTGAAAATACTAGAATCTCCACAAATCCAGTATACTAATATTTTATTTTGTAAAGAATTCTAAATTTTACAAACTATTAGAGACTGACCAGTTGCAGTCCTAAAAACATCAATGGGAAGATCCAAACAAACAATACTAAGTAAATTTCAACTTCACCCGATTGCACAAGCAGGTGGCTATCAGGACTCAGTGGCCCGGTGGATAATGCGATGGCGTTTGAAGCGAATGGGGTACTGGGTTCGAGTCCCAGAGTGAACATCAGATCTGAGATGCAGGTACATCCAGCGGAACGCGCGTCCTGGATTCCACTGTTAACCACTATCCATCTTTGCTTTACAAACTATAACTTTAATCAGTTGTATTTACTGTTGGAGATAACATGACATCTGTTGTGCAAGATATGCATCGGTAGATCGGTAGTATTGTACAAATTGAAAATTCACAGTTCAGTCAGATATTTTATGTTCTATAAGATATATAGTTTAGCTGCAAGCTTACTGTTGTGAATTTAACTCTTATACACCCAATTACTAACATCAAGAAATTGTTGAGTTCACCAAATGTGAGTTTACTTTATGCCAATTACATTGGTGACCTTTCCTTAAATTGTCCGGTCCACCAGTTGTACTGACGTTTATTGATCCATAATAATCCTTTCTGTTTACAACCTGATCATAGTTGTCTTCGAAGTATTGCTCGTATATCTTGGGACCACCGAGTAAGTAATGCAGTTATTAGGAACGGCAAATCGATTGATGAAGTAGTGAAACTTCATCAGTTGAGATGGCTGGGACACGTGTTACGTGCCCAACTACCGACTGCCCCGACGTGTAATGTTTTATGGCGTAAGAGTAGGTTGGAAGGAAGCTAGGGGCGGTTACACGAAAACGTGGCACAAATCCATGGAGTCACTGACAAGTTGACTGAGTCATGTTGGTAGGTGTAGACTACCTGGTTGGGAATAACATCTTCAAACCCTAATCTTTTGGATTTCTGATTATACTCCTACTACTTCTACCACTATGGGATTTGAATCGACAACTACATCTCTGTGCTAATGTGGTATGGCAACACGAACTGATGTTCGTACGTACGAAGTTCTACGTTGTGACTGACTGACTGACTGACAACCTGACTATTGAGAACACAAAAATATCGGTCAAATTATATCCTTTATTTGATAGCTCAAAGATATCACTCACCGGACCGCAATACATGATAAATAACGTGTCACTATCTGTGGTTAATTAGGTTATTTTCGGTACACTGAATTGACTAATAGGTACGTAATGTATTAATGGTAATTTATAATTAATAAAATGTATAACAACAGCTAATGAGTTCAGCATAACAATATGGTAAACCAAATATTGAATAAATACATGATAAAAATATAGTACTCCATTCTCGAATGGTCCTTAAAGTTCTATCCTTCCGCTTATTCGCACCTGTCTACATTGTCGTCCTGAACCACAGTATCACCTACTAGTAAGATTGATGGAGAAGGAATATACCTTTTGAAATGTTGTTTTAATCAATTAGAGGTGTAAATATCGCTTGATAATAGGTATTAGTTATCAAATAGTGATTTGTGATTTGCTCTCATATGGTCACGCGTACATAGCCTCTGCCAGATAAGTCCCACTCAGTACCTTTTCATGGCATTACTGATGTTTACAAAATTGAGAGGACGAAAAGCGAATGTTCGACGCTTTAACTGGATTGGTGGATACGGAGGATCGACCTAGGAGAGTTGGAAAACTCTGATTCCAAACCAATGGTGCACATGGACTGGCTCCAGTATCCTGCTGAAGGAACAAATAGTGTATGAATCAATCGTTGGTCACTGGCCACCATGGGATTGCATCTCCTCACAATGCTCAACTACCTTGTGGATCAGAACTTTAGGTCAAAGTCTCCGAGTGTGGCCCCCTAAGAAAACCACCTACTTCAGTTTGGGCACCTAAGTAGTATCATAGCCCTCACACAAATCAAATGAGATTTATGTGGCGCATATATATCTGGTGCTCCTTTTTACCAATATTTATGTTTTTAAATAAATAAATAAAGCTAACCGTGAAATCCAAGATGCGTGTTTCGTCCTATTTCGGAACTCATCAGCTTAATATACCTTAATCACAGAGTTGATGTTCACTCATGGGACTCGAACTCAGTATCATTCACTCCATATACTATCATGTCATTTATTTAGCTACTAAGTTCTGATAACCACCTATTTGTTTGTTCAATGAAATGAAGTTTATAATTCATTTGATTCAATGAATGATCCAATTGATCATTGAAATAATCTTGATCTTAATAACACCTTTCTTTCTTTGTTTGTTTATTTTACTTATTCTTATTAGAATTAAAGATTTTTGACCTAATTTAATCTTTTTTTTCTTTTTCATTCTGATTGATAGATTTCTCTTTTATAAACTTTATTGATTATAATGAAATTTATTGATTTGGATTTGACCTTAAATGTTACTATTTTTTTGTTTGTTTGTTTTTTCTTGGATTTTCTCTATTTTTTCGAATTTTGTTTAATCATAATAGTCTAGAAAATTACGTTTACTCTTACTTACTTACTTACTTACTTACTTACTTACTTACTTACTTACTTACTTACTTACTTACTTACTTACTTACTTACTTACTTACTTACTTACTTACTTACTTACTTACTTACTTACTTACTTACTTACTTACTTACTTACTTACTTACTTACTTACTTACTTACTTACTTACTTACTTACTTACTTACTTACTTACTTACTTACTTACTTACTTACTTACACCTTTTACTCCCAATGGAGCATAGGCTACCGATCAGCATTCTCCAACCCACTCACTCTGTCATGCACCTACCTTTCTAGTTCTATCCAATTTTCGTTCATTCTTCTCATATCTGTCTCTATTTCTCGGTGTAATGTGTTCTTTAGTCTTCATCTTCTCCTTTGACCTTCAGGATTCCATGTGAGGGCTTGTCTTGTGATACAGTTGGGTGATTTCCTCAATGTGTATCCTATCCACTTCCAGCGCTTCTTCTTGATTTCTTCCATCGCTGGATGGAATCTGGTTTATTCTCTCTGACGCTTATTTAATATATTGAAGAGGTAAATGAATTTCCAATGAAATAACTTATGAAGCAATTATAATTTAGTGTTGATCTAACTCCTTTTAACGGAATTGTCTGGAAGAGAATTTTGTTTTTTGGAATTATTCATGTGACTTGCTTCTCCTATCATGTAAATAACTAACCTAATTGTTTCACATTCATCTATGGTACTCCTTTTTATCTATTATCATCTTATTTGTATGTTATTCAAGTACATTATTTTGAAAAGGTTCAAATCTCGCGAGTTGGGATCGTGGATGTGCACTGCTAAGGAGTCCCACAATAGGACGAAACAGCCGTCCAGTGATTCCAGGTTTTTCATGGTGGTCTAGCTTCAATTGATTCATGATCTCAACTCTATAAAATATCAGTATAGACCCGTACTGTTGTATCAAATCATCTTTAAAGATTTCATTTGATCAAGTTGTATAATTGTATTTCATGTGAAATGATTTATTAAAAATAGTAACTCACCCTAGAATAGAATACTTACTTACGCCTGTTACTCCCAATTGAGCATGGGCCGCCGACTAGAGTATTTTTTCTGGTTAGTGTTTTTCTAGCGAGTTGGTTTTCTACGGGATGGGGTCGCTAACCCCATACCCAACCCTCCTCCTTTACCCGGGCCTGAGACAGGGAGTGGCCCCCGGAGGAGGTACAGGCGGAGTTACCCTGGAATAGAATGATGTTTAATAATAATAATAATAATAGAAAAAAGTGGAGGCTATTTAGTCTGAAGTTCTTCCATGTTCATGATTGAAACTGATATCACGTTACAGTATATCACTGTCATGAATTGTTTACATAAATGATATTACTGAAAGGATGTTACGTAATAATCGGTTAATGAAAAATCTTAAGGTTATAATAATGATTAATTAGTAGTTGTGAAAGATAACTAGAAAGGAATAGGAAAGTAACAATAGATTATAGAAGACAGACAATGATATAATGAAGATTAGGCTTGACTTAATAATTATCAGAAGGGATTTTGTGAAGATTTAGTATTTTCATAGTTGAAAGCGTGAGTCAATTGAAGCTAGACCACCAGGAAAAATCTGAAAACACTGGACAGCTATTTCGTCCTAATGTGGGACTCCTCAGCAGTGCGCATCTACGACCTCGTCTCGCGAGATTCGAACCCAGGACCTACCAGTCTTGCGCAATAGCACTTAACCAATTACATTCATTTTGAGTTGATTCTTTTGACTATATAGATTATTTCAAAGAAGTATTCTGATGAACTAGAGTGGTTAGAATTGACTAGATGTTGTAAGGTTGAGCTTCGGACCAACTTTTGCAGTTCTTTAGATGATGTGCTAGGATAATGTACGGAAATGTATTTCGAAAGAGTAGAATTTATGCAACTAATATAACCTGCTCCACAGGAGCAAAATGAATATTGATTTGGATCAAAGTGGTATGTTGTCTTTTATACAACTATGTTCTTCTATTCTAATTTTATACTACGGATTTTATAGATAACACTCATCTCATATCAACGTGAAAGGATTGGAGATTGTGGGTTAAAATAACATACTTGTTTTTATTTGGATGTTTCTGTGGAGGGTGTATAGTCTGAAGCTCTTCCATGTTCATCACGGAAACGGAGATCACGTTGCAGTATAAACTCACTGAAATTGTGTTTGACGAACTATGAGATTCAGAATTGATAAGTTAAAAGTAACCTGTCTATTATGGGATTTTAGGCTCCTTTATTTGTTATAGGGTGGGAAAGTATTAGGACATCACACACCAATGTTCGCATGTCATTCTCAATGTGGAAAGTTATCAGGAATTTATAGACGAAACGCAGTATCAGAAGGAACTGATTATGTACATAAGGTCTCAGATCTTATGT
Organism: Schistosoma rodhaini; assembly: GCA_944470415.2. Lineage (NCBI taxonomy): Eukaryota > Metazoa > Platyhelminthes > Trematoda > Strigeidida > Schistosomatidae > Schistosoma > Schistosoma rodhaini. Next base: position 1,251,087 of record OX104038.1, read on the forward strand.
TAGTGTTGGGATCAGATGGACAATCGTATGTAAACCTATTGCATATATATATTTTAATGTAGTTCGATAATTAGACCGTACTATTCACACCATAGAAAGTATTTCATAGCTAAATCATTCTGAACAAGCCAATAATTCGATATCGATAGGCATCTGAAGTGGGGACTTTGGAAGAGTTTCAAGTTTAGAACAAGACATTTGTCTATTACTATCTGATTTTCAAATGTCCTCTAGGTGATTTCCCTTCTAGATGCTCATTACTAAGGAGTCCCACAATAGGACGAAACGGTCGTCCAGTGTTTCCAGGTTTTCCATGGTGGTTTAGCTTCAATTGACTCATGATTTCAATTCTAGAAAATATTTTTGTTGAAAATTCTTCTTTTTTTTTTAAACATGTCGTTTCGGTAAAGGATAGTATTCATATTATTCTGTACATTCATTTCAAAGGGGTTGTTTTTCGTTTGTTTTTTTTTACATGAGATTCATTTCATTTGGTTTAAGAAAATAATTAGACTTTATTCATGTCATGAGGAAACTATCCTTTTATCGGATAAGAGTCCCAGAATGGACATCAACTTTGAGATGCACGTACATCCAGCTGACGAGTCTCAAATAGGACGAAATGTGCGTCCTGAATTCTACTGCTATCCACTATCCATCTTTGCTTATAAAGCTTGTAACTTCAGGTAATATCAAGATAATCTGCATAGGATGCACATATGCCAAAAAACAGATTGATCAGTTGCAGTCCAAAATAACAATGGGAAGATACAAGTAAACAACAACAAGTGAATATCCTTTTATTGATTTTGATTAACTACTGATTGTAATACTACGATTAACAAGATGTTAATAAAGTTGTTTGGAATAGTGATTTGTTCTAATTGAGCACTGTTTGTTAACCAATATCATACTATCTAGTCTTTGATGGTGATTAGATTCTATTGAATAAATTATAGTGTAACCATTCACCTTAATGGTTTGATATCCTTTATTTATTTTCGTCTGATTTGATATGACTGAAGATAGTCCACAAGAAATACCTAATCTAGGTTGCTTGTTAGTTTGTACTCGTTAGGATGGTGTATGTGTATAGAATTATTAGGAGTAATGATACTCAAGGTGGGATTCAAATTCACATTAGCATATACCTAAGTTAGATCTGCCTACATTTCCTATAGAATTTTCAAGGGTTTCATAAATTTACATTCAAACATAATGGTTATTGATATAGTCAGTGTTCTAAGATGGATCTAATAAATCTTCCAATCAGGAGTTTGAATATTTCTGCTAACTTAACTTGGCCATATAAAGATAATGGTTAGCCATCAATATTTTGTTTTTCACAACAATCATTGATAAGACTGAATATTCGTTCAAATTACAAATTTGTTACAGCCACTGACGTCGACAGCTATAGGTAGCACGTATCATCAGTCGAAAGTGAAATACCTGGAAGTAGAAGGTTAAGAAGTTTAAAGAAAAGAGAACGTGAACAAAGAATGATTAGTGTGGAAAGAAAGGAACTGTCAAGTTTGAAACAATTGGTTGACATTTCGCAAATGAAGTATTTACTGTATGGTTCTCAGATTTTACTATGGTGTTCTGTAGTTTTGTATTCAAATTATTATTATTATTTAAACACATAAATATCGGTCCACGGAAGCAGCAGATATATATGCGCCGCATGAATCTCATTCGATTTGTGTGAGGGCTGTGATACTGCCCAGGTGCCCAAACTAAAGCAGGTGGTTTTCTTAGGGGACCGCACCCGGAGCTTTTGACAAAAAGGTTTGATTCACAAGACAGTGGAGTATTGTAAGAAGATGCAGTCACATGATGGCCAATAACCAATGATTGCTTCATATGCTATTTTTTCCCTCACGATACAGAAGCCCATGTTCACCATTGGTTTGGAATCAGGGTTTCCCAACTCCCCTAGGTGGACTTTTCATGTCCACCAACCCGTTTAAAGTGCCGGACATTCGCTTTTCGTCCTCTCAATTTCGTAAAAAACAGTAATGCCACTGTGAGAAGGAAGTGAGTAGGACTTCCCTGGAAGAGGCTATATACGCATGGTCATGTGAGAGCATTTAGAGAGGGAGAGCGGACTTTCCCCACTCTCGGCCGTACCAGGGCATTTGTATTCGAATACATTCGATTGTCCTCACTTGTGTTCTCGTTCACTATACTATATGTAAACAGTTGCCTATCAAGATAATATTTTTGTGCCGAAATGTAGAAAGTGTTTCATACTTGAAGGTGAGTAGTTAAAAATCATATGTCATGGGGATTTCGTCCCTGAGTATCTTGGACTTCAGGGTAGGAGTTTCGTATATGTATAACATGAGTTTTAGTAGAAATCATTCTATGAACGAGCTTTTAAAGTGACTTTCAGAAAACAATCAAGCAGAATTCTTAGCTTACAATCAATTTTCACAAGTCATCAAATGTGGAAGAAGGTAGAATGTATAATTAAAAGACAATTTATTGAATAGGTCTGAAATTACATACCAGAAGTTAGTACGGTAACTTCAAGAATCCTTACACTGGTCAACATTTTATCAACCGGGATTTCCATTCTGTCAGTGATAAGTGAATCGTTTTGAATGAATGTCTAAAACTAAGCAACCGTAAGTTCACCACAACACTCGGACTTTGAATTTATTTTTTATCAAGAGAATTGTGCACCAACAACTGATCACTTAAAAATATTTTTTTGTTTTTAATGAGTTGATCAAGCTAAATGCTTTAAATATTTTATACTACTTTAAAAAAATAAGTAGTTTAAATGATTTGTATAAATGTTCCCTGATGCGGAGTCCCATAATAGGACGAAAAGATCGTCCAATGCTTCCAGGTTTTCCGTGGTGGTCTAGCTTCAATTGACTCATGATTTCAACTATGAAAATACAAAAATCTCCACAAAACCCCTTCTGATATATAATCATATGCTCACTAATGACTGACTAAAAGAGATATTTCCTTGAGTTCTAGTGGGAAGCAGTGACCAGTGGTGTTCAACCAAGTCTGTTGTGAGATATCAACTCACTGTAGACAATTGGTGAATGGTTGCTCAATTTTGTGGATTGTTTGAATTTAGATATTAACACCATCGGATGCCGGCTCAGTGTTCTTCAGGTTAGGCGCTCGCGTGTGAGATAGGTAGGTCCTGTGTTCGCATCTCGCAAGGTCGGATCGTGGATGCGTACTGGATACACCTGTTATTCACAATGGAGCATAGGCCGACGACCAACATTCTCCAACCCACTCACTCTATCATGCGCCTTCCTTTCTAGTTCTATCCAATTTTTGTTTATTCTTCTCATATATGTCTCCATTTCTCCACATAATGTGTTCTTTAGTCTTCCTCTTTTCCTTTGGTCATGAGGAATCCATATGAGGGCTTGATTGTGACACAGTTGCGTTCTCGTTCTCTTTTCTTCGATTTTCTAAATCTTCTTCCACCAGGTATTTCACTTTTGATTGATGATACATACTACTTATATCTGTCGACATCAATAGCACACATCATAATACCAGTTCTAGAGTCATGAATAAAGATGTTCCAAAAGCTAACTGATTTCTACAATCCTCTAAATTAAAAAAATATGACGTTTTCAAATCATATCATGTTTTCCAACATGAAATTCATTATAAAGTTATCATTTTAATCTACTTTTATGAGATACAACAACTTCACTTTCAAAAGAAAGTGTTATGTTGTGCAATCCGTCATAGTCTGCTACTGTTATACAAGCTTCCTATACACGATACAAAGCTGGTTATTGTAATGGGAAGAATAACAGTGAATATGAACCATTAATGACTAAAACTGAATCGGAAATATGTGTACAATCATTTTTCTAAATATACATTTTTCCCCGTAAGAAATAATAACACCTTTTTAACCAATGCTTTATGCTTCTTTCCTTAGAACACCAAGTCAAATCCTGTTCAGTAGTGTGAGCTTATCGTTTAACTTACGTTTTATTAGGTCACTAGACATCTAATTTGACTAAAGATTTGCATAGATATTCTTTAATACATTAAGGATAATACAGAAACTATATCTTCATGATATCACATAGTCATATTAAATCTTTAATCCTTGTATTTCTCAAAAATACAAAAATAAATTAATGAACCACATGGAAAACCTAGAAGCAATGGACAGCCGTTTCATCCTGTTGTGAGACTCCTCAGCTTTAATTGATTCAAAATTTCAGCTATAAAATTAATAAAATCTCCACAAACCTCCTTCTGATAATAAACCACAAGTCAAATTTAATACTTAATTCATAAGTAATTTGTATCCTTGATGAATCTACAAAACATTCGCTTTATTTTTATTGATTATTTAACTACTGAATACAATTATGAGTAGACAAAATATTTCATTAAAAAAAGTGTTTCTTTACTTTTAGTCTATTCATCATCATATTGGATGTTAATTTATATACAATTTTTCCATAAAAAAGAAAATCTTAATGTAATGAATTCTTTTGGATGTTTCGGTCTATAGCTTTGAAGTCATTAATTTATTGCTAACAATTATGACTAATTATGAATTACTTTCTTTTGTCTGTTTGAATTCGGATCATTCTTTGCCTAACCCCCCAACTTCCCTCAAGTAAAAATAATTGATAAATGATGAAAAAGGTAAGTGTAGAGAAAAAATAATGCCTACCTTAGATTATTTTTTTAATGAGAGTAATTCTATAGCATTACGATATTTTGCAAACATATTCTTATTGTTTATACAACACATTAAACATCTGGTTACAATTTACTTAATATTGTTTGTTTGAATCTTCCCATTGATGTTTAGGACTGCAACTGGTCAGTCTCTTATTGGCATATATGCATACTATGTGTATTGCCTCGATATTGTCTTAATTCACAAGCATTATAAGCAGAAATGGATAGTGGCTAGCAGTAGAATCCTGGACATGCGTTTCGTCCTATTTCGGGAATCGTCAGCTTGATGTACTGGCATCTGAGAGTTGATGTTCACTCTGGGACTCGAACCTTGTACCTTTCGCTTCAAACGCCATCGCGTTATCCAAAAGCAAGTGGCTATCAGAATTCAGTAGCTGAGTGGATAACGTGATGGCGTTTGAAGCGAACAGTACAGGGTTCAGGTTCCTAGAGTGAACATCAACACTGAGATGCAGATACATCCAGCTAACGAGTTCCAAATAGGATGGGACGCGCGTCAAACTAGATATCACTGCTAGCCACTATCCATCTTTACTTACAATCTGGTTACAATGTTTTACAATTTCAGTAATGTATCTGGGGGATATTAAGCATCCATCTGATAAGTAAAGTCGACAATTTTAGTATTCAATGTAAAAATGGATAGTGTTTAAAAGTGGAGTACAGGAAAAATGATTTTATCCTATTGCAAACTTATTAAATAAATGTACCTACATCTCAGTCTTTACATTCATTACAAGACTGAACCCAGTCAGTAATTTTACCTTTTAAATGGCTAACGTAAGTTCAGAAAAACACCAACGTAAGCAATAAAGATGGATTTTATCATTTTCTTCGCGGTTGAATTTTCTCTTTGTTGATGTCAAGGACTGAATTTCAATTAAACGCTTTTGTATTGTTTATTAGTATTCTCGATCCCACTTCTAGGCACTATCAGTAGTTAATTAAATACTTGTGACTGAATGGGATTATGGAGGTGATCCACTCAGAATGCTGATATGACAAAGTGACTGATCAAGATTTATTTTTTTTACATCAACAACTGGATGATTAGAACATTCTTATAGTTGAAAGCGTGAGTCAATTGAAGCTAGACCACCATGGAAAATCTGGAAACACTGGACGGCCGTTTCGTTCTATTATGGGACTCCTCAGCAGTGCGCATCCACGACCCCGCACTCGCAAGATTAGAACCTAGGACCTACCAGTCTCGCGCCAGAGCACTTAACCGATAGGTTTTCCATGATGGTCTGGCTTCAATTGACCAACGCTTTTAACTATGAAAATACTAAATCTCCACAAAACCCCTTCTGATTAGAACATTTACAATTAAATATATTCCAGTTTTTTTTCTATTTTTGTAGATCATGTCAAACTACTAACTGTCTTTATTTAATCATTTCCATTGCCTGTTAGTGCTGTAATTTTGATAACTAGTTTGTTGAATGCTATACCCTCTGAAATAGATGATGTAATCATGAAGTATTCGTTGACTGTTTTGGACAATATTGTCAGTAGCATAAGACTTCAAACTTTAATAATTCATGATAGTTCTTACATAGAAAATGAATGCTTTGTAGATACTCCTCAGCAGTGTGCATCCACGATCCCGCCTCGCGAGATTCGAACCCAGGACTATGATCATATGCTCACTAGTGACTGACTAAAAGAGATATTTCCTGGAGTTCTAATGAGAAGCAGTAACCAGTGGAGTTCAACCAAGTCTGTTGTGAGATATCAACTCACTGAAGACGATTGGTGAACGACTGCTCAAACTTCGTGGATTGGTTCGAGTTAGACATTAACACCGTCGGATGCCGGCTCAGTGGTCTATTGATTAAGTGCTCTGGCTTTGTAAATAAACCATCCACGTCACAGAATCGAATTTTATTAGAACTACTTACCTTGGCCATAGATTTCCTCATCCACACTTTAGTTTATTTGAACTGATTTCAATTCAAGTGTGATGTAGTTCAAAAGGTTAGTACAGACGTTATCTACTCAAATTTCGGCCACATGTTTTTAGTATGTGCGTAAGTGATGTCTACCGATGTGTTACTAGATATGAGTTATTTTCAACAAAATGAATGAAGAATAGGCATCAGTAGAATCCAGGACGACCTGTATAGGATATATATGTGTTAGGAACAAAAAAGTATGGGCTCTCAATATCTGAAGACGTTTTAAGGAAACAGTATCAAATAGAAATATCTCAGAAACGTTCAGAAAAAGGAAGGATTAAACATCATATTCTGATCAGATAATTACTTATTTTTTATATATACTTGAAATCATGAGTCAATTGAAGCTAGACTACCATGGGAAACCCAAAAGCACTGGACGGTTGTTTCGTCCTATTGCGGGACTCCTTAACAGTGCGCATCCACGATCCTACTACGCGAGATTCGAATCCCGGACCTACTTATTTTGTTACTGAATCTAATAAATCTTTAGAAGCTTCTAAAAGTTCAAGGTCACTTGAAACCAATAACACAAGGTTGTCTTCTGTGCGTAAACTAACCTTAAAGCAAAGCTTTTGTTCTTAATTTTCACCTTTTTTTCTATACTGCTCAGGTTCAAGACTAGGAGTAGTTTAGGAATATAGGAAGCGAATAGGAAGTAAGTAGCAACCGTTCTAGTAGAAAACATATCCAAGATTGATCGAAATTTAAGATAATTCAAACCATTACTTATAATGATACACATATTATACTCAATGAACGAATTAGTAACTGTTTAGATTCACTACCTCGACGAGTTCCTGCGCATTTATGGAGAAAACTAATAGACTCTTATTCCATATGAACATCAACATTGAAATGTAGGCATATCCCAATCAGTATGAAACATTCATCTTAAGTTTTCCCAAAATAGCCATTATTTATCCATTCTATAAATTGCAAGCAAAGATGGATAGTAGCTAGCAGTGGAATCCAGGACACGCGTTTCGTCCTATTTGGGACTCGTCAGCTGGATGTACCTGCATCTCAGAGTTGATGTTCACTCTGAGACTCAAACCCAAACGCCAAAGCGTTCTCCACTCGGTCACTGAGTCCTGATAGTCACTTGCTTGTGCAATGGGGTGACGTTTAAATTCGCTTGGTATTGTTTGTTTGAATCTTCCCATTGATATTTAGGACAACAATTGATCAGTTTCTTATTAGCATGTGTGCATACTGTGAGTATTGCCTCGACATAGCCTTAATTGACAAGCATTATAAGCAAAGATGGATAGTAGCTAGCAGTGGAATCCAGGACACGCGTTTCGTCCTATTTGGGACTCATCAGCTGAATGTACCTTAATCTGAGAGTTGATATTCACTCATACGACTCGAACCCAGTACCCCATTTGCTTCAAACGCCATCACGTTATCAACTCAGCTACTGATTCCTGAGGCAATATGCACTGTATGCACATATACCAATTAGAGACTGACCAGTTACAGTCCTAAAAACATCAATGGGAAGATTCAAACAAAACAATACTAAATGAATTTATTCTATAAATTGTTTTCATGTTTCCCTCCCTTCCCCCCTCCCACCTCCATTTTATTTCACCTTCTATTTTATCATTATTAGTTATGCTTTATTGAATTTGATGAAAGAACAAAAAAAAAGATGGATGATCAAATTTCATTAAAATTTTATTCTTTATTCTTCTTGAAAAGAAAAAAAAAACAAAAAAAGTTCTTTGATCCATTAAATTTTCATTTCATCTCAATCTGAGTGGGGGGAGGGGGTTTTCTTGAGATGATGGAGAAGATTTGTAGCTGAGGTGGGTGATTTTGATGTTGGTTTGTTCTCTGAGCTGGGGTTTTCTTTCCCCCTTTTATTTTCTTTTTTTTTCTTTATTTAAAAATGCCCTTAGGGAGTATTTTCGTCAGTTTATATATTTGGTTTATACATATATACATATGGATATACATACAAGTTTGAGTCCATTATCAACAACACAATCCATTCAATGTTCATTCATTCATTAATGAGTCAGTAAGATTTTCATTATTGCTATTATTAATATTACTATTACTACTATTACTATTATTACTATTACTACCAATACTATTACTATTACTACTATTACTATCATTACTACTATTACTATTACTATTATTACTACTATTACTATTATTTCTACTCCTATTATTACTATTATTACTAGTATTATTATGACTATTATTAAATTTAAACAAGTAATACTAAGTGAATTTAGACTTCACCCCATTGCACAAGCAAGTGGCTATCAGTAGGACTCAGTAGCTAAGTGGATAACGTGATGACGTTTGAAGTGAATGGAGTACTGGGTTCAGGTTCCAGAGTGAACATCAACTCTGAGATGCAGATACATCCAGCTGACGATTCCCAAATAGGATGGAACACGTGTCAAACTGGATTCCACTGTTAGCCATTATCCATCTTTGCTTACTATTATTTAATGGATTATGGAATACGAACGGAGGAAATCTGTTTCTTTGTAATTGTGTGTGTGTATTTTGATAAAAATGTGGCAAACCATTAAATGAATTAAAATTAATGAATTTTGATTTAATAAAACAAATGGTAGTTCATTTCTATCCTCATTAAAATGAATGATTCATTGACAATGATAATAAGTAATAAGTAATTAAATAAAAACCACATTAAATAGACTTGATATTGTTGTTTACTTGAATCTGACTATTGATGTTTACGACTGTAATTGGTCAGTCCTAAACATCAAGTAAACCACTTACTTTACTTACTTAAGCCTGGTACTCTCAATGGAGCATAGACCGCCGACCAGCATTCTCCAACCCACTCACTCTGTCCTGGGCCTTCCTTTCTAGTTCTATCTAACTTTTATTCATTTTTCTCATGTCTATCTTCATTTGTTGGAGTAATGTGTTCTTTAGTCTTCCTCTTTTCTTTTGGCTTTCAGGATTCCATGGGAGGGCTTGTCTTGTGAATCAGTTGGGTGATTTCCTCAATGTGTGTCCTATCCACATCCAGCGCTTCTGTGGGGAACAACAAACCAGATTCCATCCAGTGGAGGTAAAAATCATGAAGAAACGCTGTAATATGATAGGACACGAATTGAAGAAATCACCCAACTGAGACACAAGACAAGCCCTCACATGAAATCCTGAAGGTCAAAAGAAGAAGTGGAAGACCAAAGAACACATTACGTCGACAAATGGAGACAGACATGAGGAGAATGAGCAACAACTGGATAGAACTAGAAAGGAATGCGCATGGCAGAGTTAATGTGTTTGAGAATGCTGGTCGTCGGTCTATGCTCCATTGGAGGGTAACAGGTGTAAGTAATTAAGTAAGTAATTTTCTTTCTTCATATCTAAAAGAGGAAATAATCTTTCTTGTTCTTATATCTTCTCTTCTAAAGTTAAATTTACAAGTGAGAATTTCAAATCATCTACATTTAATATGAATGATAAAAGTTGTTTATTCCATAAACTAGGCGAGGTCGTGGATACGTACTGCTAAGGAGTCCTATAATAGGACAAAACAGCCATCCAGTGCTTCCAAGTTTTCCTTGGTGGTCTAGTTTCAATTGACTCACGCTTTCAACTATGAAAAATACTGAAATCACTACAAGAAAACCACTTCAGATTACTATACCTATATCCCTATGCACACACATAAACACACACATAAATAAATAAGTAAACAGATAAATGAACAATAAACAAACTATAATAACATCGTAAATAAACATGTGTTGTTGTTGTTGTTTTGTTGTTTATTTCATTGATTGTTTCATTTGGATTATTCACTTTTAACTTAATGTTACCCCTGATACATTTGTAGATATACATCTATTCGATTGGATATATGGATGTGTGTGTGTGTGTGTATGAGTGCCTTTCTCCATGAACATTCATCTATCAAAGAAATATGTGTATTGAGTGTTAATGTTTTTCTTTTTTCTTTTCTCTACTTAGTTGAGGTTTTAGTTTTACAACCTTTATTATCATTAACATCTTTATTATCACCATTATTGTTGTATATTTGACGATACTACTAATGATACTACTTATATTAATACTACTATTATAACTATAATGATTATTATAAATAAAATATTGTTACTTTTGATATGAAAGATTTATGATTTCCGAAAATGTTCAATGATTTTCTTTTTCCACCCTCTCTCCCCCCCCCAAAAAAAAGATATCGCTATTAAGTTTAACTTTAATCTACTATTACTACTACCACCACAATATTGTTCTCTTCCATATGATCATCACCACCATCATCATCATTACCACCATTATCACCATCACCATCACCACCACCATCATCATCACCATCACCATCACCACCACCATCATCATCACCATCATCATCATCATCAGCAGCAGCAGTAGCAACAGCAACAGGCAACAGTAACATTAATGATTATGAGTAATGAAAAAATAAAAAAAGTGAATTTATGACTGGCGTCTAAATGAGAAAAGAACAAAAAAAAACGTTCCGCTTTTTTTTCTTTTTAAATTTGGATTTAATAACTTTTGTTGTTTATTTATTTTCATTAGGGATAAGGCGGAAATTTAAGTTTGCGTTTTACAATATTGAATCATATTTGTTTATTTATCAAATGATGAGATAATTAAAAAAAGAAATAATAATTCCTAATGTAAGCAAAGATGGATAGATGACTAACAGTGAAATCCAGTTTTGATACGCATTTCATCCTATTTGACCTAATGACCTTAGAAATTAGACATTTCCAGTCTAGTATGTCTGCATCTGTATTATTGCAATTATATGGAATCATAATAAGTTGGACCGTTTCAGTTAAGGATCTTCAAAATATTTACTTACTTACACCTGTTATCCGTCGTGGAGGAGCATAGACCACACAACAGCATTCTTCATCGAACCCTGTCCTGGGCAATCCTTTTAAGTTCTTTCCAGTTAACATTTATCCTTTTTACATCGGCTTCTTTTTCCTGGTGTAATGTGTTCTTTGGCCTTCCTCTTTTCCGCTTCCCTTATGAATTCCAAGTTAGCGCTTGTCTCGTGATACAGTTTGGTGATTTCCTTAATGTATGTCCTATCCAATTCTAATGTCTTTTCCTAATTTCCTCTTCACCTGTAAGCTGGTTTGTCGTCTCCCGCGAAACGCTGTTGCTGATAGTCTCCGGCCAGTGAATATTGAGTATTTTGTGTAAACAACTGTTTATAAATACTTTTACCTTCTTGACGATTGATGTAGTAGTTCTCCACGTTTTAGCTCCATACAGTAGAACTGACTTTCTTGACGTTCGTATTGAAGATTCTCACTTTGAAATTAGTTGACAGTTGTTTCGAGTTCCATATGTACTTCAATTGTAGAAATGCTGCCCTTGCTTTGCCAATCCTCGCCTTCACATCTGCATCCGATCCTCCTTGTTTATCAATGATGGTTCCCATGTACGTGAATGTTTCCACCTCTTCCAGGGTTTCGCCATCAAGTGTGATTGGGTTGGTGTTCTCCGTGTTGTATTTGAGAATCTTGCTTTTTTTTCTTGTTTATGTTGAGGCCTATTGATGCAGAGGCTGCTGATGCATTTGCTGTCTTCGTATGTATTTGTTCGCGTGTATGAGAGAAGAGGGCCAGGGCTGAAAAACAGAATATTAAATTGGAGGCAATTCATTTATTCAAGAATACGAAGAAACGGCCGTTCACTGCTTCCAGGTTTTCCATGGTAGTCTAGCTTCAATTAACTCTTGATTTCAACTACATATTCAAGAAGAGTTCAGTTTAATTTTGAATCCTTTATAAGGTCAAAAAATGGATTCTAAAAACTTCGTTCATGGTTCTTCGGAAAGTTTTTCTGGAACATTCTTGTAGAGTCAACGAACTGATGAGATTATCTAATGGAAAATACAGTAATATTCCTCACTTATTACCATTAGTTCTCCTTGTTTTAGTGAAACATTGTTCCATGCATTTCAACTGTCTTTATTCTCAAGTTTAATAGACTTTATAGACGTTGACTTGGGAAGTGTTCTGAAGCTGATTCACCAGATGAGTTACAGAATCGAACGCCAAAATAAAATTTATCCTGGAGAATTGTCTTTTTGTAAAACTTCTTCAAACATGTGGAGACTGATTAAAAGGTTTACAATCAATCAGTCAAATACAACGTAGAACCTGATACGTGTGTACATAGGTTCAAGTTGACATACCGTCATCACCACAGCGAGATGGAATTTTTAGGATATGAAACAAACTATTGATCACTCCAAATTGGATGTGGGTGATTTAACCAAGTATTTTATACACACAAAATCTGATTATCCCTTTTATTCCACCAAGTTTGCGTGAAAGTTGTATCGCAAAATTTACAGAAAATATTGTTTGTAAATGTCTCAAGTTCATTGCATTCATCAGAGTATTCACAACTCTACGATATTTCTAATTTCTTTTCCAGGAAATGTATCGATATTCCATGTTACTTGTGGACAGTTCTTGTTAATGAATCTTGTTTCAATACAGTTTATAATGGATAAGTGAAGTAATGAGATGGTAGTTAGAGGTAGTCAACAGGAAACCTTAGACCTAGGTTTCGTGTTACTTGCTATTCGTCAGCAAGGTATACCTGTAATCTTGAGGGAACTGATGCTCCCTAATAGATTCGATCCCATGTCACTCACCTTCGGAGTCACAGACGTTACCACTGGGCTATCCGGGCTAAGACTAATTTCCTGTAGAATTTTTGTTACTCTTCAAATCATATGGTATCTGGTGTCAATTTTATGCTAAAAACATTTCTACATTAAATTCATATGCTGTTGTTTAATTGTATCTTCCCATTGTTATTTAGGACTGCAATTGATCAGTTACTTGTTGCCATATGTGCATCGAGGCAGTCCGCACAGGATGCACATATTACCAACAAGAGACTAATCAATTGCAGTCCTAAATAAAAATGGGAAGATAAAAATAAACAACACCATGTGAATTTAAACTTCACCCGATTGCATAAGCACGTGACTATCAGGACTCAGTAGCTAAGTAGGAAACGCGATAGCGTTTGAAGCGAAAGGTACTGGGTTCTAGCCCTAGAGTGAATACCAACTTTGAGGTACAGGTACATCCAGCTGACGAGTCCCAAACAGGACGAAACGCTCGTCAAACTGGATTCCACTTCTATCCACAATTCATCTCTGTTTATAAAGCTTGCGTTTTCAATCTATTTCATTCATTCATTTGTTTGTTCTTTTTCTTTACCTTTCACCGATTTATTCAATTCATCATTGTCCAAATTCAAGGACCCATCTGTTTGACTTAAATACCTAAATTATTTGTAATTATAAAAGAAAGTGAATGGTTGAATGATTGTCTATATAAGTGTATGTATCTATGTCTATGGCCACAATTATATCTCAGGTAAGATATGGGGTATTCGAGATAATATATGTATATATATATATACTACTAATTATTATCATTATTGTCATAGTAATAAGTCAATATATACTACTTAATAGTCACATATATTTGTTATAATGACTTTCCATTATACTGAAGGACGTAGAGAAGTGGAAATTTCACTCTTTCCTAACACAGATAAATAAAGAAAGAGAACGGTATTATATGAGTTGAAAAAAGCGACTCTATGCATGATGTGTATGCACATATGTATAAGAATGAGGTGACGAACTGGAGAATGGAAGTAAAGAAGAGAGAAAAGTCTGAATGATTCAGAAATTTAATATGTATATTGGAGTGTATGGAGTTTGTAGAATTTACATAGTTAAACCACAAGCTGACCTTAACTAGATTACCATTAAAAACCAGGAAGTACTAAAGCAAAGCTGCTTCACACTAGTTTATGATTCCTCGGTGAGCGAGACTGAAGGTCCTGTCATCGATTCTTCGTGAAGTTGTGCGTATAAACTGCTGAATCGTCCCATACTAGAATGAAAATTTCGTCTGGTTCTTCCTGGCTTTTAGTGGTAGTAAAGATAAAATTCGTTAGGATTTAACTATAGATAGAAAGTTTGAGCTGTAACGCAATAGTCACAGTGGAAAAAGTGGAATTTGTAAAGACGTGATAGGGGAGATGTTCTCTTTGGGATTAAAAACCTCGTCGCCAGAAGTTGCAGACCAGATGACAGCCTAAGTAACTCCATCGTAATCAGTTTAACTGTGATATTTAGCGATATGGATTCAAATTCAACAGGTATCGTCAATTTCCAAAGTAATTTAGGTGTAGCCTTCTGATATGACATGTAACCTAAATCTGGGAGTTCTTCGTGTTTGCCTTCAAACTTTTCACATCAAGATTAGCTCTAGCAAATCCTGTCAAAATAGAATTTAACTTCCTCATATTTTATACTTCAATGTTTTGTAATAACTCAATGAATGATATACAGAGAAAGACTTTGACAAGGATTAAACGACCTATTTATTTAGACTGAAAATAATATGAATAAATTAATATATACACCACAGATTAGCAAATACCTTGAATCTATGACCGTTTACCTTCAGTTACTTATTTACTTACTTACGCTTGTTACCACTCCTGAAAGAGAATAGGCCATCCACCATCATTCTCCATCCAACTCTCTACTGGACAATCCTTTCCAGTTCTTTACAGTTACTATTCATCTATTCTATATCTACTTCCAATTCTCAATACAGTGTATTCTTTTGTCTTCCACTTTTCCCTTTCAATTCAAGATTCCAAGTTAATGCTTACTTGTTGATTTCCATAATGTATGTTCTATCCACTTCCATCGTCTTTTCTTAATTTCCTCTTCAGCTGTTACTTATTATAATAGAATGATGATAACAGTTAATAGTCCATTTCATATTGTATAGAGAATCTAATATGCTTTAAACATTTAAATGAATAAGTCTACTTCCTATCAAAGTTGTAATCATCGTCTTCTTCTAAATAAACTACATTATCAAGATTGAATTGAATGGTACGAGGATGTTTATCAAATGGACCAAACAGTTGTTTACTATGTTAATAGTAGTAGTAATGGTAGTAGTAGTAGTAGTAGTAGTAGTAGTAGTAGTAGTAGTAGTAGTAGTAGTAGTAGTAATAGTAGTAGTAGTAGTAGTAGTAGTAATAGTAGTAGTAGTAGGAGGAGTGTAAATGACTATAATTCAATCCATGGGGGGGGGTAATTCTTTGTATTTAGTTAGATTATCTTGTAAATCATCAACTTGTCTAATGACTTTGTTATAAATTAAACTATTTATCAATAATCTATTCATCTTTTTTGGGATCTGATCTTGTTTATGATAATGAGATTATATCAGTAGAGATCAAGTTAGAGAGTAAATCAAGTGGAATAGAGTTTTAGATAAGGAGAAACATGTTTTCCTAGAAAACTAAAGATATTTTTTGGATAGACTAAAACAGAAAAGTAATTTCACTTAGTATTACTAGTTTGAATCTTCCCATTGATGTTTAGGACTGTAACTGGTCAGTCTCTTATTAGCATATGTGCATACTGTGCGTATTGCCTCGATATTGCCCTAGCTGAGTGGATAACATGATGGCGTTTGAAGCGAAAGGTACTGAGTTCGAGTCCCAGAATGAACATCAACTCTGAGATGAAGGTACATCAAGCTGATTAGTTCCAAATAGGACAAAACATGCGTTCTGAATTTCACTGCTAGCTACTATCCATCTTTTCTTGGAAAGGTAAATGTTTTATAGGAATACTAAAGTGAAAGATCTTTAGTTCTATTTAACAGATAGAATGTTATATGATTTTAAAGTTGTCTTAAAGGTAACATTTCGGAATTCTCAGGGAAAGAATTTAGTTGTTCTATCAAGATCAAATGCTCACCAGTGACTGGCTCCATGAGGTAATTCCTGGAGTTCTAGTGAAAAGTCGTTTTATCTACCGTTACAACTTATTTCAATAAGCAATGAATTCATAAACTGATACCAAATCTTGGTATTGATAAAAACAGACATCTTACAGAGATTGTCATCATTATAAGCCATTTTACCATTGAATTGTTTTATTGAAATCATCGTGGGAAAACAACATTCATAGTTGTACACTTTGAATAAACCAGAAAGTTTTCCATTTGACTTATTGTATTAAAAAGGTTACATGATTTCGGTATTACTCAACATGTACATCAAAATTTGTCAATTCTTAGATATTACCTATTATGTTTTACTATTTTCCAGTACTCTTCCAAAGGATTTTGAGGTTTTTTGGAAGGTGCTGAAGGCGATTATTAGGGTGTATAGTGAATCTTCTGAAGTCATTATGAATATGGTTGTAGATAAACAATTAAAATTTTCCGAATACTTGGCAGATGTTATCTTACTAGATACCAACCATTCACTTCATTCATAGCTCTCTCCTTGTATATCTTCTGATAAAACGAGGCGCCAATACATTAGAATCCATGATCTCAAGCAGAAATATAAATCCTCTACAATACCTTATCTAGCAAACATACTATATGACAAATAGGTTGTTAGAGCTGACTTAGTCAATAACTTGTATTACTATACATATTCAGTTCTACAACCATCATCAAAAAGGTACAAGTATTTATGGACAATTATCTACTCAAGATACTTAATGTCCATTGATCGGACATCATCAGCAACAAACTATTGTGGAAGAGAACAAACTAGGTTCCGTCTGAAGAGGAAAGTAAGAAAAGACGTTGGAGGTGGGCAGAACATACATTATGGAAATCACCAAACTGAATCATGAAGCAAACAGTAACTTGGAATCTTGAAGGGAAGTGGAAAAGTGAAAGACAAAAGAATACACTGCATTGAGAATTGGAAGCAGATATGGAAAGGATGAATACTGAATGTGTTGTTTCTTTAACTTTTTGGAAATATTGGAATCAGTTTTACTGATTAACTTATTATGAAACATCATAATTCTTATCAATGAAGATTCTTCAACTCAGAGGGCAGAGTTTAATTGGTTTTATTTGTTTGTTCTGGTTAGCGTTGTTTTCTACCGTATGGAGTTAATGATTCCGTTGCCAACCCTCCTCTTTTGTGTGGGCTTGTAACTAGCAATAAGCTTAGAAGAACTAAAGGCGGAGTTTTTACTCATTATATACATATTGATTTAACTTTATTCATTTAGATGCAATAATTTTTTTTTCAGTTTACCTCAGTATACTCTCAATCTGTTTAATCGACAACTCATTTATAATAATAAAGTTATTGTCACATTTAATTAAAGTTGAAATTCGACTCATACTATCTCCCTCTAATTAAACAAAAAAAAAAAATTAAATTTCCTCAAAAATACAAAAAAAAATTGATGAACAGAAACTCTGATAGGAGAGGGGAGTAGGTGGGGGTGGGGGTGGGGTGGGGTAAAATACAGTTTCTAAGTCGATTTATTCGTAAATATGTTTGTCTAACTATATGAATGTATGATGCGCATAAACACATGTGTGGGTGTGGGTGTGGGTGTGCGTGTGTATCTAACCGTGACATTAAATAAAAAACTCAATCACTGTGCCAATGAATACGGAGTTGTTTTTTTTGTTTTTTTTTTTTAATTAATAAAATTGGAAAAGTAGAAACATCAAAAAATAATTTTAAAAAAAATAAAGAAATAAATTAGTAATTAATTTATTCATTAACAAATTGGATTCTTTTTCCTGTTTGGTTGGTTGTTTCCTTTCCTTTTTTTTCTTATTTTTAAATGAAATGACCAATAATAAGAAATGAAGTTATTCATTTTAATCAGAATGTTTGATTCATTCATCAACATTAACAATATAATGAATGATTGATGAAATTAAATGTTTAAATAAATACTGTTTCTAAGTTGAAAACGTGAGTCAATTGAAGCTAGATCACCAAGGGAAACCTGGAAACACTGGACAGTCGTTTCGTTCTATTATGGGACTCCTCAGTAGTACGCATCCACGATTCGAACCCAGGACCTACCAGTCTCGCACCAGTGCATTTAACTGATAGACCACTGAGACAGCATCCAATGATGTTTATGTCTAACTCCAACTAGCTTCAATTGACTCATGTTTTCAACTATGAAAATGCTAAATCTCCACAAAACTCCTTCTGATAACAAGAAATATTGTTTCCATTTAATGTGATTGATGATATGGTCAATAAAGTATCTATTTTAGGACTGGGTGAGGTTACGTGGAAATCAACTGAGTATTCAGTTGCTTAATATATCATCATTAGTATGTATCAACTTACTTAACTATGACAAGGTATTTGATAGTGTGGATAGGAGAACATTGTGGAGACCTCTTTGGTACAATGGTGTACCTCAGGAAGTTGTAAACATCATAAGGAATTCATATGGTGGACTACAGTGTAAAGTGATGCGTGAAGGACAACTGACAGATGTTTCCCAAGTGAGGACCAGTGTGAGACAATACTACTTACTGTCATTCTTTCTCTTTCTTCTGGTGGTTGACTAGATTATGAAGATATCTACACCTGAGAGGAAGTACCGAATACAATGGGCAGCTCAGAATCAACTAGAATATTGGCAAATGACTTGACCTTTTTATCTCATACACATCAAGAAATACAGATGAAGACAACTAGTGTAGCAGAAGACTCTGAATCTGTAATCTTCAACATACACAAGGGAAAAAGCAAAATCCTCAAATACAACACAGACAGGACCAAACTAATCGTAATTGATGGAGATGCTCTGGAAGAGGTGGAAAGTTTCACGTACCTGGTCAGCATCATCATCGATGAACAAGGAGGATCGGATGCGGAAGTTGAGACGAGGATTGGAAAGCAGGAACAGCATCCTACATATGAAGAACGTATAGAACTCATTTCAGAGTTCTATGAGAGAATCTTTAATACGAACATCAAGACAGATCTACTGTACGAAATGAAACTTGCAGAAATATCACAACCATCATCAAGGAGGTACAAGTATTTATAAACAATTGTCTACGTAACATACTCATTGTCCGTTGTTCAGACATCATCAGTAACAACTTACTGTGGGAGAGGACAAACGAGCTTCTAGTTGAAGAGGAAATTAGAAAAAGACAATGTAGGTGGATAGGATATACATTTTGGCAATCATCAATCTGCACCATTAGGCAAGCACTAACTTGGGATCTTGAAAGCGGAAGTAAAAGAGACGGATCTAATAGTCGTAGGAGGATGTCAAAACAATCGATAGGACTTGTAAAATGGTGGAAAGGGTGGCTGGGGATAGAGTCGATTATAGAGTCCTTGTCGACAACCTATGCTTCACGAGAGCTAACATGCGTAATTTATACATAGGCAGAATCTTATCTAATTTAATACTCGTTCGTGTACCGTTTTTAGTGAAAATCTTCAACAATACAACGATAAGCCATTAATTGTTTATAATCAAAGATGGATAGTGGAAACAGTGCGATCCAGGAAACGCTTTTTGTCCTATTTGGGACTCGTCAACTGAATGTATCTGCATCTCAGAGTTGATGTTCACTCTGGGACTCGAACCCAGTATCCTTCGCTTCAAACGCCATCGCATTATACACTCAGCTACTAAGCCCTGATAGCCACTTAATTGTTTAGTTCATAGTAATGACAACATATGCATATCAGATCAATCTCCCTATTCTGTAGACTTAAACTTTTGACGTTACGTTTTATTTCTTTCTATAATTGGTAAAGAGAGACAACAAAGTATAAAATGATGAGATAATTGAATAGTTTCATTTTTAAAGACTCTTAGATGAAAACAAACATAAAATAAATCGATTGTCACTAATCCGGGGATACTTTGAAGCAGATAATCTGAGGTGCTTCAACTTTTCTAAATTAAAGTCATTTTGACCACAGATTGCTCATTTATAGGACAATACATCATTTCCTTAATAATATACACTGAAGATATAAGTTCAATAAATTAATTATTATGTTAGGTTATTTAACATCGAATTGATCACTTTTTATCATTGTCTCGATCCATATTTTTTATCTTTGTTTAAAGTGATCGATAGTTTTTCTGAAAAATCTATCAGAAGTGAAAAGAATCCCCGAAATGATTCGTTCAATCAGTTTTCAGCGAGACTATAATTTATGGGCGAACCAATCAGAAGAGTTTTAGGGACTTCACGGTCACGGCGTTAATTTCAGTACCTGATGCTCATGTACGATTGATTTTACAGAGAATTTTAGAGAACACTTGACAATTAAGCGGCTACAACAATTGAGACTACTAAGAAGTTCCTCTATTTTTAATTGCGGGTATTAAATGACTTGTGAACTTAGTGCAGACTACAGTGATGTTGTCCTTCAATGTAATATATATTGAAGGAAGACTTTTGCTAGAATAGAAACCTTTATCGCTCGATCCAGATTGAGACTAAGGAATATTATAATAATTGCCGCGAACGAATCCAGGACTTATCAGTCTCGCGCAAGAGCACTTAGCCGATAGACCACTGAGTCGGCATCCAGTGATGTTATTGTCTAACTTCGTGGATTGGTTGAGGTCAGACATTAACACCGCTGGATGCCGGCTCAATGGTTTATCGGTTAAGCGCTCTGGCACGAGACTTGTAGGTCCTGGATTTGAATCCCGCGAGGCAAGGTTGTGGATGCGCTTTGCTGAGAAGTCCCACGATGGGACGAAATGGCCGTCCAGTGCTTCCAGGTTTTCCATGGTTGTCTAGCTTCAATTGACTGATAATCTTAACTATATAAAAGAAACTACATGCTTTAGACATTTGAGCTGGTCACCAAGTATGATCGATTTACAAATTGGTCAACATGATCTTTCTTTTTTTTATTGTAGTTAATTACAGTTGTGAGGCATTTAAATTAACATGTCATTAATTATAACCTATTGACTTGGAAGTGAATACATTGTAAAATTGAATTTTCATTACTTATTCATTTAAAACTTAAATGCCATCCACTTAGTATTGTTTGCTTAAATCTTCCCCATTGATATTTAGCACTGTAACTGGTCAGTCTCTAATTGGCATATGTACATACTGTGCGTAATGCCTCGATATAGCCTTAATTTACAAGTATTATAATCAAAGAGTGAACATCAACTCTGAGATGAAGGTACATCCAACTGAAAAGTTCCAAAATAGGACGAAACGTGTGTACTGGATTCTACTGCTAGCCACTATCTATCTTTGCTTATAATGTTTGTGAATTAAGGCTATATCTAGGCAATATGCACAATATGCACATGTACCAATAAGAGACTGATCAATTGCAGTTTTAAACATCAATGAGAAGATTCAGGTAAACGATACCAAATGAATTTAAACATCACTCCATTGCACAAGCAAGTGACTATCAGGACTCAGTAGCTAAGTGGATAACGCGATGGCGTTCGAAGCGAACAATACTGGGTTTGAGTCCCAGAGTGAACATCAACTCTGAGATGCAGTTACATCCAGCTGACGAGTCCCAAGGTAGGACGAAACGCTCGTCAAACTGTATTCCACTTCTAGCCACTATCCATCTTTGTTTAAATGCCATTCTATTCGATTAATGATTAATGTTAGCTATTATAGTTTGATTATTCTATCAACGTTAATGTTCGTTTTGTTGTTGTCTTTTGTTCAAATCAATAACTTTATGTTTCTAAGAAATAATCCGTTCAAACTTAAAAAAAAAGACAATTACTTATCACTTTTTGGTATTCTATACTCTTTTTGTTTGTAAAGAGGGATCTAATTTGAACATGACAACTAATGATTATTTAAATTTGATTTCCTATTTTCATGATGGGAAAGAACAAGATGTAAGATATCAACATAATATGATGTAATGATTTGATATCATAGTAACAAATTAATTATGGACTAAATCTAGTTATTCTTTGATTTTAGTTGCCTTGATTAGAGGATTTTCTTGTTGGTTAGTTAAATTATATGTTGGGAAATTTATTTTGTATTTTTATTGGCGGGGGGAGTGAGGATTATAATTATTAGATTGATATGTAGATGATATCTGTCATGGATTTCAATCATTCAAGGTAAGATTGGAAAACAGGGGATAGTGGACGGATATTATGTCATAGTATGGGATTGTTGAGAAGTGTTTGGCTACAACGGTGTCAAGTAACGAGACCAGGAAAACTAAAAGTATGTAATTAGTAAGAACTACTAAAGTTCTTGTGTAAAGTTGTGACTAGTAGAGTTCAGGTATGATGGAAGTGAAACAGTTTTCATTGATGAAATTAAACAATCCTAACCATATATTGTAGATTAGTCGAAACTGGAAATGAAGATCTTTGAACCTCGAATCAGTTATTTAAGTGTTAAGACCTCGCAACAACACCTGAAAAACATGGCTGTATTACCTGCTGGGATTGTGAATGTACACTGCTGAGAAGTTTCTTTTTGATTGAAACAGGTATCCAGTTTTTTCCTAGTTTTAACGGTGACGTAGCTGATATCAGCATATGATAAGAATATCGTGGATGTATATTAAACTAATTCTGCACTAAATCATAGTAGTACTTACTTGAAGATTTCAAAAATTCAGAATCTTTCCTTCAAGATATAAGGTTGATGATTTATGTTAATCTTGATGTGTCGAATCTTTTTTGTTGATCTGACTTACTTACTTACTTACGCCTTGTACCCCTCATGGATCATTCAGTCAGTCAGCGACAACGTAGGATCAGGCACATATATGCATCGGTCCAAGTTGCCATACCTCGTTAGCACAACAAGATGAACACCGGATTCATAGAAGTAATTAATTTAGTGGTGGTGTAGTGAACAGAACACTGGTTGGGGACAATCGAATGTATTTAAGCAAACATTACAGACTATCTCAGTAAATTCTGATTACCAATCAATGAACAGTCAATTTGCAAATTAACAACCAATTGTTTCAATCTTCACTGTTTCTTCTCTTATTCCATTGCTCATGCATTTTCCAAACGATTGCGCTTCATTTCAGTTCTTTTCTCATCGGTCTTCTGCGAAAATACATTCTATGTCTGACCGACACCATATACTACTTATATAGATATAAGTAGACCACACCACAGTGGTAGTGTATAGAGAAAGGTTGTATATAAGGATATAGTATAGGAAGGAAGAACGTTATGAAGCAATTTTAATCTCAGGGTTTAAGGGAAGATAAAGAGTGTATACACCTACGCCATTGTGATCGATTCTGAGCCATGTCACCTAGAGTCCCCAACCATTGGTTACGATAGTCACGCGGACCCCAACCAGGTAGTCTGCATCTACCAACATGGCTCAGACTAGAAGTTAGTGACTTCAAGCACTGATGCCATGTTTTGGTTTGGCCGCCCCTAACTCTCTTGCAACCATCCCCTACACTAGTCATCATAGCGCGTCGTGGTAATCGATGTTCAGGCATACGTAACACGTGGCCCCTCGTGGATAAGCAATGGTCGCCCACCAGCATTCTCCATCCAACTCTGTCCAGGCCAATCCTTTCCAGTTCATTCCAGTTAACATTCATATTTTTCATATCTGCTTCTATTTCCCGGTGTAATGTGTTCTTTGGCCTTCCTCTTTTCTGCTTCCTTTCAGGATTCTAAGTTACGGTTTGCCTTGTATTACACATTGGTGATTTCCTTGATGTATGTCCAATCCACTTCCAACGTCTTTTCCTAATTTCCTCTTTGGCTGAAAGCTGAGTTACATTAGTCAATACAGACTACCTGATTGCAGTCCATATAATAATTGAAGATCAAAGTATTTCAAAAAAGAGATGTCATAAATTATTTTATTAAAATCAAAATCCATATTTTGATCCGAACGATTTTCTGGAAAAAATGTTTTCAGAATTTTATTCTTATCATACCATTGATAATATTTTTCTAATCAGAAGGGGTTATGTGGAGATTTCAGTATTTTCATAGTTGAAATCATTAGTCAATTGAAACTAGACCACCATGGATAACTTGGAAGCAGTGAACGGTTGCTCAAACTTCGTGAATTGGTTGAGGTTAAACATTATCACCGTCAGATGCCGGTTCAGTGGTTTATCGATTAAATGCTCTGGTGCGAGACTGATAGGTCCTGGGTTCGAATCTCGCGAGGCGAGGTCGTGGACCTTCATTGCTGAGGAGTCTCACGATGGGACGAAACGACCATCCAGTGTTTCTAGGTTTTCCATGGTGATCTAGCTTCAACTGACTTATGATTTCAACTATGAAAATATTTTTCTAGCACGATTTTTACAAAAGATTCAATATACTTGTGTGTGTGTGTGTCTGTTTGTGAATCAACTATCCTCACAACTATGATGACGATAATAATAATATAAAGCTTTTATTTTAAATTCAATATGACAAGTTTAATTCCCCTTAGGGTGATGATATCAATAGTTAACATACAATTGTCATGTTGAATTAACTTCATTTTAGGGTTAACAGTAATAATAATAATAATAATAATAATAATAATAATAATAATAATAATAATAATAATAATGGGGTATATGTGTATGTATGTATGTATGTATGTATGTATGTATGTATCCCTGTGTTTCTATTTATGTTTGTATCCTTTTGTCTGTAAATCATCATCGACTGAAACCTCCAGCTCAGAGAACAAAACTCCATCAAAATTACTTAATATAGATGTATCAAAGGGGTTTGTGTATGTAAATTTATTTCTCTCTTTGTGTGTGTGTGTGTTGTTGTTGTTGTTGTGTATATTTTGATTACATCCATAAAAAGTAATAGATGTTTCTGTCAATATGCATTAAGTCATCAGTAAATTAACCGATCAGAATAAAAGTGAATGGGGAATGCTTATGGTTTTATGTTTGTTTATGTATATACATATGTGTGTGTATATGCATGTATGTATGGGGAGAATCAGTAAAGATGCTTTAAAACTCTGAAATCAACATCATAAGCAAAGATGGATAGTGGCTAGCAGTGGATTCCAGGACGCATGTTTCGTCCAATTTGGGACTCGTCAGTTGGATGTACCTGCATCTCAGAGTTGATGTTCACTCTGGGACTCGAACACAGTTCCAAATGGGATGAAACACGAGTCAAACTGGATTCCACTGCTAGCCACTATCCATCTTTGTTTACAATGCTTATGACTTAAGGTTATATCGAGGCAATCCGCACAATATGCTTATATACCAATAAGAGATTGATCAATTGCAGTCCTAAACATCAATGGGAAGATTCAAACAAAGTGAACTGAAATCAACATTTTGTTAATTTTTTTCCCCATTACAGAATAACACCAGTCAAAGAACTACTAAAGATCAAAGAGGACAGGACAGTTATTTCATCTTAGTAAAATATTACAATTATTTTTAAATCTATTACTACTTTCTAAAACCAGTAGAGGATTTGTGGAAATTGTAATATTTTCACATTTGAATTCATGAATTGATGTAAGCTAGACCACCATGTAAAACTTAGAAGCTCTGGATGGTCGTTTCATCCTTGTATTGGACTCCTAAGTAGTGCTATTCCACGATCCTGAATTTCAAGCATTAATTCTGTGAGGAAATTATCAACAGTGTCAGTCAGTGGTCTTGAGTGCTGTTAGAGGTAGGAGGGCAGTTATCACTTCCCGGTTGCCCACACCGTGGAAGGGATTTCCTGGAGGTACCTGAAAAGGAAATCGGGTTAGAGGTGGTCTTAGTCACCCGAGAGTGTGATCGCAGTGCCGAAGGGACAACCGCTTGAGGTCGGTCGCACACGACCTTTATGTGGGAAGTTTTTGTGTTAGCTCCGTACTTGTTGGGACCTTACCGCCGGAGACGGATATTCGTGTGATAAGGCGAGGTGTACATTTTTAGGGTTGACCTTTTCTAACACCACTCCTCCTTGTGGGAAGACAGCATCGGTGTTATGCTGATTGTTTGAAGGAAACACCTTACTGCCGTCACACCTCTGTACAGTCAGCAGTACGACTTCTCCTTCGAACCTTGGGTTTGGTGCTTTTAGTCTTACCGCTCTTCAACCGACTTGTCTGGCATGGTAGGACCTTGAGGAACGGTTGTTCCAGCCAGTATAGCTCGATTGGTTCATCACGATAGGCAAACCCGACCACCCCGTCAAGGTAGCAGCAACGGTCGGGTATCAACATTGTATAAACAATGATTACATAATAGTAAGATTATAATACTAAGCTAACTAATGCAATTTGAAATGGTTTGAATTAGCCGGTTGTTTTGTTATGGACATCCTTTAAGGATTGCTTCCATAATTTCCTTATGACAAAAGTTGATAACAGGTGGGTTAGTATAATTATAATGTACTGACGGACTTGAGTTAACCAATCAAAATTTTAAGGTGTAGTAATATAGAACGTTTATAGGAGAGGACAAACCAGCTTCCAGCTGAAGAGGAAATTAAGAAAAGATGTTGGAAGTGGATGCAACATACATTAAGAAAATCACCAATATGCATTATAAGGCAATCCCTAACATGGAATCCGGAAGGGAAACGGAAAAGAGGAAGGCCAAAGGACACATTACACCGGGAAATAGAAGTAGATATGAAAAGGATGAATGTTAACTGGAACGAACTGGAAAGGAAGGCTCAGGACAGAGTTGGATGGAGAATGCTGGTGAGTGGCCTATGCTTCTCGACGAGGGTTAACAGGCGTAAGTAAGTAATAGATAACATGCACGTTATCATTAACCAAATGAAAATTGTCAATATCTGATTATTAAAATGTTTGAAATCAATGGAAACAACTTTTATGCAATCGAAAAGTGAATCTAAAACAGAGCTTAAGCTATATTACATAACATATATGCTCCTAAGGCAGATTGTATGTTAAAACACTTGATGTCATTCATTGCATAATCAAGAGTGTTTAGTGGAGCCAATGAATGTTTTCTCTTTCTTACTCTCACTCTACATCTTAACCTTAAGTTTCTCAATTTTTTAAATGAGAGGATGATAAGACAATGTATTATAGCTGATATCATTTCATGTTGTAAACTTAACTCAAAACTCCAGTTGAACTCTCAATACCTAATATGAACCTTTTAAGCATTATAACTGATGTCATTTGGTGGCGAAAACTGTGTGAGGTGATAAACCTAACTCAAAACATTACCTCCACTCATAACACTTATGTATATATGTAAACTTGCTCTTTATTATAAGGGATAATTTGACACATGAGGGTTAATTATTTCGATTAGAGTTATTATTTCACTGTTATATTATTACTTCATATTGTTAATTGTTTTATAACTTGAAAGTGTTTCCTGATTGGGTGATAATTCGCCCAAAGACATCAGTATATTATACTTTTACTGATGCATTTTGGCTAGAAGTGGAATTTAGGACGCGGGTTCCGTCCTATTTGATACTGGTCATCTGGATGTAGCTGCATCTTATAGTTGATATACACTCCGAAACTCTAACCCAGTTCCGTTCTCTTCAAGTGACATCGTATTATCCAATTATCTACTAAGTCCAGATAGCCACTCACTTATGCAACGGTTATGAGATATAATTCACTTTAAAATGTTTTGTACTACCTTGTCAGTAGTTCAGGGGATAACGCAATGGCATTTGAAATTAATGTTAGTGAGCTCGATTCTCCTCCAATCAAAATTCCATCTATTCTGAATCAGCTAGCATACAGTTTAAAACTAATTAATAATTGAGTAGCAAATGTCAAATGTCAAGTATGTTAAGTCCATCTTAATGCTGACCTAATTGTATCCACCAAGTTACAATGTGGTCACTAGTCTAGATGACTCTATATCGCCTTCATTATGTTGAGATGTAAGATGATGTAAGCCACATCTTCAAAGAGTAATTTTCTAAATAAAAAGACATTCATTTTCTGAAGAATTGGCTTGTACTGAGTGACGAAACATCCAAAAATTTAAAAATTTAGTTTCCCTACTCATCACGATATTACAAATATATTATTTTTATAAGTCGTAATAGCAGTTTAAATTCTTAGTAAGGACAATGGTAAGACATACTTCATTTTGTACTCAAAGTTCCGAATTCCTCTCATGTATAACAAGAGATTCTACAGTCGTTTAAGCAATTGAATGTAAAAAATGTGAATCGATTCCGATGGAATCTGTCAAGATTTTGATGTGGGTTTGTCCTCTAAGTTGGATGGTTTGGTCGTAGAGATTTCATTGTCCTTCTGAACGATATCATCAGTACAATCTTCGGGTAGAAGTGAAGTATTTGAATTTCTCCACATGTGATTCACAGCTTATCCTGTGCTGATGATATCGTTTGGAAGGACGATGAAAGCTTCACAAGCAAATCATCCAGTTCAGAGAACAAAACTCCATCAAAATCGACCACCTGAGCTACAAATCTTCTCCACCATCTCAGAATCTGTAAAGAACATTAAAATCAAAATGCCATTTAGTTCATTGACTCGAGTTGGTTAAATAATAAAGGATAGAAATCCTAACCGCTTCCCTCATATCTTTGTAATACTATACTGGTATATATTCTTGTTTTCGTATTAGAAGTGAACACTGATCTCAACCCATTTACTTTACTCCATAGAAGTACATGAACTGGTGAATGTGTATGTTGGTAGCCGAGTGGGAGAGTTTATTCTATACAGATCTGGAAAATATTTTTCTGTTCGTGAAGATTAATTACAGTTCTGATGTAATAAAACGGTTATTTTGATCTCTGAGGGCAAATGACTCGTTAGTATATCAAGAGTCTAGTCCTCCTTGAATTCTAAATTTATATAAAAATATTAACCTATAGATTCACTTTGTATCGTTTTTTTGTACATTTCCATTGATGTTTAGGACTGAAATTGATCAGTCTCTTACTGGCATATGTTCATACTGTGCGTATTGCCTCGATATAGCCTTAATTCACAAGCATTATAAGCAAAGATGGATAGTGGCTATCAGTGGAATCCGGTTTGACTCGTGTTTCATCCTATTTGGGACTGGGTTCAAGTTCCAAAGTGAACATCAACTCTGAGATGCAGGTACAACCAGCTGACGAGTTTCAAATAAGAAGAAACGCGTGACGAAAAGTCACTTATAGATCAAATAAAATTCTATGAAACATTTTTACAAACAAATCATTCGCGTGAAAAAAAAACACAATATCTGGATCACATAATGTTTGTTTATTTATTCAAAGTTAATGTAAGAAACAATTACTTCTTAATAAACAGAACACGTAAAATCATAAGCAAAGATGGATAATGACTAGCAGTGGAATCCAGGTGCACGTTTCGTCATATTTTGGGACTTGTCAGCTGGATGTACCTGCATCTCAGAGTTGATGTTCATTCTGGAACTCGAACCCAATACCATTCGCTTCAAACGCCATCGCGTTATCCACTCAGCTACTGAGTCCTGATAGTCACTTGCTTGTGCAATGGAGTGAAGTTTAAATTCACTTGGTATTGTTTGTTTAAATCTTCCCCATTGATATTTAGGACTGCAATTGGTCAGTTTCTTATTGGCATATGTGCATAGGACGAAACGCGCGCCAAACTGGATTCCACTGTTATCCACTATCCATCTTTGCTTACTACTTACTTACTTACGCCTGTTACTCCCAATGGAGCATAGGCCGCCGACCAGCATTCTCCAACCCACTCTGTCCTCGGCCTTCTTTTCTAGTTCTA
Source organism: Schistosoma rodhaini (assembly GCA_944470415.2). Lineage (NCBI taxonomy): Eukaryota > Metazoa > Platyhelminthes > Trematoda > Strigeidida > Schistosomatidae > Schistosoma > Schistosoma rodhaini. The sequence goes on from OX104038.1 coordinate 1,281,346, forward strand.
CCCACTTGTTGTTCATTCTTCTCATGTCTGTCTCTATTTCTCGGCGTAATGTGTTCATTGGTCTTCCTCTTTCACTTTGATCTTCAGGATTCCATGTGAGGGCTTGTCTTGTGACGCAATTAGCTGATTTCCTCAAGGTGTGCCCAATCCACTTCCAGCGCTTCTTCCTGATTTCTTCCTCCTCTGGAATCTGGTTTGTTATCTCCCACAGTAACTTTTTGCTGATAGTGTTTGGCCAATGGATCCGAATTATCTTGCCTAGACAACTGTTAATAAACACCTGTGTCTTCTGGATGATGGCTTCTGTAGTTTTACACATCTCCGCCCCATACGGTAGAACTGTCTTAACATTTGTATTGAAAATTCTGATCTTCGTGTTGGTTGACAATTGTTTTGAGTTCCAGATGTTTTTCAGTTGTAAATTATGTTGCTCTTGCTTTGCCGATCCTCGCCCTCACATCTGCATCTGATCCACCGTGTTTATCAATGATGCTGATCTTAGCTTATAATGCTTGTGAATTAAGGCAATATCGAGGCATTACACACAATATGGACATATACCAATAAGAGGCTGATCAATTGCAGTCTTAAATATCAATGGGGAAGATTTAAACAAACAATACCAAGTGAATATAAGATCACATAACTTAACTTTTGTCCCTAATTCATTCTTTCTTTTTTATTTTTTAAATAAACTATTATAGCAACTTTGATAACTTCTGATTGGTTAATAATTTCCATTCTCATTTTTAATATAAATCAAATTTGATTGGATCGCATTTCAAATAGAGAAAAATCAATACAACCTACTATTAATACTATTGAGGCAATTCATACGAGAAAAAAAAGGGGGTGGGAGCGGATATATGAGGAAAAGAGTATTCAAAACATACACACACACACCCACACCCACACACATACACACAACAGGATATATAGAGTACATAATTGGATATAATGGGTAGTGGTAGTAATGGTTACGATGGAAAGATGAACATGTACACAATATGGAGAGAGAATACGTATATATACATAATCTAAATCCAAACATTTTAAAGATTTTTACAACTGAACACATTACATAAATCATTAATTTTTTTTTACTTTTCAACAAAGAAAACATGTTTGTTGAGATGGATAGATGTAAAGATTTATTATTATTTATCAAATTGGAAGTAAATTAAATACAACAACAACAACAACTACTACTACTACTACTACTACTAATACTAGTAACATAAGACAAGTAGTGTGTTGGTTACAATCATCATTTTCTCTTTTTTTGGGGGGAAATCATTCTCAAATATTCTTTTGTATTATATTCAAAACTCCCATCCCCCGCTTCCCCTCTTCCCCCCCCAAAAAAGTGAATTCATAAATCAATGGTATCTTATATGTTTATTTATGAGAAATAAAATTACATACAGAAGAATAAATGACTTAGAGTATATATGATATATTTATCCTATTCATCGTATATATTGTATCACATACTGACTCACTTACTTACTTACGCCTGTTACCCCTCAAGGAGGAGCATAGGCCTCCCACCAGCAATTGTATCACATAGATTTATATATTTCATAATTAAATATCTTAACTATTAGAGAATTACTTTTGAAGATATAAAATACTATGGATGTATGTATGCATGTGTGTGTGTGTTTGTATGTTTGTACATGAAGTATAGTGAATTGTAATTGAAGAACAACTGTTTCTTTTATTGTATTCCATTGTGAATATCTTAGCTATTGGATAAAGTTGATTTTGCTAATGTGAAAAGACATTCATACATAGTAGTATATACTACTATTTATTTACCGATCATTGAATTGTGAACGATAAAAAAGAACTAAACAACAACAACACCAACTCATGGATCTGTTACCAACACTTTATCCACATAGATTAATGTATCGAAATAATAATAATCCTAATATGAATAGTATTCATATTCATGAAAATAATAAAACTATGATTGAAAATTCAAATCATAATGATGAAGAGAATGGATTATTATTAACAGAATATCATCATCCTAATGTATATGATGAATTACCTGGACACCTTCATCATCTTCACCATCAACAACAACAACAACAACACCAGCACCATCCCCAACACCACCAACAACAACAACCAAAATTATTTCGTCAATTATCTGCTATTCCTAATCCAATTTATCATTATTTACATTTATTTTATATAAAACGTGTTGAAACAAGACGTATTACCATAGCTAAAACATTACATGAAATTATACAAATAGCTCAAGAGATATTACATGAAGTTGAATTACAAGAACCACGTTTTGTTAGTACATTAAAAGTAATGAATACTAATAATAATTTAGAACAGAAACGAGATGAGAATGATACTGATGATAATCCTTTATATGGTAATATGAATAATACCCCACCCGCTACTACTTCAAATGTAACTAATAGTCTTAATACAACGAATAGTACTACTACCACTAGTACTAATACTACCAGTACTACTACTGATACAACGAATTCCATGAATGGTAGTAGTACTAATAATAATCATTCACACAATGGAGTTTATTATGATGGTCTACGTGTTTTATCATCAAATCATTTTGAAATAACACTATATTTAAATCAAATGGGTGTATTTAATTTTATAGATGATGGTAGTATCCCTGGTGGTGCTGTATTAAAATTATCAGATGGTCGTAAACGTTCAATGTCATTATGGGTTGAATTTATTACAGCATCAGGTTATTTATCAGCTAGAAAAATACGTTCAAGATTTCATAGTTTAATAGGACAAGCAATACAAAAATCAACATATCGTCATATTGTACGTATGTTAGGACAAACAAGTGAAGTTAAACTATGTATACATGATAAGTATATATTACAAATTACACCAGCATTTCGTTGTCATGGTTTATGGCCTAGATCAGCTAATCATTGGCCTATGAATAATCATCATTTATATAATGAATTGAATCCGGAATTACCAATAAAATGGCCATCAAATCAATTAATGAATGAAGTGAAATATGAAGGATTTTGTTTATTAAGTCAAGAGTCAGTATATACAAAAGATAAACAAGCTACAGCTGAAGGTGATGCATGGTTATTAGATTTTTATAATGCAGAAGAACGTTTATTAATGAATCATACAATACGTAGACAATGTTATAGTATATTAAAAACATTAGCTGATCGACATTTAACCGGGGTTCATGGAGAGACTAATTTTAAGAATTCCAAATCGTCGACGACGTCGTCGTCAGCCTCATCAACATCCTCCACACCAATGAATATGATTCATTCAGTAATTCAAGAATATGATATTAAAACACTTGTGCTACATGAATGTGAAAAACATCCAAATGATAATGATTGGACTGAATATACTTTAGGTGATCGTATTAATAGTATATTATTACAATTAATATCTTGTTTACAACATCGTAGATGTCCACATTATTTTTTACCAAATCTGGATATATTTCGTGGATATTCTACTGTAGGAATGGATATTACAGCTAAACAAGCATGGAGATTATTAAGAGAATTATTAACATGTCCACAAGCACTTGAATATCTTTGATTTTTTTTAAAAAAGGCGGGTGGGGGGGCGGCAAGAAAGTTACTTTACTTATTTACGCCTGTTACTCCTCGTCGAGGAGCATAGGCCGCTTACCAGGGCAAGAAAGTAACATGATCAATATTCAACAATTTGTTCAACATCCAGTATCCATGTATGTATGTATAGAAACATATAGTACAAGAAAAGTTGAGAACAATTCTATGTAAGTAAATAATCTTCTTATCACTTTCTATGTACACCTACCTATATACTTTACCATTATTCATATTTTAATGTATAACCTTGAATAGTTATGTATAATAGTGATGAAGCTTTTTGTTTAAACTTACTTACTTACTTACGCCTGTTACTCCCAATGGAGCATAGGCCGTCAACTGGAATTCTCTAACCCACTCTGTCCTGGGCCTTTCAATTTTCGTTCACTTTTCTTCCTCATATCTATCTCCATTTCTCAACGTAACGTGCTCTTTGGTCTTCCTCTTTTCCGTTGATCTTCAAGATTCCTTGTGTTTGTTTACACTGTTTACTTTCATGGTTCAAAATCTTGTTGAATTTTTTCAAATGAATATAAGATTTTTTTCTGTATAGATTGTTCGACTTTTCATTTTATGCATTTTCTGATAATTATCATACTTAGCCTGTCGTATGCCCTGATGGTGTTCTTGTGACTTTCGAGTTGCCTGATCTGCCAAGGGCTATTGGACAGTGCATGGCAGTATTATTGTGTGTTAGGTTCAAAGAGAATTGTTTACTATATGCATGCAAGTTCACCCCGTTATTGTTCCATCGTAATCATAATTAGAGATCATAATATAATTAAAGAATTCGATGTTATTTCTAAAATCTATCATTCATTAATAGCTTCATGCTAATTTAGAATTCACGGAGTCGGTTGAATTCACTTATTGTTGAAGAGATCTAATGAAGATTCTTTTAGTTATTTTTATTTTTCAGGCTATATTCGTCCTAAACATCAATGGGAAGATTCAAATAAACAATACCAAGTGAATTTAAACTACACACTATTGCAAAAGCAAGTGGCTATCAGGACTCGGTAGTTGAGTGGATAACGGGATGGCATTTGAAGCGAACGGTACTGGGTTCGAGCCCCAGAGTGAGCGTCAACTCCAAGATGCAAGTATGTCCAGCTGACGAGTCGAAAATAGGACGAAACGTGCATCAAACTGGATTCCACTGCTAACCACTATCCATCTCTGCTTACAACAACACACAGCTATGTAGAATAATAGTTTATTCATTAAATATACACTTTTTCATATTTCTATTTCTTCACTCTCTATTTCTTTTTCTTTGACCTTCTTTTTTTTCTCATTATAATCTTAACTTTATCAAAATAAACAAAAACTGATTATCACATGGACCAAAGAAAAAAAACTACAAATAGATCGTTTATTGTTGTCTTTTGAAAATCAAATGATTTATCAGTAGAATGCAGGACTTATTCGGGATCCGTCAGCTGGATGTACCTGCATCTCAGAGTTGAAGTTTACTCTGGGACTCGAACCCAGTACCGTTCGCTTCAAACGTCATCGCGTTATCCACTCAAACACTGAGTTCTGATAGCCATTTCCTTGTGCAATGGGGTGAAGTTTAAATTCACTTAGTATCATTTGTTTGAATCTTCCAATTGATGTTTAGGGCGAATATAACCTGAAAAATAAAAACAACTAAAAGAATCTTCATGAGATCTCTTAAACAAAAAATAGCGATATAATTTTTATCGTGCGCGATCGTTTAACCTCTAGACCACTGGTTTCGAATCTCGCGGGGCGGGATCATGAATGCGCACTGCAGAAGAGTCCCACAATAGGACGAAACAGCCGTCCAGTGCTTCCAGGTTTTCGAAGGTGGTCTAGCTTCAATTGACTCATGATCTCAACTATTGAAAATCATAATAATCAAAATAGTACGGGTACAAAGTGTATGAGTAAACATAGTTAACATAGATGTGTATTTGTATGTTGGAAAATTATAATGTAGAGTAGAACCGGTGATATTATAGTTACTATGATTTATAATCAAGGTTAAAGAGATTATGTAAGGGTAGTGAAATTTATAAATGATTATGTAAAATGCTCAACATAAAAAAATAAACAAATATGTGTACAATAAGATTACATAAGAGCTTAGTATCAGAAGACGAAAAAAAAGCAAGACCGAGGGTATTGAGTTCGAATCCTACGTGCGGGATCTTGAATGTGCACTGCTGAGAAGTCTCATACTAGGACAAAACGGCCGTTCAGCTTTTCAGTGGTGGTGTAATAGACTGATGAATTCATTTTATTCTGAAAACTTAATTCAATTTGCTTTATTCAAAGTTATCAATGAATCTAATTGTACGAAATACTGGAATATGTTACTGTATTCGTATTGAAAGTATGCAGTAACTGTGTTCTTATAAACCTTTTCCACAGAAGCAAATGAACTTGTGAATGTATGTAGAGGATGTGAAACAAAGGAGTTTATCATTTACGGATATGGAAAATGGTTCCCAGCTCATGAAAGTTAATTGTAATTCTACTGTAATAAAAAAGATTTTTTAATTGATACATATAAACAGTCATTAAGTCGTATTGGAAGACTCTTTATAGTTAACTTCCAGTTTCATACGTATAAATACTTTTTAAGAATAAAGGAGAGCGTAGCACAGACTGAAGAAAAGAAGAAAGTGGTACAGCAAGCGGGACCACGGCAAGAATGACTACTTTAAAGGGGGGGGGCGAGTCTGGTGTGTGCTACTGATGTCGATATATATGAGTAGCACGTATCATCAATCGAAAGTGAAATGTCTGATAGCAGAAGGTTAAGAAAATCAAAGAAAAGAGAATGATTAGTGTGGAGACGAAGGAACAATGAAGTCTGATGTGATTGATTGATACTTTGCAAATGAAGTATTTACTGTCTGGTTCTCAGATTTTACTAAGAGATTCCGTAATTTTGTATTCAAATACATTCGATTGTCCTCACTTGTGTCCTTGTTCACTACAGAATCTTTATTTTCGACAAATTTTCATTTTTTTTTTCCATAGACAAAGTAGCATCAGTATCTGTCTTCAATTAACTTTATCCACAGAAATCTTTAAAATTATCTCTCATATCGCCATGATTTTTGCGCAGTGATTTATGTTTGGCTTGATTTGAATCCATTATTAATGCTTTTACTATGTATTAAGTATTTTTCAGTAGATAAGATTATTATTCAATTGAAGCTAGACCACAAGAGAAAACCTGGAAGCACTGGATGACCGTTTCATCCTATTGTGGGACTCCTCAACAGTGCTCTCAATTTCGTTGATTGGTTAAAGTTAGACATTAACACCGTTGGATGCTGATTCATTGGTCTAGAGGTCAAGCGTTCGCGCGCGCGAGACCAATAAGTTCTGGGTTCAAATCTCGCTAGGTGGGATCGTGGATGCTCACTGCTGATGAGTCCCATAATAGGGTGAAACGGCCGTTCAGTGCTTCCAGGTTTTCTCTGGTGGTCTAGTTTCAATTGACTTATGATCTCAACTATTAAAATTACTACAATATCCACAAAACCCCTTCTGATATTAAGTTAAACATGTAATAAATCTTACTACAACAATGTCAATACTGTGAAGCATAAAATACAAGTTCCATGTACATTCAGATGGGATATTATCTTAGAGTATAATGTAATTACTTGAATGTACACTGCATTATATATCAAACTTGTAAGCATATAGTTGTATTTAATAAGTAGTCTATAAAAAAAAACGCTAAAAAACTTGAATGTACCTACAAGATAATGAATATTTTGAAATGATAGATTTCATATCGCTACAGTGGAGTGCACATTAGATAGTTTATTTACGAATGGTACATAATCAGACCATATTCTATTAAAAGAGGAATGTGATAGAATAGGATAAGGATGCAATATAATAAACAAGACAACAGGTGAGGACAACCAAATGTATTTGAATACAAAAATTACATAACATCTTAGTGAAATCTGAGAACGATACAGTAAATAGTTCATTTGCAAAATATCAATCAATCGTCTCAGAAATCATTGTTCCTTCATTTCCACATCAATCATTCTTTGTTCATATTCTTTTATTCTTTGATTTTCTTAACCTTCTGCTTTCAGACATATCATTTTCAATAATGATGATACATACTACTTATATCTATCAACATCAGTAGTATACACCAAAATAAGATTGTGTATTGATTTCCTAAATGTAATTTTATTTACATTAATTAATTCATAATGATTTTACATCCAACTGATATGTGCTTAATTTAATAAAATTTCATAATCAGTAATCAATGATTTCAATCCGAACATAATTGAATTAACTTTAATCTAATTGAATACTCCTTTATGGTCTTTTTCCAAAAATTCTTCCTTCTAGATTGAATAGAAAAAGGAATCTGTTGCATGCTGATTTAAAATATCATTAATATTATAACTGATACCTTCGAATCATATAAGTACAATTTGATATTTCGCAAAACATTAATTAGTACCCTGTTATAATTTGTGTGTCAACACCCGAACTAAGGATAGGGAGTGATGTAGTCGAACGCATCGACAACTTCACTTATCTTGGAAGTCTGATCAGACCTAATGGGTTGGTGTCTGACGAAATCTCAACACGGATTTAAAAAGCTCGTTTGGCTTTTGCCAACTTACGTCACCTATGGCGAAGACGAGATATCCGTCTATCAATTAAGGGACGAGTATACTGCGCAGCAGTTCGCTGTGTTCTACTTTACGGCTGTGAAACATGGCCATTAAGAGTGGAAGATACACGTAAGTTACTAGTATTTGACCACAGATGCCTTAGAAATATTGCTCGCATTTGCTGGGATAATGGGATAGGTTAGATATAGGGTATTAGGGAATGATGGTAAATCAGTTGATGAGGTGATGAATCTTCATCGACTGAGATGGTTGGGTCATGTGTTACGTATGCCTGAACATCGATTACCACGACGCGCAATGCTGACTAGTGTTGGGGATGGTTGCAAGAGAGTTAGGGGCGGCCAAACCAAAACATGACATCAGTGCTTGAAGTCACTAACTTTTAGTCTGAGCCATGTTGGTCCGCGTGACTATCGTAACCAATGGTTGGAGACTCTGTGTGACATGGCTCAGAATCGATCACAATGGCGTAGATGTATACACTCTTTATCTTCCCTTAAACCTTGAGACTAAAATTGCTTCATATCTCTCTTCCTTCCTGTACTATATCCTTATATACAACCTATAATTTATATACTACTACCAACACTAAATTAACTACTATGAATCCGGTGTTCATCTTGTTGTGCTAACGAGGTATGGCAACTTGGACCGATGCATATATGTGCCTGGTCCTATGTTGTAGCTGACTGACTGACTGACTGTTATAACTTGTGGCCGCCAAATGGATGCCGTGGTAATATATGACGGAATAAGATCGCCAATTAGAGAGCAGCGAATTATCGATCGGACTAATGACACACAGAAACCGTACGAGCAGTCTAGAGCACTTGTCAGTCCGGCTTTCCTCTAGCCCAGCCATTCAAGTTCCGAACAGCCTTTGTGGTATGAATCATTATATTTCAAACATTTTGAGTTTATATACCAATCAAACTGACCACATCGTACCATAAAATAGAGAGTAACTTTTGTAGAAGAATATCAGGAGTTTTGTGGATATTATAGTAATTTTAATAGTTGAGATCATGAATCGATTGAAGCTAAACACCATGGAAAACCTGGAAGCACTGGACGGTTGTTTCACCCTATTGTGGGACTCCTCAGCAGTGCACATCCACGATCCCGCATAGCGAGATTCGAACCCAGGACCTACCAGTCTGGCGCAATTATATGATAGAAAAATATATGCATAGTATTGGTTCATAAATGGATCCCAAGGTTACAATTCATTATTCTTATCGGGACGTAACATATCCTTTTTTTACTGTTCAAATCTATAGTTCATTAGGGAATTGTACAATCTATTTAATTTGTAGCTGAAATCTGACTATGTCGAACTAAGATTTACATGAGTAATGTAGTCCAGAAAAGCTGTGTTACGTCCTTGAATCTGTCTACCCACTTTCGTGCAGAGTATAACTTGTCTAGATTAAGACCTTGACTCGATAGGCTGACTGGCTTAACCTTGAAGCTAGTATGCGTGAGTTCTAAGCGGAGGTAGAGAGACGAAAACTATTTTATCCCTGATTGGCTGATAAGCACTCGAGAGAGAGAAGACAAGACAACTGGAACACTACACGCTTTATTCAAATCTCGATCTAGTACCCGAATTCCCAATTCCAGATTAGTGTGAAAAGATTCATGAATAAATAGATGACTAACCTGAACACAACGTACATTAATTAAGAAAATACAATTATGTCCAAAACTGAGGGATTAGACTAGAAAATAGAGTACAAAAGATTACATCTATATTACAATAGCTTTGGAACAGAAAATGCTATGACAATGAATCATACATCAAACGAAAGCTTATAGTCTGTAGAATAGACTAGCAGCAAAAGTAAATATTACAGTTTTACAATCATTGAATGAAATGAAATAACACACTCCAAAAAATAGCTTTTGTAGTTTGTCAAGGCTTCTTGTTTCGTTGTTCACTTCATTATGTCAGCAGATTGAAGATGCTTTTTTTTGAAGGGACTTTAGAGCCTCTAATAATAGAAATAGAAATATTCTAAGTGATGTATAAGAATAAGATGATACTTTCTAAAAAACATAAAGATTAAATTCACTTTTAATTGTTTATTTCAATCTTCCCATTCATGTTTTAGGACTGCAACTAGTCAGTCTCTAATTGGCATATGTGCATACTGTGCGTATTGCCTCGATATAGCCTAAATTCACAAGCATGGTAAGTAAAGATGGATAGTGGTTAACAGTGGATTACAGGACGCGCGTTTCATCCTATTTGGGACTTGTCAGCTGGATTTGATGTTCACTCTGGTACATCCAGCTGACGAGTCTCAAATAGGACGAAACGCGCGACCTGGATTCCACTGCTAGCCACTATCCATCTTTGCTTAAACATAAAGATTGCTTATGAAACAACTTTTTATTATGAAATTAGATTGATTTTGATGGAGTTTTATTCTCTGAACTGGATGGATTGGTCGTGGAGCTTTCATCATCCTTCTGAACGACATCATCAGCACAAACTTCAGTTAGATTAATGTTAAGAATGATCAAACTAATTGTAAAGGGAAAGATTTGTACAAATGAAAATTCATTTTACAATCAGAAGTAAATTATAATACATACTTATATTTATAGTTTAATAGTTAGATTAAAAATAGAATATTATCTAAATAAGTTTAAGGAAAGATGGATGATGGTTAGCAGTGGAATCTAGGATGTGTGTTTCGTTTTATCTGGGACTGGGTTGGAGTCCCGGAGTGGACATCAACTTTGAGATGAAGGTACATCCAGTTGACGAGTTCCAAATAGGACGGGACGCGTGTCTTGGATTCCACTGCTAGCTACTATCCATCTTTGCTTAGAATGCTTGTGACTTAAGGCAATATGAAATTTGCACAGGATGCACATATACCAACAAGAGACTGATCAATTGCAGTCCTAAACAACAATGGGAAGATATAAGCAAACAACACGAAGTCAACTTAAATTAGTCTAATTTACAAATAGTTCTTATAATCATTTGTAATCAGTATGAACTATATTTTAATAGTTGAGATCATGAGTCAATTGAAGCTAGACCACCTTAGAAAACCTCGAAGCACTGGACGGCCGTTTCGTTCTATTATAGGACTCCTCAGTAGTGCAGATTCACGATCCCGCACATACTACTCGAACTCAGGACCTATCAGTCTCGTGCACGAGCGCTTAACCATTAGACCACTGAACCGGCAACCAACGGTGTTAATGTCTAACTTTAACCAATCCACGAAATTGCGCAACCGTCCAGCATTGTCTTCAGTGAGTTGATATCTTACAACAGACCTGGTTCGAACTCCACTAGTCACTGCTTCTCCCTAGAACTCCAATAAATATCTCTTGAATTCAGTCACTAGTGAGCATATGATTATAATCAGAAGAGGTTTTTGTAGAGATTTTAATAATTTTATAGTTGAAATCATGAGTCAATTGAAATTTACCGAAGCGTTAGCAATCAAAGGTCTAAAACAAGATCTATGTATCCAAAATGAGGCGGTAATAAATCCTTGTGCTACCCTAGTAACAATACATCCTTTTTTTATTGCATCATTCATTAGTTCAACTCTTTTTCGATGACATCATTGTCAGTTTTCTTTAATTCATAATTTTTATTTTAACTGATTGATTGTAAGGTTATACCTTACTATATTACCATTAATCTGTTTTCAGTTCCTTCATTACACAATCATCTAATGTTTACTAGCTCTGTGAGTTCTGATGATCAGTTTAATATTCTGGAACTTTCTCTCCCAACACTTTATTTACTTCACTGAAACAAAATAATTTTTTATGACCTTATTAACTCTATTGAAATCTTAACTACATCATGATACACATAGTCATCGTTAATCAGGCGGCCTGCTTGAATACCTGGGCTACCTGTTTTCTGCCATCTAAATATTTCAACAAGTTATCTGGTTTTTTTTTTAAAAAAAATTTGTTTTCACTTCTCATTATGTCTATTAATCACATAACCCATACAGTCGCGTTTATGAAAAGCTTACGTTCTTTCACTACAAAAATCACAAACAAATACAATAAAAGACATCCTGGTAGTTGGCAATATGCATTAAAGAGAATGAACATCAATCAAATGCCGATTCCCGAGTTGATTAATTCTAAATGTTGATCACTAATTAACAAAGTGGACTATCTCTAATTTCTGCTAAGTCAAAACATGTATCGTAGATGTGGTGTCATTATCATTCAAGAATCTTGGTTAACTGACTTACAGGATGATTGCTTAGTATCATTACGTGATTTTAATATCTATCGTCAGGATCGATCAAACAATAAAAAAGACATGTGACGGTGGAGTAGCTACATTTGTAAACGTTAATAACCTTTACATTTATAAGTATGTGACTGTCTATGATAACTTTCACCTTTAAAATATTAAATAAATTGCAATCAGCTGATAAGAGCCTGGTGAAATAAAATCACTTCATATTATTGTGCACTGATTTTTGCTTTTTCCCCTCTTTAAGATAATAAGATGAATTATGTGTATGTAAAATGAATTTATTCTATTTTACAGTTTTCAATCAGTCATATAGAACCTTAAATTACAATGATTAATATAATATAATATATATCTAAGCTTTGATCAGTGTAATTCAACCAAATTTGTTGTGAGATAGTAATTCATTGAAGACATTGGTGGATGTGTTGCTCAATTTTATGGATTAGTTTAAGTTAGATATTAACATTACTGGATGCTGGCCAGCTCAGTGGTCTAGAGGTTAAGCGTTAGCGCGCGAAATCGATAAGTCTTGTGTTGAAATCTCGGAAGGCGTAATCGTGGATGTGCACTACTGAGAAGTTCTACAATAAGACGAAACAGCTATCCAATGCTTTCAAGTTTTCCATGATGATCTACCTTTAATTGACTCATAATCTCAATTATTAATATTAATTTAATTATTAACAAATATTTATCACACTTTAGTTTGTGAAGTTTAGATAAATGTTCGAAATACAACCAAACTCAGAATAATAATAATAAGAAGAAGAAGTAGAAGAAAAATAAGATAAAAGAAGAATAGGGATATACATTTACTTACTTACTTACGCCTGTTACTCCCAATAGAGCATAGGTCAATAGGGATACACAGTGTATGGATAAACCTAGTTAAGATCAATGTGAATTTATACGTTGAGAAGTAATAATCCAGAGTTTATGTAAAGATAATAAAATTAATAAGTCATTGAGTAATCACTCAACATGAACAAATATATGAACTTCAGTCAGATTATGTAAGAAGTAAGTATTACTTACTTACTTACTTACGCCTGTTACCCCTTGTCGAGGAGCATAGGCCGCTCACCAGCATTCTCCATCCAACTCTGTCCTGAGCCTTCCTTTCCAGTTGCTATTCATCCTTTTCATATCTGCTTCTATTTCCCGGCGTAGTGTGTTCTTTGGCCTTCCTCTTTTCCGCTTCCCTTCCGGATTCCAAGTTAGGGATTGAGTCGTGATGCACATTGGTGATTTCCTCAATGTATGTCCGATCCACTTCCAACGTCTTTTCCTAATTTCCTCTTCAGCTGGAAGCTGATTTGTCCTCTCCCATAAAACGCTGTTGCTGATAGTATCCGGCCAGTGGATGTTGAGTATTTTGCGTAGACAACTGTTTATAAATACTTGTACCTTCCTGATGATGGCCGTAGTAGTTCTCCACGTTTCAGCTCTATACAGTAGGACTGTCTTGACGTTCGTATTAAAGATTCTGACCTTGAAGTAAGTATTAGAATAGATAATACTTATTTTACTTATACCTGTTACTTCCAATGGAGCATAGGCCATCAATTATCATTCTCTAACCCACACTATCTTAGACCTTCCTTTTCTATTTAAATGTTTTACTTATCAAAATTATATTCTTCTTCGTACATGTTAATGTACGTGTCATCTTGTATCGTATCATCTTATCATAAATTAAAACATTGAATAGTAGTAGGTAGTAACAATATTCGATAGAAACATGACAATAATAACAACATGAAGGAAGAGGAAACAACTAAGTATTAGAATAGAAGACAGTATAGACAGTATACGTTTTCTTCAATACAACAACAACAACAACAACAACAACAACAACAACAACAAACAAACAAACAAACAAAAACTAAACTTCAATTCACTTATTATTGTTTGGTTGAATCTTCCCGTTGATGTTTTTTCTTTTTTTAAGAACTGTAACTGATCACTCTCTTATTCACCAATATATACATATTGTGTTTGTATTGCCTCGACATATATAATGCTTTAATTCAACAAGTATTATAAGCAAAGTTAGATAGTGGTTAGCAGTTCTAGAATTCAAAACTACTAACCACTACTATCCATCTTTGCTAACAAAAAAAAAAATTAAAAAAAAACTTGTCTAAAATCTGACAGATTATACTATACATAATCAAGCTTTTCAATTAAGGAAACCTTAGTTTTCTCCCCTCACTTAATTTGTTTATTATACTTCCCCCCTTTTTTTTTATAAAAAAAAAGAGCCTAGAGACAACATAATCCAATAAGTTACATGTATATGTAACTGTCATCAGTTGTTTAAAACGATTGTAATTTAGTAATCAATTCCATTTCCATATTTATGATTGTTTTCTCATCAATAAGATTAGTTATTTATTATTATAATGAAAAAAAAAGTTTTTTTTTGCTTTTTTTAAAGTATTTCAATCATACTACTAATAAATACTACTTATTTGACAATATAGTTGGAATAGATTAGACAATTGAAATGTATAGGTGTATGGCGTCTATTCATTCTAACTAGAAGACAAATATGACATTTACTATATAAGAGAAAGGAGAGAAAAAAGAAAAAGAAAAAAAAGAAAAAAGAGAAAAGAAAAAGAAAAAAAGAAAAAAGAGAAAAGAAAAAAGACTTCATATAACTTTGTCTCTTGATGTATTCCCTGCTTTCTCTTGTATGCTTTTCTTTTTTTTTTGTTTTGGATTATACATACTTGTGTTTTTTGTGTGTGCAAATAATCAGTAGTATGTCTATCTCTTGACAAAAATAGAACAGAATGAAGAGAAAAAAAATGATAAAAATTAAGGTTGGACAATTGAAAACTATTGCGAACTGTATTATATGTCAGTAAAAGAAGAAGAAGAAGAAGAAAACATGAAGTAGCCGTAAATATTTTCAATAGTCTGGATTATTCACTTAGTATTGTTTGTTTAAATCTTTCCAATTGATGTTTAGGACTGGAACTAGTCAGTCCCAATTCACAAGCAAGTGGCTATTAGGACGCAGTAGCTCAGTGGATAACGTAATGGCGTATGAAGGGAACGATACTGGGTTAGAGTCCTAGAGATGCATGTACATCCAGCTGACTAGTCCCAAATAGGACGAAACGCGTGTCAAACTGGATTCCACTGCTAGCCACTATACATCTTAGCTTACAAATTGGATTATTATTTTGAAAAATCTAAATATGTGTAGTAATTGATCACTTAATATTTAGATATGTTTATCTAGTCTTTAGTGTTGATTGAATTGTCATCAGAATGGAGGGTTTGTGGAGATTGTAATAAGTTTAATAGTTGAAATCACGAGTCAATCTAGGCTAGATCACCATTGAAAACCTGGAAGCATTGGACAGTCGTTTCGTTACAATATGCGATTCATCATGGATCGATTGAAGTTAAACATTAATACCATTGGATGCTAGATCAGTGACCTAGAATTTAGGCGTTAGCGCACAAGACCGAAGGTCGTGGATGTGCACTTCTGGAGAGTTTCATGCTAAGATAAAACGGCCGTCCAGTGCTTCCAGATTTTCAATGGTAGTCTAGCTTAGATCAACTCATGAATTTAACTATTAAATTATATCAATCAAATTGGAATATAGTCAATGGTCTAAGTGACTTAGAATTGTTATGCACTCTATTTGGTATTAAGTTACTTACTTACGCCTGTTACTCCTCGTCGAGGAGTATACAACGCACACCAACATTCTCCATCCAACTATGTCCCAAACAATCCTTTCTACTTCTTTCCAGTTAACATTCATACTTTTCATATCTGCTTTTATTTCCCGGTGTAATGTGTTCTCTGGCCTTCCTCTTTTCTGCTTCCCTTCAGGATTACAAGTTAGGGTTTGCCTAGTAATTCAGTTTGGTGATTTCCTTAATGTATGTCCTATTCACTTCCAACGTCTTTTCCTAATTTCCTCTTCATCTGGAAGCTGGTTTGTCCTCTCCTACAGAAGACTGTTGCTGATAGTATCCGGCCAGTGGATGTTGAGTATTTTGCGTAGACAAATGTTTATAGATAATTGTACCTTATTGACGATGGATGTAGTAGTTCACCACGTTTCAGCTCCATACAGTAGGACTGTCTTGACATTCGTATTGAAGATCTTCACTTTGAAATTAGTAGGCAGCTGTTTTGAGTCTCGTATGTTCTTCAATTGTAGAAATGTTCTCCTTGCTTTGCTAATCCTCGCCTTTACATCTGCATCCAATCCTCCTTCTTCATCAATTATGCTTCCTTGGTATTAAGTGATAGATTGCAAATATCAAGATAGCCTGAACTTAGGTTATTTATATTTATTAGCATTACATAACAAAATGTATTCGCCTTCTTGAGATAAGTAAAGCTTCTCATTGTTACACGGAGGTATATCATTGAGGTACTTTTAGTTATGACACTTATATTCTCCTAATTGTAAGCTCCCATTTGTCTCATTAACTATTGTTAAGTGTTCTAATGTCCATAAATTACCGCTAATTAGTTTCAGACCGATAACTTTGTTCTTTTACATTCACAGTAAAGTCATGTAGACATTGAAAAGAAATGATAATGATAGAAGGTTTATTTACTCACTGTATGTTTACTCTAACTGGCTGTTACGGTTAAAAGAGGTCATTAGACTAGCTACAATATCCAGCCTTTGGTAGGTTTGGATTTTGTCTGAATGTATCTTATATGTTGAGGGAGTGTAAAGTGCAGTGTATATGAGAGACTTTAAAAGAGAAAAGAACATGAATATATTGGTAAAATCTGAGAACCGTACACAGTAAATACTTCATTTGCAAAATATCAATCAATCGTCTCAGACTTCATTGTTCTTTGGTTTCCACACCAATCATTCTCTGTTCACTTTTCTTCGATTTTCTTAAGCTTATGCTTCCAGACATTTCACTTTCAATTGATGATACATACTACTTATATCTGTCGACACCAGTAGCCACACCACATATCGACTGCTAGTCAACAAAGGATTATTGTATCAGTGGTTGGTTCGATGTGTATAAAGGGAAATATAAAAGACATTGTAATTTGAGCGTAAAGAACTCAGTAGCTGAGTGGAGAACGTGATGGCGTTTGAAGCGAAAGGTATTGGGTTCGAGTCCCAGAGTGAAGGTCAACTCTGAGATGCAGGTACATCCAACTGACGAATGCCGAACAGGACGAAATGCGCGTCCTGGATTTCACTACTAGCAAACCTCATTGTAAGAAAACAGATAAAGTTTTTTGCTTGATCTATAGCATCTATATGTGATTTAAATTCATGCCACCTACTTTCACCGAGATAAATTACCAATAAATTATTTAAAAATATTTTTCCTTTAGGAAATTTAATTAATTTACTTATTTAAACACATAAATATTGGTACAAGGAAGCACCAGATATATATGTGCCACACAAATCGAATGAGATTTGTGTGAGGGCTGTGATACTGCTCAGGTGCCCAAACTGAAGCAGGTGGTTTTCTTAGGGGACCACACCCAAAGCATCTGACCTAAAATTCTGATCCACAAGTCAGTGGAGCAACTTAAGGAGATGCAGTCCCATGGTAGCCGGTGGACAACGATTGATTGATACGCCATTTGTTCCCTCAGGATAATAGACCCCATGTGCACCATTGGTTTGGAATCAGGGTTTTCCAACTCTCCTAGGTGAATATTCCGTGTTCACCGACCCGGTTAAAGCGTCGAACATTCACTTTTTATCCTCTCAATTTGGTAAACAACAGTAATGCCGCTGTGAGAAGGCAGTGAGTAGGACTTCCCTGACAGAGGCTATATATGCGTGGCCATGTGAGAGGATTTGGAGAGCGGAATTTCCCCACTCTCGAGTATTTGGGGGCTAGGGGGATTTAAACTAACTGGGGCATTAATCCAATTCTTAAACTAAAATGTTTTTTTTTAAAATCTTACCACTTGGATGTAGTGTCTAGTTAGAAATGCTTTATAATTGACTGAAGAAATTGAAAATCAATGAAAATTAGATTATCTGCAATTAAACAGGTTTCAGCATAAAACACTTATTGCCTACAGTTAAATTTACGAACTCCTGTATATGCATCAACGAAGGTATACAGGTAGAACTGAAAAATAGCTTTCACAAGGTTTTCTGAACATGTTTCTTGAAATCTACTTTTATCAACGTCAAAGCTTGTTGTTATACGTCTTATCAATCTGACACTTGTATCCAGAAACAAAGCTCGGTAAACTTCTGAATCCTCTAATACAGTGATGGTACATGCTATACGTTCGATAACCTACAAAAAAATTCTCACTTGTTCCCAACCTACTGGTCAGAGCTTCAGGAAGACTAGACAAGTATCATTTATTGATATGCATATTGAAAATTTCAAGCTTTGATTTTATTCGTAAAATTCAAGAATACAGAGTGGCAGAAACAGTAAATCTTAATATTTATGTGCTGTTGAGGAGACCCAGAAAATTCCACGAATAAAGCAAAAAGGTACCCTGAAATGCTGAGAAACATCTTATCCAATCAGCGTTCAATAAAAGTTTACCAGAAATATCCACAAAGTGGAAACTTACATGTCACATTTCTGATTGGGTGATTACCCTATCCTGCTACTTTGTTTAAAAGGGTTTCCGGACTTTCCAGAAGCCCAAGGTCATCTAAAATACTATAAATACCCTAGATTTTCTGTACTTAAACGAACCTTAGAGTAAAGCATTCTTTTCATATTTCGTACCCTTTTCTCTCATGTTCAAGTTGTTGTGTATATTTAGCCTGAGGGTTACTAAAAGAGTTTAGGAAACAAAATCAAACTTACAATTATAAGATTTATCAATGCAGAGGACATTTTCAGTACGCATTATTAAGTTATTAACCATAATTTGTGAGTGATAAAAAGACCTAACATAAAATAATGACTATTATCAGAAGGGGTTTTGTAGAGATTTGGTATTTTCATAGTTGAAAGCATGAGTCAACTGAAGCTAGACCACCAGGGATAACATGGAAGTACTGGACGGCCGTTTGGTGCTATTGTGGGATTCCTCAGCAGTATCGGTTAAGTGCTCTGGAGCGAGAGTGGTAGATCCTGAGTTCGAATCTCACGAGGCGAGGTCATGGATGCGCACTGCTGAGGAGTCCCACAATAGGATGAAACGGCCTTCCAGGTTTTCCTTGGTGGTCTAGCTTTAATTGACTCACGCTTTCAACTACAAAATAATGAGTCAACTTAAACAATACAATTGGAATCACTAATTAAATACATTGTGAAAATATGCACTAACCCCCCCCTAGAGGATGCACTGAAAAAATGTGCACTAACTCCCCTAGAGTATGCACTGAGAAAATATGCACTAACCCCCCCAGGAAAATACTTTTTTCTTTTACATTTTTCAAGTACTCACCCAATCCTAATCAACTTACTTTACTCTAATTACAGTAAATGTATATGTTGTGAATTTAAGCATGATTTTTTATCACGTGATTTATTCACAAGTCAAAATACGACTTTCCAATCTTAGGACTTTGCCAAATCAATGACGTTCGACCAGTATGAGTAGTCTAGCATCCTTATTGGTCCCCTTGTTCGCCTAGCCCTTCCAATTGAGTTCAGAACACCAATTACAGCTTTTACTATGCAAATCATTTATCTCAAGCATACTCGGTTTATATATCAGACAGACAGATAGACCACATCACACCATAAAATCGAAAGTTAAATTTGTACAAGATCAAGCCAAATGTGACTGTGAACACGGGAGACAATAATCAATAAACTGAATAAAATTTGGGAACAGTAGTTCATATGATAATGATCCATAGGTCAAAATGAAGTTTATAATAAGATGAATATAGATAGCACACAATCTAATTATTCAATAGTTATCCAATAAGAATATATATGTAGAATAATAGCCCATTAATAGGTCCTGGAAGTTACCTGTACTTATGTTTTCACTAGGATATAACAAAATTAGTATCAATAAGGGTTGTACAACTTTAGTAAACGAATTGTTGAATATACAACTTATTTCTCTTTTTACTAACACAATGAATTATGCATTAAATGGTATTTATAAAACGATGACAGATTGTTATATCTAGAGCTTTGCTTCTTACTATGCCGCGTACTACTACTAGACTACTTGAACGATAGAACCCGCAACTTCGCAAGAGAGAATACAGAAGACGAGTAAGTAGGAACTTTTATTCCCCAAAACAGTGTCAAAATATAGTACAGAAACCTCATGTATTTATAGTTTTTTGACTGAGAGTAAATCATCATTTCAAACAACCATTAGGCACATAGGGAGTCCTTCTTATTCATTCAATGGGGAAGCTACACGTCGACATTTTAGAATATTCCCCTAGCAGTGATTGAATGGAATGTCTGCGGCTCCTTCTAGGCATCCTAGAGTTTAACGACGAGCCGTCCTTACAGGTTCCGTAATTTTGTATCCAAATACATTCAATTGTTTCCATTTATGTTCTCATTCACTACAGTACTAATGTTAAATGAAATATATCAAGTCATTGTTTTTCTCGTTGTTGTTTTATTCATGCGATTTCTTAATCTCTATGAGTTTCCACTCCATGTTTATCAATGAAACGATAAATAAACAGAATATACTCATTGCGATGAAGAGTTCTCTTTTCAGTGAATAATAGGGATTCTGTTAAACATGGTAATGTAGTGAACAAGAAGATGAGTGTGGACAATCGAATGTATTTAAGCATAAATTACAGACTATCTTACTAAATTCTGATAGCCATACAGTCAATCGTTAAGTTGCAAAATAACAATCGTCTCAATCTTAACTGTTTCTACTGCAAATATCACTCCGTCTTCTCTGATTTGATTGTTCATGCATTTTCGTACCGCTTCATTCCTTTTCTTTCTTTATCGATCTTCTGCCAAAATACATTCTACATCTGACCATCACCACATACTACTTATGTGGATATAAGTAGACCACACCACATTTACAGTGCGGTAGAATAGATCAAGGCATTACAACGTTATTTTTATCAGGGAAACTAATAATAGTTTTACCACTGAGTGATTGAATATACATCATGAAGAAAGATATGGAAATTATAGTTGGGAAAGGAAGACTCACAATGGCAAAATAAAAAGTTGAAATTGAGATGAACTATAATCAGGAGGATCATAGAAGTAGAAGAAAAAACTATTTGGAGGCAAAAGTTCTATAAAGGAAGATAGAAGGGAAATAGACAGCTGTAAAGGAAGAAGAGTATGAAGAAAAAAATTATCAGACATTAAGACCATGATTGAAGAAGAGGTTATATCAATCTCTTTTGGACACACAATCCTGATTTTTCCAGATATATGACTATTGCTTCGTCAATGCTAAGAAGATGTAATATAAATACCTTTGGCAGACTCATACTTATCTTGTAGATGACTTTGAAGTCAGAGACTGTCTTGATTAAATGACCTGTGTTCACAAGGTGTTCAATTAGTGAGCTACTTCCACCTCTTTTTAACCAAGTCGAGTAATGTTGTTGATTTCTTTTAAATAAACTAAGCATCTAACGACCTACATACCTAGCTCAACATCAGCAAGTAATAGATAAATGCACATTATTTTTTTATTTGAACACATAAATATTGGTACAAAGTGGCACCAGATATTTATGCGCCACACAAATCTTATTTGATTTGTGTCAGTCAGTCAGTTACAACGTAGAACTTCGTACGCACGTAAATCAGTTCGAGTTGCCATACCACATTAACACAGAGATACAGTTGTCGATTCAAATCCCATAGTGGTAGAAGTAGTAAGAGTATAAGCATTGTGTGAAAGATTAGGGTTTGAAAATGCTATTGAAGGAGTACAATCCAGTAAAATAAATTTGGAAAGAGAAAAAGGATACGGACATGAAGAATTCAGAAGATTAGGTTTTGGGAGAACACAAAGAGTGGATGCACATTCGCCATTGCAAACGATTTTGAGCAATGTCATTCAAGGTCTCTAATCATCGGTTGCTATCATCTCGCCAATTCCAACCAGGTAGTCTACGCCTACCAACATGACCCAGTCCAATTGTCAGCGACTTCATGGATTTGTGCCATGTTTTGGTCTGGCCGCACCTAGCTTTCTTCCAACCTACTCCTACACCATAAAGCATTGCACGTCGGGGCAGTCGGTGGTTGGGCATACGTAACACGTGTCCCAGCCATCTCAACTGATGAAGTTTCACTACTTCGTCAATCGATTTGCCATCCTTACCTAGTACTCGTTTCCTAACATCTGCATTACTTACCCGGTGGTCCCAGGATAAACGAGCAATGCGTCGAAGACACCTATGATCGAATACTAGTAGCCTACGAATATCCTCTACTCTTATCGGCCATGTTTCGCTGCCATAAAGTAGGACGGAACGGACTGCTGCACAGTAAACCCGTCCTTTTGTTGCTAGACGGATATCTCGCCTACGCCATAAATTGCGCTAGTTGACGAAAGCTAGACGAGCCTTCTGTATCCGTGCTGAGATTTCGTCACACACCAGACCACAAGGGCTGATGAGACTCCCAAGATAAGTGAAGCTGTGTGAGGGCTGTGATACTACCCGGGTGCCCAAACCAAAAATGATGGTTTTCTAAGGGGGCCACACCCCGAGCCTTTGATCTAAAGGTCTGATCCACATGGCAGTGGAGCATCATGAGGAGATGCAGTCCCATGGTAACCGGTGATCAATGATTGACTCATACGCCATTTGTTCCTTCAGGATACTGGAGCCCATGTGCACCATTGGTTTGGAATCAGGGTTTTCCAACTCTCCTAGGTGAATATTCCGTGTCCACCAACCCTGTTAAAGCGCCGGACATTCGCTTTTCGTCCTCTCAATTTCACAAACAACACCCCACCACGAGAAGGCAGTGCGTAGGACTTCCTTGGGAGAGGCTATATACGCGAGGCCATGTGAGAGCATTTGAAGAGGGAGAGCGGGCTCTCTCCAAATAGAGTTGAACAGATGAGATAATTCATCCTTAATATTATTGATTGCTTGGAGATCACTATTTGAAAAGTTGCTGAGATCGTTTATGTAGAGAATTGGAAATTCTGCTCTTTAATAAATCTGTAACTTAATCACCCTTAAAATCGGTGTTCATGTGAAGTGTCTTCCTTCCAACCGACGTTATTTGTGCTTTAGGAAGTTTGGGTTTTATAATCATGTCCATAGACTAGATGTCACTTTGTTACATCTGCATTTTCACCTGTTTTGGATGCATCTTGTTACCTGTGATAAAATTTTTCTACTCTTCTAATTTGTTATATGTTAATCACCATAACTTTGTTCTGTACAGCCTATTTTGAATGTATAGAAGTGGATTTACTCGGCACTATTCATAAAATACAGCAGTATGTTTCCCTTCAATTAATAGCATGGATTGTGATTTCATTGTAACCCAATTACTTAAGAGATATAATTTCCTTTTGATGGAGTAATCAAAACTCGGATATGTCATATTTCGAGGTTTGTAAAATATGTGTTATGTTATTTCCTTCTAAATGTATCATATTCCATCTTTTGATTTCTAGGTTTTACTCATTACTCAATCGTTAGGTAAAAATCATAAGGAGCATTTTACAGACTGTAAAGTTACTTATACAGATAAATATCGAATTAAGGTTAGTTGAGAATCAAATACCTCTGAGTAAGTAGAGTTTCACAATGAGCAACGAATTGCCTCTTAAAGTTGAAGATACTCTTTGGTGAAAAAGTACCTTCTAATACGAAATATAGGTCCAGTATATCTTGCCGACTGATTTCATTCAGATAATATACACTCATATATTGTTTTCCTGAAGAAACCTCATGAAAACAATTTACTTACTTTCAAGATGACACCTCATTTAGACTAACTACAAACACTGACGATTGTTTCAATTTCTTTTCATTTACGTTAGAAAAATGTTTCCATATTTAGCTCTCCTCTAGGATTTTTGACTGAAGATATTGAAGCAATACAGGAATATCGACATCAGTCCCAATTTCACTGAATGGATTACAGAAATAATATCAAGATATGGAACTGCACACCCTATACGCAAATGCAACGAATATATGCGAGTACATGATTGACCCCAAACAGTAAATACTGTTTATTAGTAGACAATAGAATTTCGTCGTTACCGTCATTTTAGAAATATAATGTTTAACTACTTATAAATACGTTTAAGTAGTCAAACTTCAATTACAAACATATCGAGAACGGTTTGATTAGGGAAGGCACCAATCAACACTGAGGAAACTTGAGCGAAATGCAAAAATGAATAACTTTTATCGCATAACTCAGAACGAGCAGTAGGAACTTCGTATAATGTTCAAAGCATTTAAAATTCTAAAGAAAATCGGTCGCCGCAACTATTTTCATGTAAATCAAGCCTAACAATGGCGGGGATTAATATGAAAATCAAAACAGCTCCTTGGACTTTTAAACAGGTTCAAAAAGATGGATGTATTGTAGACATACGTCCGGATTTACATAATTTTATCTTTTAAACAAAGTGACGGAGGAACGTGTAAAAGAGTCCAACAGATTTCATAATTACGTAGAACTTGCATACCCTTTATAACATGAAATGACAGTTATCTTAGAACATAAATAATGATATAGAATGGGTGCAAATACTACGAATCAGTTAATTTCAGGTCTTTCCAACCATTGATTATGATCATTGTGTAAATCTACATTTGAAAGCCTATACATCTATCGAGATGGTATAGTCTAAAAACTAATCAATTCATAGATTGACATCATTTCTTTATTTGAATCTTCCTAGCTTTTTAATATAACTTAAACCATCTCGTTATTCAACACTGTAAATCAGTCAGTCAGTTACAATGTAGGACCAGGCACATATATGCATCGGTTCAAGTTGCCATACCTCGTTAGCACAACAACGTGAACACCTAATTCATAAAAGCAGTTACCTTAATGGTAGATATATATAAAAAGAGATTGTTTATATTGACATAGTACAGGAAGAAAGAAAGATATAGAGCGATTTTCATTTCACATTTTAAGGGAAGACAAGGAGTGTATACACCTACGCTATTGTGGTCGATTCTGAGTCATGTCACACAGAGTCTCCTACCATTGGGTTACGATGGTCACGCGGATCCCAGTAAAGTAGTTTGCATCTATCGACATGGGTGAGAATAAGAGTTAGTGACTTCAAGGACTGATTCAACGTTTTCAACTTTCTTCCATCCGTCTCCAACACTAGTTAACATTGCGCGTCATAGTAATCGGTGTTCAAGCATACGTAACACGTGACCCAATCACCTCAGTCGATGAAGATTCATCACCTCATCAACTGATTTACCATCATTCCCTAATATTTACTTATTTAAACACATAAATATTGGTACAAAAAAATCAGATATATATGCGCTATACAAATCTTATTTGATTTGTGTGAGGACTGTGATACTACCCTTGTGCACAAAGCGAAGCAGATGGTTTTCTTACAGGGACACATCCGGAGCCTTTGACCTAAAGGTTTAATCCACAAGGCAATGGAGCATCGTAAGGAGATGCAGTCCCATGGTAGCCGGTGACCAACAATTGATTCATACTCCATTTGTTCCCTCAGGATACTGGAGCCAGTCCATGTGCACCATTAGTTTGGAATCAGGGTTTTCCAGCCTCCCCTAGGGTGGACTTTCCATGTCCACCAACCTGATTAAAGCGCCGGACATTCGCTTTTCGTCCTCTCAATTCCGTAAACAACATTAATGTTGCGAGAAGGCAGTGAGTAGGACTTCCCTGACAGAGGCTATATACGCATGACCATGTGAGAACATTTCGAGAGGGAGAGCGGACTCTCCCCACTCTCATTCGTACCTCACTACTATTTACCCCAGTGATCTCAGCAAATGTAAGCAACAATACCTAAACAAACATGACAATAATCACCATAGATTGATCGATAAATATTAAAACAACAGGATCAATCAATAAACAAATCGAAAAAAAACAGACTTTTTTCTTTCTCTTGTCAATTTGTATGTTCACATATGAAATATCAATCAAAAGAGATCCATGTAATTATCCATCAAATAAATAAATAAGTCAATTTATTTATTTTATGCAGTCTAAGTTACTATAAATAACAAAACAAACATTAAAAAATAAATGAATATCTAACTGAATACAATCCCATTGAATAATAACAGTCTAATATGTATATAATAACAGGGCAACAATTTGAACAATGAAAGTTATATAGTAAACTTTATGAAAAAAGAAAGGGGGGGGGAGAAAAAGAAGAAGAAAATCTAATTTACAATAATAAATGAGAATAGAACTAAGACTTGGATAAGGAATCGTTTAAACATGCTAACTAATTCACTATTACCTATTGAATTGGATTAATTTGGTTTGATTATAACACAGCACACATTATCTAGTATCCATGCAATAAAGTAAGATGAGAAATGAAAGAAAAAAAACGAAACAACAACAAAACAAGACTACTTCTATCATTATAATTGAAAGAGTTTATCTGTATAATTGATTGTTTTTTATAAGATAGTAAAGTAATAGAAA
This sequence comes from Schistosoma rodhaini, assembly GCA_944470415.2. Classification (NCBI taxonomy): domain Eukaryota; kingdom Metazoa; phylum Platyhelminthes; class Trematoda; order Strigeidida; family Schistosomatidae; genus Schistosoma; species Schistosoma rodhaini. The sequence goes on from OX104038.1 coordinate 1,308,474, forward strand.
ATAGGAAAGAACCCCCCCCCAGTGATTAGTAGTAGTACTAGTAAGTATGGTTAACTTTTATGTTGAGCATGCAATTATTACTACATGTGAGAGTAAATAGAACGAAGTAAACACAAACAAACACAAACCAAAATTACATCATATATAACGATGTATAAGATTATTGGTTGAACAGATGATATAGATGCAATGAAGCATCATCATCATCATCATCATTTTAGTTACACACACAAACAAACAGTAAGAGTGAATGACTTTCAAACACATAAGTGAAAATAATGAGAGAAAAAAAGGTGCTGAAAAATAATAAACAAAAATAGAACAAAAAACAAATAGGTATACACAATGAACTCAAGAATAATGATGATAGTGATAATGTTTATTGTGTTTAGTATTCAAATGATTAGAAACATTTACAGGGAGGATAGACAATACCACCATAATAATAATAATAATAATAGTAAGCTGAGCTAAGTGACTAATCAGCTATCAATAAATAAATAAATAAATCATGAAAGAACTAATAATAATTAACGTTTCTGTTTTCGTCTATGATGTCGTTTATTCTTATTATTAGATGAGGATGTAGATGTTGTGACACCTCTTGATGAGGATATCGATGATTTTTGATGTACAATAGATGATTGAGAAGATTGTTTAACATTATTGACATCATTTGTATTATTATTATTATTATTATCATCATCATCATTAGTGTTGTCGTCGACGTCAATATCATGACCTTGTACTAATTCTGATAAACTTGTTAAATGATTAATAGGAATTAAAGAATTCGTTATTGACATCTTCAATTGTTCATTATTTGTTAGATTAGTATGACATTCCATAGTTGATGATGGTAATGATGATGATAGTAAATTAGATGATGATGACGATGAATGTAAATTATCCATAGATCCAAATGGATCATTAACTATTGTTTCATTATTATTATTATTATTATTATTATTATTATTATTATTACAATGATATAATGAATTCATTGTTATTGTTCGATTAATAAAAGACATTCGTATAGTAGACCAATCATAATCATCTTTTTCTTGAAATGATAAAGAATTTTGTTTAGGATTACTCCAACAAACAGGATCTACTATTGTATTAATCATTGAATAATTATGAATATCATTGAGAGAGTGAATATCGGCAATAGTAGTTGTATCATTATTAGAAGGAGTATTCAATGAAAGATTATATTGATGTTTTAATGGATCAATTAATTCAACAGCATAACCGATAGTTTTTAAATTTCCATTCCATGTTAATATAAATTGTCGACCTATTTCAATTAATTCTGGATGACGAGTAAAACGTAATAAAATATAAGTTGTATCATTGAAATGATTCTGAAAAACAACGAACAAATAAACAAAATACTTAACAATTGAACAATCCAATTGATGAGTAATAACCGAATTAGTTAGAATGTAGGTGACATACATTTTGCAGCTTTAATGATAAATATATATATGACCTGGCCATGGCTACTACAACATGACTTGATGGTCAGGCTTGAATATTAAGACAATAAAATAGACATAATAGCTAGAAAACTCGTTTAAAAAAAAATCTGATTGTACCAACCAAGTCAGTTGGAAAGCGGTAAGACTAAAATTAGTAAACTTAGGGTACAAGGATGAAGTCGTACTACCAATTGTGCAGAGATGAGGGAACAGTAAGGAATTTACTTCAGACAACCAATATCTCTGGAGACGCTGTCCTCATACAGCAAAAGAAAGCTATTCAAAAAATTTGACTCTAAAGATAGTGCACCTTGTCTTGCTCCATGGGTTTCTGTATCCTGAGGTAAGAATTGAAAAGCATAGGAAAAACACATTAAGAATTACTAAAAATAAGGTCAAACTGAGGCAGTTATCCTTTGAATACTGTGGTCCCTATACCAGGTCGTGGAGATCACTTCAAACTCAGGTTCGTTTTCAAGTTTACCGGAAAGAATCACCCTTTCATGATGTGGGCAACCATATTCGTGTACCTTTAACAACACCTGAGATCAACTTGACTAACTGATATAAAAAATGGGGTGTTTTTATTTCAGTATAAAGGTTAATTTACATAATAAGTTTAAATGTGTCCATATGAACAAATGACTAAAGAAGGAAATTCGTTTGAAATGTATTTGAAGAAACAACAACAATATAATCCTCTATCATCTGTTATAATCATATGATTGGGGTTATGTAGGTAGGCGTAACAGTAATGGTAGTTGTAGTAGTATATCACAAGTAGTATCAGCTGTTATGTAAAATAAGACAAAGTTAGAGTTACAGATCAATAATGTTTTCATTTTCTTCCCTTATGTAACACATTAAGTTGACAGTCATTGTTAAGAATTATACCTGATAGTCAGACGATAAGTCCACTAGGAAAGTGGATCCAATGACAAAGCTTATTCAATTGTATGTTTTTATTAAATAACACATCACGTTTATTTTGTAGACATTAATGCCAAGGTTAGATCTGATAGTTTCAAAATAAACTGAGCATTGGGTAGAAAGTTACCAATCAATATATATATATATATATATATATATCCCAATGATTAGAAAATTTGTATTTCTGACATTTCATGACTTGATGTAAGTTACTTCTTTAGAGTAAATGAATAACCGAATGTATTCTGAAGAAGTGGCTTACATTGACTCACGAAACGTCAGAAATGCAATTTTTATACTGATTAGGATATACAGGAATATATTTATCAGAAGGGGTTTTGTGGAGACTGGTAGGTCCTGGGTTCGAATCTCGTGAGGCGAGGTCGTGGATGAGCACTGTTGAAAAGTCCCATAATAGGACGAGACGGCCGTCCAGTGCTTCCATGTTTTCTACGGTGGTCTAGCTTAAATTGCCTCATGCTTTCAACAATGAAAAAATATATTTATTGTTAATCACGTTTATTGTTGTGTAGTGAGTGAATAAAGAAAACCTTGTTTGTTGATCTATTGGAAATCGGTTTATCAAAGAGATTTGTGTGAATAATTGTCTCATGAGTTATCCATTGGCCATGACATATTAATGAACTTTGACTATCGAGTGGGCGGCCTATAGCTCCACCACGAGGGGTAACAGGCATAAGTAAATAAGCAAGTATCAACCAGTTAGTTTACGTTCTATGTTATCTATCTCGAACAAAATAAACACAAAAAACCAAATGATTTATCAATCGGAATAATCATTTACGAACCTCATTATTATTCATCATTTCATCTTTCAAGTTGTTCTGTTGCATTTCTTGTTCATGTTTACATTGATGTATCGTTTCTAGTACAACACCAGTTTGACAAACACATCCAGCATAAATACTTACACGTTGTCCAATTGATGGAATTGGTGTTAAAATTACCGGTGGATTACCTAATTTAAAAGATACTATAGGTAGACGACGAATTAATTTCAATTTAACTGTCCATACGACAGTGAAATTAATATAATGTTTAGATTTTAATTGTTCATTCCAAATAAATTCAGATGATGATGATAGCGGGGAAGAATCGATGGTACATGGTAATAATCCAGGTGGTGATGATGTTTTAAACGATGAATATGTTGTTGATAACATTGGATAAGTGAGAAGAATCATTCCACGACGTAATTTTATTGGTGAATAAAATTGGTAAATATCTGACGGTGATGATAGACTGTTGACATTCTTCTTATTATTCTGTGGAATATTCTCTTCATTTCCAGTACAGTTATCATTATCGCCATTACAAACATTGTAATCATTACTACTATTACCGAATAATGAAAATGACTTTTTATGATCATTCATTGTTCTGTAAGAGGATGATGTTAATGACATTGAAGTGGATGATGATATACTATGTAAAATGTTTTGACGTTGTTTATCATTCATACTATTCCATGATTTTGGTAAAAAATATACTTCCATTGATGCTGATTGTCCAGCGTATACAATATCATGTACTTGACGATTATGCATTAAACTAACAATTTGAACTGGATAGAAATCACCAAACTACAAGAAAAAAAGAAACAAAAGGGGACAATTTTATGTCAAAAAGATAAAGTAAAAAAGCCTTGTTTATCAGTTATAACCAATGTAAAACCTGGTAGCCCCCAAATGCCCTGGTACGGTCGAGAGTGGGAAGAGTCCACTCTCCCTCTCCAAATGCTCTCACATGGCCACACATATATAGCCTATGACAGGGAAGTCCTACTCACTGCCTTCTCACAACTTTAATGTTGTTTACGGAATTGAGAGGACGAAAAGCGAATGTCCAGCGCTTTAATCAGGTTGGTGGACATGGAAAGTCCACCCTAGGGGAAGCTGGAAAACCCTGATTCCAAACTAATGGTGCACATGGACTGGCTCCAGTATCCTGAGGGAACAAATGGAGTATGAATCAATTGTTGGTCACCGGCTACCATGGGACTGCATCTCCTTACGATGCTCCACTGCCTTGTGGACTTGACCTTTAGGTCAAAGGCTCCGGGTGTGTCCCTGTAAGAAAACCATCTGCTTCGCTTTGTGCACAAGGGTAGTATCACAGTCCTCACACAAATCAAATAAGATTTGTATAGCGCGTATATATCTGATTTTTTGTACCAATATTTATGTGTTTAAATAAATAAATAAATAATAAAAACCTGGTACATATGTGAATTGGTTCAAGTTAACACACTAAATCAACAAAGAGAGATGAAATCGTCAAGATGAGTACTAGAGAAATAGTGTCAGTGGTTATTTATTTATTTATTTAAACACATAAAGTATTAGTACAAGGAAGCACCAGATAAATATGCACCTCAGAAATCTTATTCGATTTGTGTGAGGGCTGCGATACTGATCAGGTGCCCAGACTGAAGCTGGTGCTTTTCTTACAGGGCCACACCCGGAGCTTTTGACCTAAAGGTCTGATCCACAAGGCAGTGGAGCATCGTGAGGAGATGCAGTCCCATGGTAGCCGGTCACCAACAGTTGGTTCATACGCCATTCGTTCCTTCAGGATCCTGGAGCCCATGTGCACCATTGGTTTGGAATCAGGGTTTTCCAACTCCCCTAGGTGGACCCTCCGTATCCACCAACCCGGTTAAAGCGCCGGACGTTCGCTTTTCGTCCTCTCACTTTTGTGAACACCCCCGCCACGAGAAGGCAGTGAGTAGTACAGAAGATATCATTCTAGAAGAAATAATAAAATAGTCTCGAAATTCTGGACACAAAGGAAGACAAATAGTGAATGAATCTGAGTCATCTCAACCAACTTATTCAACTATGGGTGGCAATTATTGCATGGGGATTAGACTAATATGGCTCAGACCGACGTTCAATGATTTCATAGACTGATGATACGTTTTAGTTTGATCATCTTTAGCTTTCTTCCAACCTACTGATACACCAGCCAATATCGCCTGTCGAAGTGGGCAGTGGTTGGACATAAGAAACATATGCTTCAGCTTCCTCAGCCCATGAAGATTCACCGAATTGGTAGTCTTATTTAATACTTTGAATTTAATTTCAGTACCAATCAATTCGTAGTCCCTGTACAAGCGACCGATGATTCGAAGGTATCCTATTATTAAATCTTAATAAGTTACGGATATCCTATATTTTTAAAGGTCATGCTACACAAGCATAAAGTAGAACACGACAAACAGCTGGGCTCTATACTTATCCTTTGATTAATAGACAGATATCTTGCCTATGCTATAGGTGGCAACAAGTTGGTAAAAGTCAATCCACCAGAATTGACGAGACTTCCAAGAAATATTCAACTACTTTAGTCTCTATGATTAATCTGAGGGATAATGTAGATCAGTCTCTCTGAAGTAAAGTTTTGTATTCACAAAGTCATATTATCTCATTAAATTATACAATTTAATAATTATGAATGATAAATTATTATAGCTGAAAGCGTGAGTCAATTGAAGTTAGACCACCATAGAAAACATGGAAGCACTGAATGGCCATTTCGTCCAAATGTGGGACTCCTCAGTAGTGCGCATCCACAACCTCGCCTCGCAAGATTCGAACCCAGGACCCACCAGTCTTGCGCCAGAGCATTTAACTGATAGACCACTGAGCCGACATCCTATGGTGTTGATGTCTAACTCCAAACAATCCACGAAGTTAAGCAGCCGTTCACCAACTGTCTTCAGTGAATTGATATCTCACAACAGACGTGGTTGAACTCCACTGGTCACTGCTTCTCACTAGAACTCAATTTACCTCTCAAAGTCAGTCACTAGTGAGCATATGATGAGGAGCACTGCTGAGGAGTTCCATCATAGGACGAAACGGCCGTTCAGTGCTTCCAGGTTTCCCCTAGTGGTCTAGCTTCAATTGACTAACGCTTTCAACTATGAAAATACTAAATCTTCACAAAGAAAACCCCTTCTGATAACAAATTAATTAATTATAATTGTTTAAGTTTACTTGATCTGGTCCAAGCCATAATATTTGATTATTTAATAATTGACCAAGTTGTACACGTCCAACTATAACTGGATTAGAAACACCAGGTATCTGTGTGTATACTTGATTAATCCAAAATAATGTTCCATTAAAATCACGATATGTTTTAATGATTTTCATTTGTTCATGAATTTTATTAAACATTAATTGAATATGATTTTCATTGGAGAATTTATTGAATTCTATAGATTGTTGTAGTTGTTGTTGTTCTGAACTTTGACTATCAGTTGTCGATGATGATGATATAGACAATGCTGGCAGTGGTGATTGATTTAAACAACTTAGACGACTTAAAAAATGCATTAAGTTATCAATACCTTGACCAGTAACAGATGAAACAGGAAAAAAAGGTGGCATAAAATGATCATCATTGAAATCCCCCCTGTTAAAGAATATAATAAGAATGATAATAATACATTTTTATTATTAGTATAGAGAGTTTATGGAGATTTTAGTATTTTCAAAGTTGAAATTATGAACTGATCTTACATAGACCACTCTTGAGAATATGGAAGCACTGTACGGCCGTTTTCTCCAAATATGGGACTCCTCAGGAGTGTATAACCACGACCCTGCATGCTGGAATGGAACTCAAGGCCTTCAGTCTCGCATGCGAGCACCTAACCATACCATAGCCGTTTTGAGGTTGTGTTTGCGCGCGAGATCAAAGTTCTTGGGTTCCATTCCAGCGTGCCGGGTCGTGAGTGTACGCTGCTGAGGAGTCCTATATTTGGACGGAACGGCCGTGCAGTGTTTCCATGTTTTCAATGGTGGTCTACCTAAGATCAGTTCGCGATTTTAACAATGAAAATACTATATTTGTAAATATCTAAATGAGTAATAAAGGTGAGTTTCTGACGTTTCGTGACATGGTGTAAGCTACTTCTTTACAGAACAAATAACACTACATTCGACTATTCTTCCTCTGTGAAATCAACTTACACTAAGCAGCCAAATGTCCAACATTCAATTTTCTATCCATTGGAACATTAGAAGAAAACTATAATTTTGTTAATATAAACAATCAATCCAATATTACATTTGTTTAAAATTTGAAGTACGAAATGACAGTTATCTTAGAACATAAATAATGATATAGAATGGGTGCAAATACTACGAATCAGTTAATTTCAGGTCTTTTCAACCATTGATTATGATCATTGTGTAAATCTACATTTGAAAGCCTATACATCTATCGAGATGGTATAGTCTAAAAACTAATCAGTTCATAGATTGACATCATTTCTTTATTTGAATCTTCCTAGCTTTTTAATATAACTTAAACTATCTTGTTATTCAACACTGTAAATCAGTCAGTCAGTTACAATGTAGGACCAGGCACATATATGCATCGGTCCAAGTTGCCATACCTCGTTAGTACAACAAGATGAACACTGGATTCATAGAAGTAGTTCATTTAGTGGTGGTAGTATATAAAATATAGGTTGTATATAAGGATATAGTATAGGAAGGAAAAAGTTATGCAGCAATTTTAATCTCAAGGTTTAAGGGAAGGTAAAGACTGTATATACCTGCGTCATTGTGATCGATTCTCAGCCATGTCACTCAGAGTCTCCAACCATTGGTTATGATAGTCACATGGACCCCAACCAAGTAGTCTGCATCTATCAACATCGCTTAGACTAGAAGTCAGTGACCTCAAGCTCTGATGCCACGTTTTGGTTTAGCCACACCTAACTCTCTTCCAACCATCACCAATACTAGTCAGCATAGCGTGTCGTGATAATCGGTGTTCAGGCATACGTCACACCTGGCCCAACCATCTCAGTCGATGAAGATTCACAACTTCAACTGATTTACCATCATTCCCTAATACACTGTATCTAACCTCACTACTACCTATCCCATTATCCCAGCAAATGCGAGCAATATTTCTAAGGCATCTGTGGTCAAATACTAGTAACTTATGAGCATATTCTACTTTTAATGGCCATGTTTCACAGCCGTAAAGTAGAACACAGTGAACTGCTGCGCAGTGTACTCGTCCCTTAATTGATAGACGGATATCTTGCCTTCGCCATAGGTGACGTAAGTTGGCAAAAGCCAAACGAGCTTTTTGAATCCGTGCTGAGATTTCGTCAGACACCAACCCATTAGCGCTGATCAGACTTTCAAGATACGTGAGGTTGTCGACGCATTCGACTAATTCACTTCCTATCCTTAGTTCAGGTGTTGATGCAGGCCAGTTCTGAAGCAGCAATTCGCATTTCGAGGATGAGAAATGCATCCCAAACATCCTGGCATTGCTACTCAGTGCTAACAAAAGATTCTACATTTTATCAGCGTCTTCAATACTGTAAATGGTAGTAAGCAATTAGAGTAAGATACATGGAACACTCTCTTATAGAGATGCAACTATTTGTTAATTATTTGACTGCCCCTAAATGCCCTGGTACGGTCGAGAGTGGGGAGAGTCCACTCTCCCTCTCCAAATGTTCTCACATGGTCACGCGTATATAGCCTCTGTCAGGGAAGTCCTACTCACTGCCTTCTCACAACTTTAATGTTGTTTACGGAATTGAGAGGACGGAAAGCGAATGTCCGACGCTTTAATCAGGTTGGTGGACACGGAAAGTCTACCCTAGGGGAGGCTGGAAAACCCTGATTCCAAACTAATGGAGCACATGGACTGGCTCCAGTATCCTGCTGAGGGAACAAATGGCATATGAATCAATTGTTGGTCACCGGCTACCATGGGAATGCATCTCCTCACGATGCTTCACTGCCTTGTGGATCAGATCATCAGGTCAAAGTCTCGGGGTGTGGTCCCCTAAGAAAACCACCTGTTTTGGTTTGGGCACATGGGCAGTATCACAGCCCTCACACAAATCGAATGAGATTTGTGAGGCGCATATTTATCCGGTGCTTCCTTGTACCAATATTTCTGTGTTTAAATAAAATAAAATAAAATTATTTGACTGATGTACATTATTCCAACATGTTTCTTTTAATATAAACTCACCAAAACCAACTATTCATGTCATTTTTAAACAACAACAAACGATCTATTTGTAGTTTCTTTTCTTTGATCTATGTGATAATCAGTTTTTCGTTTATTTAGATAAAGTGATGATTATAATGAGAGAGAAAAGTAGGTCAAAAAAAAAGAAATAGAGAGTGAAGAAATAGAAATACGAAAAAGTGTATATTTAATGGATAAACTATTGACATATATATGCATAATATGTGTGTTGCCTCGATATAGCCTTAATTCACAAGCATTATAAGCAGAGATGGATAGTGGCTAGCAGTGGAATCCAGGACGCATCAGCTGGATGTATCTGCATCTCAGAGTTGATGTTCACTCTGGGACTCGAACCCATTATCTTTCTCTTCAAACGTCATCACGTTATCCACTCAGCTACTGAGTCCTGATAACCACTTGCTTGTGCGATGGGGTGAAGTTTAAATTCACTTAGTATTGTTTGTTTGAATCTTCCCAAATAGGACGAAACGCGCGTCCTGGATTACACTGCTAGCCACTATCCATCTCTGCTTATAATGCTTGTGAATTAAGGCTATATCGAGGCAACACACATATTATGCCTATATGTCAATAAGAGACTGACCAGTTGCAGTCCTAAAACATCAATGGGAAGATTCAAACAAGGAATACTAAGTGTGTGTTGTAGTATTTGTAAAAGTAAAAGTGACCAAAGATAAAGAATATAACTTGAGAATTTACAGAACGACCATCAAGTAGTGTACACGTACTTACTGTCCAATAGTCAATGAATTCATGTACTGATATTGTACCTCAATTTGTTTACCCTAAAGCTCTCTTCTATTCTACTTTTACACCATTATTATAATAAATAGATTTCATGATGCAAAACTACATACAAATTGAATAATCTTTACAATTTTTTCTTTAAACAGAAGGGGGTTTTGTGAAGATTTTCGTAATTTTATAGTTGAAATCATGAGTCAATTGAAGCTAAACCACTATGGAAAACCTGGACACACTGGACGGCCTTTTCGTCCCATTATGGAACTCCTTAACAGTGTTCATCCACGATCCCACCTCGCAAGATTCGAACCCAGGACCTACCGGTCTCGTGCCAGAGCACTTAACCGATAGACAGCTGAGTCGGTCGGCAACCAACGGTATTAATGTCTAACCTAAACCAATCCACGAAATCGCGCTATTATCTTTCATTGTACTGAAGTAGATACCTGTCCCTACATGACATAGATTCTTTAAACGATGGTTGTTGCAAAAGTTTTATGAATTTCCTAACGAAAAAAACAATCATGAGTGAATACAATTATTTTGAAAACAAAAAGTACTTTATAGGTATTTTACATAGTACAGCTTAAAGTACAAAAACTGACATTTTGACAACAACAAAAAAAACACAACTTTTTAAAAATGGCACAGTTGAATTACCTAATTGAATTCAATTGACAATGATTTAAAACGGAATTCGTTCGTGATATCAATGGTGATGCCGCTGATGATGGTAAACTATAAGACCATGCATTTTGAATTTGTTTAAATTGATATACTAATTGACGATAAATTGCTTGAATACGTTTCATTTGTTCTATTCCATTAGATAATTGATCAATTTTAGTTAATACAATAATCATTGGTAAATTTAATGAATAAATTAATTGTATATGATCTAATCCTATACTACTTAAACCAATAGTTGCAGATATTACTAAAATACCCATCATTGGTTGATTACAAGCAATACCAGCTAATGTTGTACGTTGATATTTTGAATGTCCAGCTAAATCAAGTAAAGTTAATAAATTGGATGACATTCGAACAACCTTGAAAAGAAAAGAAAAACAAAAGATATGAAAAGTTAATGTTTCGTTCACTCAGATAAATGTTTGTTATATCTAGAGCTTTGATTCTTACTATGCCGCGTACTACTACTGGACTACTTGAACGATCGAACCCGCAACGTCGCAAGAGAGAAGGCAGAAGTCTTACTTACGCCTGTTACTTTCAATGGAGCATAGGCCGCCGACCAGCTTCCTCCAACCCACTCTGTCCTGGGCCTTCCTTTCTAGTTCTATCCAGTTTTTGTTCATTCTTCTCATGTCTGTCTCTATTTCTCGGCGTAATGTGTTCTTTGGTCTTCCTCTTTTCCTTTGACATTCAGGATTCCATGTGAGGACTTGTCTTGTGACACAATTAGGCAGAAGACTAGTAAGTAGGAATTTTATTCCCCAAAACAGTGTCAAAGTATAGTACAGAAATCTAATGTATTTATAGTTTTTTTGACTGAAAGTAAATTATCGTTTCGGACGGCCAATAAGGGGTCATTCTTAATCATCCAATAGGGAAGCTACACGTCGACATTTTAGAATATCCCCCCTAGCAGTGATTGGATGGAATATGTCCGGCTCTTTCTGGGCTTCTTGAGGTTTCCAAGAGTGTACCAAGGAGCCATCCTTACATGTTAGAAGTTGAATAAGAAATAATTGACAGTTCTAATATCCAACATATCTAGTCAACTTAAATTATGTAGCCTCCCCTCTCTTTTCATCATCTCAAGTAGCATTCAAAATTATCTACTACCAAGGGTTTGATAGTGCAATGGTTATTGTGTTTACTTTACACACAGAATGTCCACGAGTCGAACCAAGATTTCAACAGTAATGGGTGAGTGTTCGAAATGTTTGGGATTTAGCCATCAAGGCTCAAACCCCATCCCGCATACTTTGGTTCGGGTAGCCAGGTAGTTTCATTGGTTCTCACGCTTAAAGTGTGGTTTGACGCTTAGTACACAAAGCTATAAATGGTAAATAAATGGACGAAAAACAAAGTTGGACAAAGTTATGTTAGAATATTAAAGATTCCCATACCATGCTCACATATGTTGTTCTAAAGTTATGTTATACAGACGTCTAAGTTTGATACTGATTTACATGCTTATTATATAGGTATCCAAACCAGTAACTTCAGTGAAAAACCAAGAGTGAGCGGGCGAGCGTTTATTGGCCGAATGAATGGAGATTGTGAGCACAACTCAATTAAAAGCGTAAATACATGTTCCCCATAAAGACATATTTTCAAGCGATAGCACATGTCTATTCCCTCAGAAAGTGAAACCAAATCTTGATCAATGACGTGCCTGTCAGCGTCTTTCATTTATCATTTGTCCTATGTTTGATTGCCCTGGGGCATCAAGCAATCTGGATACAAAAATCTAACTTCATAAAACAATACTACTAAATACCAAAATTGATCATAATTATGTGAATATCAGCACTGTTTCTACTTTAAGCATCATCCATGGCAATGATTGATAAATTTGTACAGTATTTATGCATTTCCCACTACATTTTTGACTGCTTACAGTTCAAAGAAGAAAATTAGTGTACATAAGGTGGATTTCACGTAAATATTTCGAATCGCTTGATGAGGTAGTGAATCTTCATCGAGTAAGGTGGCGGCTAGGAGATGTATTACATAAGTCTAAGCAAAGACTACCTGATTGAGGTCTGCACGATAATCGCTATCATCACTGATTGGAGACGTTGATTGATATGGTATATTGATATGATATCTCACAACAGATCTGGTTTGAACTCCACTGGTCACTGCTTCTCACTAGAACTCCTGGATTTACCTCTCGAAGTCAATCACTAGTGAGCATATTATTATTATTATTACTATTATTATCAGACTGGTAGGTCCTGGGTTCGAATCTCGTGAGTGCGGGATCGTGGATGTGCACTGCTGAGGAGTCCCGCAATAGGACGAAACGCCGTCCAGTGTTTCCATGGTGGTCTAGCTTCAATTGACTCATGCTTTCAACTATGAAAATACTAAATCTCCACAAAACCCCTTCTGATAAAAACGGTATCTACACGAAATATTGAGGAATCAGAGTTCAAGTACAACTAATAACAACGTGGTAGCAGGGAATAAAAAAAAAGATTAGAAACATCTCGTTTGATGAAGGTCTATAGCTTTATTAATTAGTTTTCCAATACACTACATTTAAATTCACTTTTTGTATTCAGCAAAGATGATCAACTAATCTAAGATATATACGATATAATGCTTGGAACATACATTTGCTTTCAATATTCGAAGGTAATGTTTCTAATCTGCAAAGCAATACAGAGTGAACTGTTGTACACAAGATTCACTCTATAAAAAGTAAACGACTATTTCTGTACCTGTGCAAAGATTTAGTTAAATTTTGATGCACCAAAGCATATCAAACGCCAAAGATAAGTTTTGTCAATATATTCGATTAATTTGCATTATATGAGATGATAATAAACAAGAACACGGTGGATCTGATGCAGATGTGAGGGCGAGGGTCGGCAAAGTAGGAGTAGCATATTTACAACTGAAGAATATCTGGAACTCAAAACAATTGTCAACCAACCCCAAGATTAGAATTTTCAATACAAATGTCAAGACAGTTCTACTGTATAGGGTGGAGACATGGAGAACTACGAAAGCCATCATCCAGAAAATACAAGTGTTTATTAACATATCTACGCAAGATACTTCGGATCCACTGGCCAGACACTATCAACAACAAGCTACTGTGGGAGAAAACAAACCAGATTCCAGTGGGAAAGAAATCAGGAAGAAGCGCTAGAAGTGGATAGGACACACTTTGAGGAAATCACCCAACTGCGTCACAACACAAGCCCACATATGAAATCCTGAGGGCCAAAGGAAAAGAGGAAGATCAAAGAACATATTACGCCGAGAAACGGAAACAGATATGAGAAGACTGAACAACCATTGGATAGAAATGAGGGCCCAGGACAGAGTGGAGTAACAGGCGTAAGTAAGTAAGTATACAAGAACACAAATCAATTTTTAAAGCAACATATTACATTTAGATGATATATGTATTTTAAAAATTTCCACATTTTCACTTGTGTTTACAAGATTTAGGATTTTGTAGGTATTTATCAAACAGGATTACATCATTTGCACACTTAGTGAGAGAAGTGTTTTATAAGTAAAGGAACAAACTCCCAGAATATTAACCAAAGAAGGTATTATTTGTAGCTGGATATCTATCAGTCAGTCAGTCACAACGTAGAACTTCGTACGTATGTACATCAGTTCGAGTTGCCATACCACATTAGCACAGAGATGCAGTTTTTGATTCAAATCCCATAGTGCTATCATCTCGCCAATTCCAACCAGGTAGTCTACACCTACCAACATGGCCCAGTCCAATTGTCAGCGACTCCATGGATTTATGCCATGTTTTGGTCTGGCCGCACCTAGCTTTCTTCCAACCTACTCCTACACCATAAAGCATTGCACGTCGGGGCAGTCGGTGTTTGGGCATACGTAACACATGTCCCAGCCATCTCAACTGATGAAGTTTCACTACTTCATCAATCGATTTGCCATCCTTACCTAGTACTCGTTTCCTAACATCTGCATTACTTACCCGGTGGTCCCAGGATAAACGAGCAATGCGTCGAAGACACCTATGATTGAATACTAGTAGCCTACGAATATCCTCTACTCTTATCGGCCATGTTTCACTGCCATAAAGTAGGACGGAACGAACAGCTGCAAAGTAAACCCGTCCTTTTGTTGCTGGACAGATATCTCGCTTACGCCATAAATGACACAAGTTGGCAAAAGCTAGATGAGCTTTCTGTATCTGTGTTGAGATTTCGTCACACACCAGACCACAAGGGCTGATGAGACCAATTTGGTCACATTTAAATCCCAAAACATTAACTAAAGAAAGTATTGATTTGTAGCTGAATATCTATGACAAGATAAAAACATGTCGCGAGAATAGACAGCCATAAACTTATGCGACAGGTTCTATTGAACTGAGCCTGATATCTCAGCAAACTGCATTTACAAAGTGGCATTTAAGTAGTATATATATATATATGCATACATGGAAGATTTATTTGCACAAACATTTTCACATTATCATACAATGTTTACATTTTATTTAGCTTTGAGAAAACTAATCAAATTCAACTAAATAGCTGACGAAATTATTTCTAAGATGAATTGCATAGTTTCTCTATGAAATTCCAAATAATCATGTGGTTAGAGAACAATCAGAAAGTAAAGCGTGGGTGACACATATAAATTAACCAATTAATGAAAAGAAACGACGATGAAATTGAAAAATTTTTTTGTGTGTGTTTAATTACATTATTCTTATCAAATATACTTCTTCTGTTGAACGTCGATACACTCTACCATCAGCATATTTATAATTAGTAACATTACCATTTGTATCAAAACCTAATTCACTACATGTACAACCTGATTGTACTTCATGTAAATGACGAAATAGATTTAATCGTAGTATTTATTTATTGCCCACAAATGTCCTAGTTTGGCCAAGAGTGGGGAGAGTCCGCTCTCTCTCTCGCGAAATACTCTCACACAGCCACGCGTATATAACCACTGCCAGGGAAGTCCTACTCACTACCTTCTCGTGGCGGGGGTGTAGTTCTTGAAACTAAAAGAACGAAAAGCGAATGTCCGGCACTTTAACCGGGTTGGTGGACACGGAATGTTCATCTAGGGTAGTTAGAAAACCCTGATTCCAAACCAATGGTGCACATAGGCTCCAGTATCCTGAGAAAACAAATGGTGTATGAACCAATTGTTGGTCACCGGCTACCATGGGAATGCATCTCCTCACGATGCTTCACTGCCTTGTGGATCAGATCATCAGGTCAAAGTCTCGGGGTGTGGTCCCCTAAGAAAACCACCTGCTTCGGTTTGGGCACCCGGTCAGTATCACAGCCCTCACACAAATCAAATGAGATCTGTGTGGTGCATATATATCTGGTGCCCCTTTGTACCAATATTTATGTGTTTAAATAAATAATTCTTATCAAATTCATTGCTTACAAACAACATTAACAATCAAACTTACTTCTTCTGTTGAACGTCGATAAACTCTACCATCAGCATATTTATAATTAGTAACATTACCATTTATATCAAAACCTAATAATTCACGACTTAAACTACTTGTACGACCTGATTGTACTTCATGTAAATGACGAAATAAATTTAATCGTGCTTTACCACGTGCATTATCCAATTCACCATCAGTTAATACACTAATTAATGTTGATTTCCCAGAATCCATTCCACCAACTAAAGCTACACATAAATCTGGTGACTAGATAATTTAAATAATAAAAAAAAAGAAATAAAACAATGAGAATTTTGTTTATATTAAAAAATTTTTAATTTTAATTTATGCGAAAAGTTCTTGTTTTGGAAGAGAATCATAATATAGTCACTAACTGTTATAACTTGTGGCCGAATGGATGCCTTGTTAACGTTGAACGTGATAAGACCGCTAATCAGAGAGCAGCAAATTATCGATTGGAACAGTGACACACGAAAACCGTACGAGCAGTCTAGAGTGCTTTATCGGTCCTGCTTTCTGCCTAGCCCAGCCAGTTAAGTCCAGAACACCAATAATAACAACTGCGGTATGAAGCATTGTATTTCAAACATACTGAGTTTATATACCAAACAGACTGACTACATCGTACCAATGAAATAGAAAATAATGGCATTTGTACAAGGTTTAGCCAAATGTGGGAGGCAGTAATTAATAGACTAGGGATAACTCAAGAGTGGTAAATCGTATAATGATAGTCTATAGGTCAAAATAAAGCTCATGATACGGGGAACATAAATATGAACAGTTTATGTTTATTTATTATTTATTTAAACGCAGCTGCCCAAACTGAAGAACGTGGTTTCCTAAGGGGGCCACACCCAAAGCCTTCGACCTAAGGGTCTGATCCATAAGGCAGTGGAACAACATGAGGAGATGCAGTCGCATGGTAGCCAGTGACCAATAATTGGTTCATACGCCGTTTTTCCCCTAAGGATCCTAGAGTCCATGTGCACCATTGGTTTGAAATCAGGGTTTCCCAACTCTCCTAGGTCGATTCTCCGTATCCACGAAACCGATTAAAGCGTCCAACATTCGCTTTTCGTCCTCTCAATTTCGTAAACAACAGTAATGCCACGAGGAGGCAGTGAGTATTACTTCCTTGGTAGAGGCTATATGAATAGTTCAGTTATTTAGCAAATATACGACGATAAATATATACATAATATTGGTCCATAAATGGATCCCAAAGTTACCACTCACTATTGTTATCGGGATATAACACTAACATTAATGGCAATTAAAAAAATTATTTACGATAACCATTTTGAAAATATGTCTAAGCTTTTTGGTATCAGAGAAATGAATATGAAGTTTCTATAAGAATTTCACAAAAATAGTAAGTGGATCAAAACAGAAAGAAGAATGATTAGTTGGAAAGATGTTTTTTTTGACAATTTCATCCTAAAAGTTATACAACACGAATGCATCTACTACCTTGGTATGATGGTCTGACTCGAATACTAATGATGATTCAGCTGAGCCTCAGTGAAAGAAATACTTGTTCCATTTAGGTATTACTGTGTCGAGTAGGTCTGTTGTGAAGAAGTAAGACTAAAAGCAATAAACTTAAAGTTCAAGAGTGGAGTCGCGATTTCAATTGCAAGCGAATGTAATGGGAGTGAGAGGTTCCCTTCAGAATACCACCATTTTCAAAGATTTTACTTCCTCAAAATGGAAGATGTTAGGAAGAGTTGACCCTAAATGTAGCTTATCTCATTTTCTCCCATGGATTTCCTTCGCCAGACGTAAAGCCTTAAAAGTACGGAGCTAAAAAAGTGGCCATATGTGACCAGTCTCAAGCACTTGTCCCTTGGAGTCTATGTTAGGACTCCCATTTGGTCAAGATTACCCCCCCCCAACGAGATTTTACTTCCAGGTATCTTAAAAAGAAGCATTCTTTTATAGTGTGGACGATCTGGAAGTGACAACCACCTATACACCCCTATCAGGACTTAAAATCACCTTGTTCATAATAATATTTCGCTCTTATTTTCTTTTACCAACCCTTATTCCGTCGCTTCATCCTTTTTCCTCACATACTATCGATTCCAATTCATAAAGTGTTATTCCAAGTCTTCTAAAAACCGCGCTACAAACTACTTGTTGGAGCTTTCAATATTCGAACCTTTTTAAAAAAAATGTTAATCTCTAATATGTTTTATTAACAGCTATTCAAACTAGATACGACATAGTTATACAGCTAGAAAAAGAAGAACTAGTCAAAAATCTAATAGAACAGTAGATGAATATTATACAAAATATTCAGTATGAGATGTAACATCAGACCCCAATAACGATTGGTTGATTTTTATAATATGAGCAATGAATGAAATATTAAGCAGTTGAAGGTATTCAGTAGGAAACCCTGCTCGATTTATGTTTCATATTAGTTAGCAGTCATTAAGCAAGGCATAATTGTAATCTTGAGAGAACTGGTGTTCTCTGTGGGATTTAAGAGATGCCTAGATAAATAAGACAGACAAATACATGAAGTTTATTTATAACCCTTAATTTAAAAGTCACATTTCACTGACATTATCATTGAAAGGTGTACCTGAGAAGTACATAAACCTTGTGAAGGCTCTTTACTCGAACACTATTAGTCGAGTGAGAGCTTATGGTAAACTGTCATATGATTTTACAACCTCAAGTGGTGTCCATCAAGGCTGTCCACTATCCCCATTTTTGTTTAACTTCATTATAGACCTGTTGCTGGAAATAACACTCTCGTCGACTGAATTTACAGGAATTGATCTCCTACCAGGGGGACTACTAAGCGACTTAGAATACGCAGATGACATAGTCCTGTTTGGTGAAGACGCTGGCAAAATGCAGAGTCTTCTGTTGGAACTCAGTAATAATGCCAGGATGTTTGGGGTGCGTTTCTCCCCATCCAAATGTAAATTGTTACTCCAGGACTGGCCTGCGTCAACACCCGGAACTAAGGATAAGGAGTGAATTAGTCGAATGCGTCGACAACTTCACTTATCTTGGAAGTCTGATCAGCCCTAATGGGTTGGTGTCTGACGAAATCTCAGCACGAATTTAAAAAGCTCGTTTGACTTTTGCCAACTTACGTCACCTATGGCGAAGACGAGATATCCGTCTATCAATTAAGGGACGAGTATACTGCGCAGCAGTTCGCTCTGTTCTACTTTATGGCTGTGAAACATGGCCATTAAAAGTAGAAGATGCTCATAAGTTACTAGTATTTGACCACAGATGCCTTAGAAATATTGCTCGCATTTGCTGGGATAATGGGATAGGTAGTAGTGAGGTTAGATATAGGGTATTAGGGAATGATGGTAAATCAGTTGATGAAGTTGTGAATCATCATCAACTGAGATGGTTAGGCCACGTGTGACGTATGCCTGAACACCGATTATCACGACACGCTATGATGACTAGTATTGGTGATGGTTGGAAGAGAGTTAGGGCGGCCAAACCAAAACATGGCATCAGTGTTTGAAGTCACTAACTTCTAGTCTGAGCCATGTTGGCAGATGCAGACTACCTGGTTGGGGTCCGCGTGACTATCGTAACCAATGGTTGGAGACTCTGTGTGACATGGCTCAGAATCGATCACAATGGCGTAGGTGTATACACTCTTTATCTTCCCTTAAACCTTGAGACTAAAATTGCTTCATATCTCTCTTCCTTCCTGTACTATATCCTTATATACAACCTATAATTTATATACTACTACCAACACTAAATTAACTACTATGAATCCGGTGTTCATCTTGTTGTGCTAACGAGGTATGGCAACTTGGACCGATGCATATATGTGCCTGGTCCTATGTTGTAGCTGAATGACTGACTTTCACTGACATAACAGACTGCTGTGCAGTATACTTGGAATTTGATGAGCAGCCAAATATCTTGTGTGTCATGGTTTGTGTACGTTGGAAAATAAAACTCTAATAGGCTTTACTATCCGTGTCAAGATTTTGATAGAACCAAACAGTAAACCAATGACATCATACACTGAAACAAAAGTCGATCAATTAAATAAGGCAAGCAGTAATTGTAGTTTCGAAAGATAATATGAGTATGTGGTGAAAGATGTTTGAAAAAGGCGGTTATCATTATTCAAACAAAGTAAAAATTGATTAAATTTTATATTAATGCCGTTAACATAGAGTGACCAATCTAAAACTCCAACTGTAATATATACGATCTATGATACATAAATGTAATCACTCATATGCAACATATTGGCGGCCTGTTTAAACATCTGGGCTACCTGTTCCTGTCATCTAGATACTTCAACAAGTTATCTAATTTCGTTTGTTTTAATACATTATTATGCCTATTAATCGCACAACCTATTCAGGTGCGTTTCTGAAAAATGTAAGACCTTTTGCTGTAAAGGTTACAGAAGGCCTAATCAGAGATATCGTGGTTGCTGGCAATATACAACGAAAATAATGTACATTATCCAGATGTCGATTGACTGGGCTGCTAACTTCTAACTGGCGATCACTCAATATTTATTGTCAGCAAGGAAGAAGAAGTAAGAGACGGAAACTTGCTGAAGTACTTTGTGCTGAGAATTCTATACTGTACCAAAAATATAATATTGAATAAAGCTAATAATAAAACACATAGAACCTAAGGGATTCAAGTTGCTACATTACATCAGTATAGTGATATTCCAGGGTAAAATAAACAGTAACATTACAAGTGGAAGTAGAAAAGATCGGGGACAGAAGATATGATTCGAGAAGAAAATATAGATACACGAAATGAAAAAGAACTTAAAGGTAATTAAGAAGCTCAAGGGCTAAGAGAAGACAAAGAGTAAATGCACCTGTGTCATAGAGAGCTTGTTATCAGTACCAGGAAAAGTTTTCAACAGAGTGCTGCTGAATCGGATGAAAGACGCAGTAGACGCCGAACTTAGGGATCATCAGGCTAGATTCCGTAAGGATCGGTCGTGCACAGACCAGATTGCGACACTACGGATCATCGTTGAACAATCAGTTGAGTGGAACTCATCACTATACGTCAACTTTATTGACTATGAGAAGGCGTTTGACAGCGTGGATAGAACATTATGGAAACTTCTTCGACACTATGGAGTTCCTGAAAAGATTGTCAACATTATCCAAAACTCATACGATGGATTACAGTGCAAAGTGGTGCATGGAGGACAGCTGACAGATGTATTTCCAGTAAGGACCGGAGTCAGACAAGGCTGTCTACTCTCCCCATTCCTCTTCCTTCTAGTGATTGACTGGATTATGAAGAATTCGACATCTGAAGGGAAATACGGAATACAATGGACCTCTCAGAATCAATTAGATGATTTGGAATTCGCAGATGACCTAGCCCTCCTCTCTCATGCACACGAACAAATGCAGATGAAGACCACAAATGTAGCAACAGCCTCCGCATCGATAGGCCTCCACATTCACAAAGGAAAAAGCAAGATTCTCAAATGCAACACGGAGAACACCAACCCAATCACACTTGATGGCGAAACTCTGGAAGAGGTGGAAACATTCAAGTACCTGGGGAGCATCGTTGATAAACAAGGGGGATCGGATGCAGATGTAAAGGCGAGGATTGGCAAAGCAAGGACAGCATTTCTACAATTGAAGAACATATGGAACTCAAAACAACTCTCAACCAATTTCAAGGTCAGAATCTTTAATACGAACGTCAAGACAGTCCTACTGTATGGAGCTGAAACGTGGAGAACTACTACGGCCATCATCAGGAAGGTACAAGTATTTACAAACAGTTGTCTACGCAAAATACTCAACATCCACTGGCCGGATACTATCAGCAACAGCGTTTTATGGAAGAGGACAAACCAGCTTCCAGCTGAAGAGGAAATTAGGAAAAGACGTTGGAAGTGGATCGGACATACATTGAGGAAATCACCAATGTGCATCACGACTCAATCCCTAACTTGGAATCTGGAAGGGAAACGGAAGAGAGGAAGGCCAAAGAACACACTACGCCGGGAAATAGAAGCCGATATGAAAAGGATGAATAGCAACTGGAAAGAACTGGAAAGTAAGGCTCAGGACAGAGTTGGATGGAGAATGCTGGTGAGCGGCCTATGCTCCTCGACGAGGGGTAACAGGCGTAAGTAAGTAAGTAAGTCATAGAGAATAATTCACAGCCATGCCACTTAAAGTCTCTAACTCTTTGGTTAAAATAACTGCCAAGTCGATTTCGAAGGCCATTATATTAGTGTAAGCACTTAAACGATAGACTACAGATTTCGTTTTCTGAGGTTTGCATAACCAGATATAGTTATTACTTCTTAAGGTATGAGTATCATTTTTAAATTAGTTGACTTAATCAACTACTTGTGGAACCAATATTTCAAGAAGTTACTTTCACTGTAATAAAAAAAGGTTTATCAAGATGGTCAACACATGAATATTAATGACGAACAAGAAATGAAGAACCAATCAAATTGATAGTATTTATTATTTTTCAAATACTCCACATTTAATCACTGAAAACACAATATACATAAATTGTGGTGAAGAATAGGATAAAGACCATGAGAATAATTACTAAATGAAAGAAACCACACATAGCCCGTCAAGGTAGGTAGTGGATGGACATTTGTAACACATGTCTCAACCACCTGAGTTGGAGATTTACTACCTTATCATTCGTACTCTATTCCTAACCTAGACATTGCTTACTCCACGGTCCCGAAATACACGCTCATGATCGAATACCAGTAACCTAAGAATATCCTCTACTCTTAATCGTCATGCTTCACATCCATGAAGTAAAAAAAAGCAAACTGATGCGTAGGAAAATTGACATTTGGTTAGAAAACGTATATCTCGCCTACAACGCAAGGGGCGCAAGTTGGCAAAAGCCAATCAGATCTTCTGAATCTGTGTCTAGATTTCGTCAGACACCAGATCATCAGAAATGTTATTATTTATTTATTTGAATACATAAATATTGGTACAAAGGGGCACCAAATAGATATGCATCACATAAATTATTCGATTTGTGTGTGGGCTGGGATACTACCCAGGTGCCAAAACCGAAGCAAGTAGTTTTATTAGGGGGCCACACACAAAGCCTTTGACCTAATGGTCTGATCCACAAGGCAGTGGAGCATCGTAAGGAGATGCAGTCTCATGGTAGCCGGTGACCATTAATTGGTTAATACTCCATTTGTTCTCTAAGGATCCTGGAGCCCATGTGAACCGTTGGTTTTGAATGAGGGTTTTCCAACTCACCTAGGTAGACTTTCCGTGTTCACCGACCCGGTTAAAGCGCCGGACATCGGCTTTTCATCCTCTCAATTTCGTAAACAACAGTAATATCGTGAGAAGGCAGTGAGTAGGACTTCCCTGACAGAGGCTATATACGCGTGACCATGTGAGAGCATTTATAGAGGGAGATTTAACTTCCCCCACTCTCGGCCGTACCAGGGCATCTAGGGGGTCAAGTGACGCACGTACTGCTGAATAATAAATACTTTAAATATAACTGAGAGTAAAAACAAAAAAATGTTCGACATTCTTATGAGAAGATAATAATAATAGTGTTTTTGGCAACTCAGAAAAGAAAAAAAAACCCATCACATATTGATATCTTATGTGTCCAGGGGATTTGTTTAGAACACTGGATACAATAAATCAACACAATAATTATATAAGTGAAATTTTTTTATTTAAAATCACGAGTTATCACTGTGTATTATACATAACAAACGAATTAAACTAAAAATGTGATCATTAAAAAGTGAGTCACCGAAGCTTATTCCTATAAGGTGCTATATGCAATAACTAACTGATTAATCCTGCTTCAGTTTGGGCACCTGGGCAGTATCGTAGCCCTTACACAAATCAAATGACGTTTGTGTGGCGCATATTTATCTGGTTCTTCCTTGTATCAATATTTATGTGTTTAAATAAATAAATAAATAAACTGATTAATGATTACAGAGTACGTTATTTATAGGTTGATAATCAATTATGAATAAAATAACCATTACAGATAATCTTGCTTGCGTTTATTAATTTAGTTGAGCGCATAAATATTGGTACAAAAGGGCACCAGATATATATGCGCCACACAAATCTCATTTGATTTGTGTGATGGATGTGATACTACCCAGGTGCCCAAACTGAATAACGTAGTTTCCTTAGGGGGCCACATCCCGAGCCTTTGACCTAAAGGTCTAATCCACAAGGCAATGGAGCATCGTAAGGAGATGCAGTCCCATGGTAGCCGGTGACCAACGATGGTTAAAGAAAAACATTAGGCAGATAAAAAAAACATCACGATGAACCCATAAAAATTTGTAGAATAAGAAATTTAAATTACTTTCTAAGTTCAGGAAAGACAAAGGATGAATGAATCTGAATGATGATGATAATGATACTATCTAATGAATAAATCTTTCCATAGTGATAGAATCTTAGGGGAATAAAGACTTTAACTAGAATAGATTAAAGTAACAAGTAAGTTAAATCACGTTGCGATCATGGCCGGTTATCATTTGATTATTATTATTATTTTATTACACAAACAATTATCAGGATCTAAAATAGTAAGTTGTAACATTAATAGAAAAAAAAGAATAATCATTCTACTATTTCCCTAATATTTTCACAAATGAATTCATATGTTAATAACTAACAATTAGATTAGTAATTATTATCAGCTGTCACACCATATCACACCAATCATGTGTTTAATAATAGGGAAGTAAACCATATTCACTAGTTATATAAGTAAATTTACAGAAACATTTAGTATGATAATCATACAGAATAATGCAATCTATTTATCAGGTCAGTCAGTCAGTCAGTCACATCGTAGAACTTTGTACGTACGTACATCAGTTCGAGTTGCTATACCACATTAGCACAGAGATGCAGTTGTCGATTCAAATTCCATAGTGATAGAAGTAGTAAGAGTATAAGCATTAATGTGAAAGATTAGGGTTTACCAAGTCACAGGTCTATGTACTTGATTTTGTGGCAAACTGTGAAAAAAATTCCCTCCTAGCAGAGTAAACTAACGTACATGGGATAGGATTTGAACCTGAGGCCGAATTGATTAAAAGTCGATGGTTTTAACTACCGCGCCACATAAAAATAATGAAGAGTTTAAAGTGTGTAAAAAGGCAGATAGTTTAGACTAGTTCAAATGATCGCAGATGAGGAAGAGGATCAAAGCTGTTGGTCACTTTTTATTTCAATCAGTAGTTTTTTCTGTTATTTACCATGATAATTTCGTCCTAGTGTTGTCACGAAGTGTGTCAGCTCGGATGTGGAACTATAGACACTTTTTATTAAACTTACTCAAAAGAGCAGTTTCTTAGTTCTCATTTTACAGAAATAAGCTATGATAGGTCTGCAAAAAATGAGTATCGTCCCAAATAGGCAATCTTGAAATTTATGTATTAAGCAAAAAGAGCACAGTAAATGTAATCACATCAACAGTAATAGAGGGGTAAAAGTAGAAATAAAATTTTCTAGAGTGCAAGCGCTGTCTAATACCTTTATTTTCTTTAGTTGATATCAATTTGTGGAGATAATTATTGTCAGATTAAAGTTAGTATAGACTTATTGGACTTTGTAAAACGAAGATTCTAGTCGGCCTGAAAAAATAGCCTGGTAGCTACAGCACCCCATTTTTGACTATTATTCAAAGGTTTGAATACTGTCCTACCTACTTTGGTTTAGGCAACCGGTTAGGATTTTATTAGCTCACACACCTAGTGTAGTCTAAAGCCGAGTACACGGATATGTACCCGGTGAGTTACATCGCAAGAAAAAAATTTGATAAAATAATACTAAATATAACATTCGACTTACACCATCATTAGTTGTCGGCGCTAGACGAACAAGCACTTCAATAGCTTTACGACATTCTTTATCTGATGAAATAGTTGTTGGTTCAATAACACACTCTCTGAGAGGATGAAGAGTAGAGTTTAGACGCTTTGCCATTCGTTCAAGTGTTGTTAACGAACTGATTAATTCAGATGGACGAAGTCCACTGACATGACCATCATCATCTACACCTAATTTATAAATGGCTTTGCCTCCACCTTCATTAAGACGCCATTTCATTTGAGTAACAAGCTGTTCAAAACGATTTGGTGTAGGATCAACTAATTTCCGCTACATAAAAAGACAATCAGTTAAGATTAGTGTAGGGAAAAAATTACGATAACAGAAATAGAAGGGTATAAGAAAATATTCGTGATTAAACCGCTAACTACAAATGATTTTCACTTAATTGAAGATTAGTGGAGTTGTACTTATTAACATAAACACGACTGCCAAACATTTAGTTTTTTAAAATAACTTTTTAGCCTCCTAGAATAGACTTATTTGTCATTTATAGCTACTACGGTGGGTAGTTTTAATGTAAATAGGGTATGTCGGATCGACAGAGGTTGTGGTGTCCCAACTTAACGGACAGGTAACAAAGACTGACTGTAACAAATATGTGCAGACAAAAATTTATTTCGAGAAAACGTTCGCTTTAAGCATGCATGGTGACATGCCACATTGACTCAATGATGCACAGAGATAGGCTTTTATAGCATTTAATTGATTCCAGTGAATGAGAATGAGTGACAAAATAAAGAACCTCCTTAAATTCACATATTTCGAATGATCTCGTTGGTAGTGACATGAGATACGTCGAATACGAAAGTATTTTAGAAGCGAATATTTTAAATATTTTTTATGCAGAGACTATAAAAGATGCAGTGGTGATCTTATGGTCAAGCGGTTCGACTTGAAGCCAGTAAATCCGAGATTCGAACGCCGTCTTAACTACCTCGGTTCCGGCACCCGAGTAGTATGATTAACCCTGACACTTGGAATGTAGTTCACACCCAAGTACCTGGTGAATCAGGTAATTCATGGTTAATTTTTTACTCGCAACGTCTAAGAGTCATATACATGAAAACAAACAAATTATAAGTTACAAGTAGATAGAAATACAGGCATAGATGCACAAGGTCAAAGTACTTGATCAGATTATGACATTTAATGGCTAGACAAAAATAGATCAGTAGAAATGTGGTAAGAATTGCTAAAAACCCACTATTAGTCATAATTGAAACGGATCAGTGGTTAGTTCTCACCTAATAAGAACACGTTTATCCGTCTTACTGGATGTAGGGAAATTGCAACAGAAATACGTCTTCGTTGAATACAGAAATGTCAAAGAAGAACGGAGCTAACACAAAAACTACCCACAAAAAGGTCGTGTGTGACCGACCTCAAGCAGTTGTCCCTTGGGCACTGCGGTCACGCTCTCAGGTCATTAAGACCACTTCTAACCCAATTTCCTTTTCAGGTACCTCTAGAAGAACCCTCCCACGGTGTGGGCAACCGGGAAGTGATAACTGCTCTCATACCTCTAACAGCACTCAAAACCACTGTATTCATTATCAATCTCCTTCTTCAATTCCTACTATTCCTTCTACCTTGACTTTCAACACTAAACTTCCTCTCTCGGTTTCCTCCTCAAGTGTCACCATGGCCAACTATTCTAGTGCGCGAAACGCTGTCCCAGGTCTACTAAAACCTCGCTCCAAACTACACATTGGAGCCTTCAACGTACGTACCCTATGCCAAATCGGTCAACAGGCCTCCTTAGCTAAAACCCTAGAATCTCGTACCATTGATGTATGCTGTGTCTCCGAAACACGCATACAAGATCCCAGTGTGGTCATTCATTTGACCTCACATCGCCAAAATGGACAGCCAACGAAATACACGCTCCGTGTATCTGGCAACCCGTTGGCTAGTTCTCGTGGACTTGCAGGTGTAAGCATAGCACTAAGTACAAGGGCAGAACAGGCACTACTAGAATGGATCCCCGTTAACAGTAGCCTGTGTGCTGTCCGGCTAAATGGCTCCGTAAGAACTCGGAAGGATAGGGACACACGTCGTTGCCTTTTCGTCGTTTTTGCCTACGCTCCCACTGACTGCAACCATGATGAAGTGAAAGATGACTTTTACAGAAAGCTCTCTGAGCTTCTTCAGAAAGCTAAGCGCTCAGACATAGTTGTCGTAGCGGGTGACTTTAATGCCCAGGTAGGCAGCTTAAATCAAACAGAAAGACATTTAGGTGGGTGTTTTAGTATTCCGGCTCAACGAACCGATAATGGTGATCGTCTGTTGCAACTATGCTCAGACAATCGTTTATTTCTAACAAGCACTAATTTTAAGCATAAGGAGAGACATCGTCTAACATGGCGACCACCTGCACCAAACCAACGATGGACTCAAATACACCATATTGTCATCAGTCATCGTTGGAGAGGCTCAATAGAAGATTGTCGCTCGTATTGGAATACTTGTTTAGACTCTGATCACGCTTTAATACGAGCGCGCATTTGTCTGCGCCTCAATGGACGCAGGAAAAGTACACTAAGAAGACCCATTAGGATTGAACTGGAGGACGAGAAAGCCAAATGCGAATTTCAGAAACAACTGACTAATAAAAGAAACCGGAATTAAGAAGTCAAGTGTAAGTGAGACAATCTCGGAAAAGGACGGAACCCTTATCTACTCTCAACCCAAACGTTTAGAACGATGGGCGGAACACTTTAAGGAGCAGTTTAGCTGGCCTTCAGCTACTGCACAACTACCCACTACTCCTAGAAAACCTGAATGGAACATTGAAGTAGGCCCCCCGACCCTACTTGAAGTTCAAAAAGCTATAAGTAATCTGAAACGAGGAAGAGCAGCTGGTCCAGATGGATTGGCTCCAGAGGTCTTTAAATATGGTGGTCCAATTTCAGCGATTAGGTTGACTAATATTCTGGCTAAAATCTGGGAGACGGATGTAATCCCATCCGACTGGTCACAATCACTGATTGTCCCAATATATAAAAAGGGGTCAAAATCATCCTGCGATAATCATAGAGGGATTAGTCTGACTAACATAGTATCTAAAATACTAGCCTCAATAATTATCAGGCGCCTAACTAAGACTCGTGAACTGCAAACACGAGAAAATCAGGCTGGCTTCAGACCTGGTCGTGGCTGTATCGACCACATATTCACCATTCGTCAAGTTTTAGAGCACAGACATGCTTATCGGTGTCCGACAATGATAGTTTTTCTTGACTTGAAAGCAGCATTTGACTCTGTAGACCGAGAGGTTCTGTGGCAGTGTCTGTCATTGAAAGGTGTACCTGAGAAGTACATAAACCTTGTGAAGGCTCTTTACTCGAACACCATCAATCGAGTGAGAGCTTATGGTGAACTGTCATATGATTTTACAACCTCAAGTGGTGTCCATCAAGGCTGTCCACTATCCCCATTTTTGTTTAACTTCATTATAGACCTGTTGCTGGAAATAACACTCTCTTCGACTGAATTTACAGGAATTGATCTCCTACCAGGGGGACTACTAAGCGACTTAGAATACGCAGATGACATAGTCCTGTTTGGTGAAGACGCTGATAAAATGCAGAGTCTTCTGTTGGAACTCAGTAATAATGCCAGGATGTTTGGGGTGCGTTTCTCCCCATCCAAATGTAAATTGTTACTCCAGGACTGGCCTGCATCAACACCTGAACTAAGGATAGGGAGTGAAGTAGTCGAACGCGTCGACAACTTCACTTATCTTGGAAGTCTGATCAGCCCTAATGGGTTGGTGTCTGACGAAATCTCAGCACGGATTCGAAAAGCTCGTTTGGCTTTTGCCAACTTACGTCACCTATGGCGAAGACGAGATATCCGTCTATCAATTAAAGGACGAGTATACTGCGCATCAGTTCGCTCTGTTCTACTTTACGGTTGTGAAACATGGCCATTAAGAGTAGAAGATACTCGTAGGTTACTAGTATTTGACCACAGATGCCTTAGAAATATTGCTCGCATCTGCTGGGATAGGTAGTAGTGAGGTTAGATACAGGGTATTAGGGAATGATGGTAAATCAGTTGATGAAGTTGTGAATCTTCATCGACTGAGATGGTTAGCCCACGTGTGACGTATGCCTGAACACC
Organism: Schistosoma rodhaini; assembly: GCA_944470415.2. Classification (NCBI taxonomy): domain Eukaryota; kingdom Metazoa; phylum Platyhelminthes; class Trematoda; order Strigeidida; family Schistosomatidae; genus Schistosoma; species Schistosoma rodhaini. The sequence goes on from OX104038.1 coordinate 1,338,872, forward strand.
GATTATCACGACACGCTATGCTGACTAGTATTGGTGATGGTTGGAAGAGAGTTAGGGGCGGCCAAACCAAAAAGAAACCTCAAACAAAATGCTTGGAAAAGTCAGTCTATTCCGACAGTTTTAATTTAGCAAAAATAGTCGAAAAATCTTTTTAAGTCAACACTTGACGAGGCTCTAAATTCCAATGTAAGCACGTAGACTTCAGCTTTGGAAAGCGAGACTAGTACATCCGCGAAACGATGCAAACCTGGTATACAGCTTGACTAATTCTTCATTTCAGATTCGTTTATTAAGAAATGGTTTCAACGTATTATTTTCATACAACTTTTGAAAGGAATGCTCGCACGCTGGAATTTCAGAGTAGCAGATAGACTCGTATGTGAGTTTGTTTTTTCTTTATATACGTAAGTTCCCACTTACAGACATCAGTGATTAACCGCTAGTAGACAGAGTTTGTCAAGCCAAAGCCAATTCAGTCAAGTTATACCGGTGGATCTATAAAGACTGAGAGTTACGATGCAAAAATCAAAACCGAAGTGGGAGTTAGTGCTAGAAATTAGGACTGTGTGTTGCGGTTGAGGTTTAATACAGATCTAACAGCAGCAGCCTATAGCAGACTCAGCAAGTCTGATCGTAGGTGGGTATGTGTTACCTGTAACACTGATACGGTAGTTATGTTTGGTACCATCATTACTTTACTAACAGGTCTGAGAGATAAGTTGTCTAAGAATTTGGTAAATGATAGCATCATGACGGGTAACAAAGCTGGAACGCATAGGGCAAACAAGAAAAAGGATACTGACAGGTCGGTTATCGACGGTGACAACACGAGTGATGATGTGCTGAAACTCAGCACCATCTTAACATCGACTGTCATCGACTAACTCAGTAAACTTGGGTCCCCCAGGGAACAGTCCTTGAATGAGACAGTGGTTCCCAAAAATCCTGTAGGTGGTTGGACTCACGTTAACAAAAGTAATAAAGCCCAAGCGTCCCCGCCGAAACTGAACGTCCCAAGTACCGTGCGGAAATCAATTGATGCTTTGGCCGCACAGTCTACCCCCAAGACTGTTCGCCCGGTCATGGAATGGAAATTCATTAAGCATTCCTTAAAACTCAAGAACATATTGACCCAACAGGTAATGCGACTAGCCAAGAGAGACGGAGACTCTAGGCCCCGGCTGTTGAAGATAACCTTCCCCTCCTCCCACATGGCGGCTGCAACTCTGGAAGCATTTCGTGCCAATAAACGTCGGTTGCCAACTGGCATCCATATAGGCCCCACGACAGCAGGATCAAGCACAAACGAAAGCTGGAGCTGACAATTCCACTCGTGGACTGTCTTGATCATAAAAAAAACGTGTAAAGGACAGGGACTACCAACTCGGTAAACATCGTATAGGTAGGCTACCTGTCCACTCACGCATTCTAAATTGAAAGCATAAACTGCCTATACACGAACGCCGCGAGCTTGCCAAACAAAATGGACGAGCTACGTGAACTTAGCAACGCTAATGATGCCCATCTGATAGGAATATCCGAAACTTGGATAACTTCTCAGTTTACGGACCAGGAGTTAGCAATAACTGAGATGTCTTTATTTCGCAACGACAGAGAAACAGGAATGGAGGGTGGGGTAGCACTATACGTACGGTCATGCCTGGATGCGCACCAACTTCACAACCAAGAGTTTCTCAATCTTGATGAGTCAGTATGGTGCTCAGTAAGATTGTCTACCACCTCGAGGTGTCTAGTTGGGGTCACTTACAAAAAGGCCACTGCCGACATCGAGTATGACAAACGTCTGCTGGAAGGATTAACTCGCTCTACGCGTCTCGGATTCTCTTATATCCTGATTCTAGGGGACTTCAATCTTCCTAGAATCAACTTCGTGGAACATACATACATTGGTGGTGCCAACTCTACTGAAGCTCTGTTCTTCAACCTTATCGGTGACCTGGGATTATTCGAAAATGTGAAGTCGGCAACCCGCTGGAGAAACAGTCAGACGCCGTCGCGCTTAGACTGGGTATTCACAAATGAAGAATTCCTAGTTGACGAACTCTCAATCCTGGCTCCCCTGGGGAAAAGTGATGACGCCGTCTTATCATTCAGCTTTGTCAGCAAAACGGAGCTACGATATCCTACTAGCAACAAGCGCTGGAACTTCAAACGGTTGAATGTGTTAGCGTTACAGGACTATCTACAACAGGTGGATTGGGATGTTTACCCTCAAATTGAAGTGGATGCTCATTGGGATTTTTTACTACACACGATCTTATGTGCTACTAAGCATTCAGTTCCTAAAATGGTCCCAAAAGGCTACAAACAACCTCCGATCATCAAGAACCGCACTCGTTGTTTGCTAAGCCGCAAAATGCACTGTTGGGCTGAATATAAACGAATTGATAACAACGGCGCGTTTAGGCAATATAAACATATAAGGAACATATGCACAAAGGCAATAAGAGAAGACAGGCTTCAGTTCCAGACCAAGCTTATCGATAAATTTGTTTCCAATCCGAAGAGCTTATTCAGTTACGCAGCTTCTCTTCGACAAGGCAAAACTGGAGTTTCCCAACTGCTTGGTCCTAATGGCCCGACCAATAACGACGGTGATGCCGCTAACCTTTTGGCTGAACAATACTCTCAGACATTTCAGCTGACCCACATCAACGATACTGACGAAAGCTTCACCTGCACCTGTACCGGACTTTCCGAAGTGGACCTGAGTGCTGACCTGGTGCTCCGTAAACTGCAGCACCTAAGAAAAGACACTTCTCCTGGTCCGGATATGGTTCATTCTGTTGTATTGAGGGAAGCAACTTCAATCCTGGCGACACCACTTAGCGTGATGTTTGCACACTCGCTAAGCAAAGGCAAACTACCGGAAATTTGGAAGCTGGCCCACATCACACCAATTTTCAAAGGAGGTGAACCCGCAAGCTACCGACCAGTGGCCCTTCTCTCCATACCTTCCAAAATTATGGAATCTCTAATATACGACGGTTTACTAGAATACTTATCATCCTCAAAGTTCTCACCTCAACAGCATTGTTTCAGAAAAGATCATTCTTGTATGACCAACCTGCTGACTGCGGTGGATAGATGGGCAACCATCCTTGATCGCAAGGGGAAGGTTGACGTCATCGACCTGGACTTCTCAAAAGCTTTTGATAGGGTCAACCACGCATATCTTATCAAGAAGCTTGGACAATTAAGTATAAAACCCCCTTTGATTGATTGGCTCTCTTCATATTTAGAAAACCGACACTTTAAGGTCAGGGTTAACTTCCCTCTCTCTCAGGCTATGGAATGTCCTAGTGGGGTTCCCCAGGGCTCAATACTGGGACCTCTTCTCTTCTTGATTTATATTAACGATCTTCCTCAACAAGTTTCATTTAACTTATTGCTTTTTGCTGATGATGTGAAACTTTGGAGAGATACGTAATCATAATGATATACTAGTTCTTCAGGAGGATCTGACCCGACTTCAAAGTTGAGCAGACGACAACGGTCTTACCTTCAACACTTCAAAGTGCAAGGTAGTCCATATGAGAAATGTTGCAGACTATAGTTATAACTTAGGTAACTCCCTCTATAAGTTTCCCAAGTCGAAAAAGATTTAGGAGTGTTGGTACCCTATGACATGAAATCGTATGCGAACTGTGACAAAAACGCCTTTCAAGCAAACCTTGCACTGGTAACATTGAAGCGCATTTTTGGCCAGTTTGACGGTAGAACCTTCCATATAATCTTCAACAGTTTTATTCGTCCCCACTTAGAGTACGGAAACATAGTATTTCCTCCCTCCCTCCAAAAGGATAAGGACACTCTGGAACGCATACAACGTCGAGCCACGAAATCAGTTCGGGGACTCAAATTCAAACCCCATGAAGAGCGCCTCAAATCACTTAACCTTTACCCGTTAGAGTACAGGCGTCTTAGCGGTGATCTTATGACTTATAGTATCCTTAATACTTCTGGTCATCCCCTTAAACATCTTCTTAAGCTTAGTCACAACACTAACCTGAGAGGTAACACCCAGAAATTGGAGACCCTACATAGCAGAACAGACTGCAGACACAACTTCTACTCCGTTAGAGTTGTCAAGTGCTCGAATTCGCTGCCGACTGAGCTTGTCCAAGCGACCTCCCAGGAGTCCTTTAAGAGGAAACTTGACTTATTCTTAAGGTGGTCTTGAGTGCTGTTAGGGGTATGAGGGCAGTTTTATTATTTATTTATTTAAACACATATATTGGTACAAAAGGGCACCAGGTACATATGCGCCACACAAAATAATGAAAGTAGGTAGATAAAGGATGAAAAGATAAGGCGGACTGAAATGTACAACCAGAAGATTCTTTCAGTTAGGAAAGTTAGAACCATTCTTTATGTAGAAAGTAAAAGAAGGTTGCAGCAGGATCGCCACTGGCTTCTATTCTGAGCCATATCCGATAACGTCTCTAGCCACTGTGTTGCACTATCTCTCGGACCCCAACCAGGGAGTCGTGAAGGACCAACAGAAGCTAGCCCTTTGCAGCTCTCTTTCATGCCACGACACCATGTCATACACTGACCTCCTCTCCGCTTTCTCCAACCAGTCCCAGGGTCGGCAAATAATGCACGACGCGGAAGTCTCTGGGACGACATTCGTAAAACATGTCCGAGCCACCGAAGTCGGTGTTTCAAGATGGTGACACCAATTGAATTATCGTCTCTGCGCCCGAACACACGATGCCGAACCTCTGCATTACTAACATGGTGTTGCCACTGTATGTCAGCAATCCTTCGGAGACAACGATGATCGAACACAGAGAGACGTCTAACATCCTCAACTCGGAGAGGCCAGGTTTCACAAGCATAGAGCAAAACTGCTCTCACCGACGCGTTGTAGATCCGACCTTTTACAGCCAGACTAACATCACGAAGGCACCAAAGATGGCCCAGATTGGCATAAGCCGCTCTGGCTTTCATTATACGTGCATCGATCTCATCACTCACGCCACCACCAGCACTTATGTAGCTACCTAGATACACGAACTTCTCAACTACTTCGATCTCCTCACCATCCAGGGTGAGTACAGGATGAGAATCCTGCCAGTCTTGTAGAAGTACTTTGCACTTGGAGGGTGCAAAGCACATGCCGTACCTGCGGACACTGATTGCCAACTGATTAAGTGCTGATTGCATGCCTTGGGCATTATCGCACAGTAAGACAATATCATCCGCATACTCAAGGTCGAGAAGTCGTTCTCCAGGCAACATATCCACACCGCCATTACTTACATCCATCAGAGCTGTTTCCAGGATGTCGTCAATGGCAAAGTTGAAGAGGAATGGGGAGATCGGGCAACCCTGCCTAACCCCACTGCTCGAATGGAACAAGGGAGAAAGGTGGTTGTATGCCCTCACTCTGCCTGAGCTGTTCGTATACAGGGCCTTTAAGATGTTAATGAACTTCTCAGGCACACCCTTCTTCAATAGACAATCCCAGAGAACAGTCCTGTCCAACGAATCGAAGGCCGCCCTGATGTCAAGAAACACTACGATTGTTGGCCTGCGATAAGTATGACGGTGTTCTAACATTTGGCGGAGGGTGAAGATGTGATCAATGCATCCTCGACCAGAACGAAAACCAGCCTGCTCCTCGCGAGTCAATCGTTCTCGGGTTTTAAACAACCTACGAAGAATGATAGAAGCCAATAGTTTGGACGCGATCGAAAGTAGACTTATCCCCCGGTAGTTATTGCAGGAACAACGTGAACCCTTTTTAAAGATAGGGACGACTATTGACTCATTCCAAGATGTTGGAACACTTTCTTGCTCCCAAACCTTTCCAAACAACGCAGTCAGTTCCTTAGCCAGAAAGTCACCACCATCTTTAAAAAGAGCCGGAGGTAAGTCATCTGGGCCAGGTGATTTATAACGTTTCAAGAGTTGGAGTTCCTTGCGGACTTCCGCCTCGTTTAGTGGATCAGTCGTCACCGGCCATGGGGAGCAGGACAAGCTGGTTGATGTTGCCGGAGCAGCAGGCCAGTTGAACTGCCCTTCGAAAAATTCCGCCCATCGTCCAAGACGTCGACAGATGTTAGTGATTGGCATCCCATCATCCTCGTAGATTGTTTCACTCACACCAGACTTCTTGCTGCCAGTGGCTCGGATGAGTTGGAAGAGCTTCCGGCAGTTAGCAGATGCAGCTGCTGCTTCCATCTCATTAGCACGCTCCGACCACCAGGCTTCCCGGTCCTTACACAAGCTTTGCCCGATTTCATTACGTAACAGCCTTCGTTTGTGGTCAAACTCACGGTCACCCGGAGTAGACCGACGGGCTTCCATCAGTTGTAAGGAGCCAGAAGAAACCCAGTGCTTGTAAGCGGGACGTTTCGCGAAGCCGCAAGCGGCTTTACTCGCCATTTTCATGGCGTCGTGAAGATGCAACCAATGCTCGTCTATACTTTTCGGTGGGGTGGTAGCTAGCCTAGAGGCTAGCTCAGCTCGATACTTACTTGCAACAGAAGTTGCAGCCAGTTATCACTTCCCGGTTGCCCACACCGTGGAAGGGTTCTCCTGGGGGTACCTGAAAAGGAAATTGGGTTAGAAGTGGTCTTAATGACCTGAGAGCGTGACCGCAGTGCCCAAGGGACAACTGTTTGAGTTCGGTCACACACGACCTTTTTGTGTTAGCTCCGTTCCTCAAAAAAAACCTTACCGCCGGAGACGGATATCCGTGGGATAAGGAGAGGTGTGCATTTTTAGGGCCGACTTTTTCTAACCCCACCCCTCCTTGTGGGAAGGCAGCATCGCTGTCATGCTGGTTGTCTGAAGGAAACACCTTACTGCCGTCACACCTCTGTACAGTCGACAGTACGACTTCGCCTTCGGACCTTGGGTTTGCTGCTTTTAGTCTCACCGCTCTTCAACCGACCTGTCTGGCATGGTAGGACCTCGAGGAACGATTGTTCCAGCCAGCATAGCTCGATTGCTTCATCACGATAGGCAAGCCCGACCACCACGTCAAGGTAGCAGCAACGGTCGGGATTCTTAAGGACTGAGGATAACATATTATTATGATTTACCAAATTCTTTTTTTTCCTCTATTATCGTTCATATACCTAGGTTTTTGCCTGGAGGTATTGGTGATCCACTTCTACTAGACACGGAAGCCCGTTAAGCGAAAGCTTCTTCTATTCCGTACTCAACTATTTGTATAGTCATTGCTTACAATGCAAAAATCCTAAAAACATATCCGGCTACTGACTCACGACGTAACAAGACATCCAGTTATCGCTGTCTTATCATTGGCCAAAACGGTTAACACCTTTGAGTTTTTCGGCACTATAGTTCAGGTTTATCGCTCATATCATACTGTTTACAGACACATGGACGCCTAGTGATGTCATATACACGGGAACGGTTAGCCATATACCACTTGCTTAAATACTGAACATATTATTAAGGCAACACATGAAAAATGGGTTGCTTACTTTGTACTCAATATTCCCCTCTTCTATCTCAGGAGGAAGAATATGTGGCATTTTTGTAGAGATACTTCCACAGTTGTAGCTACCACATATGCGACTATTGGGAGAACAGTTTAAGTTAAGGAACGGGTTGTGGGGATTATCTGAGCTGTTATCCATAGTTTTATTTTTCTTAATATGACCTCTGAAGCTTCTGCGTTGTTGTGGGTCATTACGAAAATTAGTTGGCCTTGTGAATGATTTTGCTGACTTTTCATTCAGCTTGGACTTCGATGTTTCATTACTAGTTGCAAAATACATAGAGAGTTCATCCATCCCGACATGTAAAAGACGAAGCAGAAACTATTAGCAAGATGAGATCTATGCCTTTCTGACGTTCGTATCAAGGTCAAACCGGGATCATTCGACTTTTCCGCTACCAATATCCATTATCCTAGCTTTGAAATTCGAACTTTGTCGAGGAAAACTGATAGTTAATTATTTTTCAAGGTTTGTATCTGAGTCACAAACTCTGGAACAGAAATTGTGTTGATAACATAGTAGTTTTGCAAGTAATAGTTACAAATGAGTTGTTTAGTCCCATAAAGATACATAATCCGTTAACATAAAAGTAACACAGTGTAGCGGTAAATAAATCACCAAAATGAACAGCCCTGCAAATCTTTGACATTGACTCTGGCTTCAATTATTTTGCGGGGCATACCTTAGTCACAATCGTTTGGTCAACAGTCCGCAACAGATTACGACTAGGAATGCCGTGCTACACAGTCCTCGTAACAACAAGTCAACTTCGATCACTCACTTGTAGAAACATTGGCTGTCTTCCAAATATATCTTTGGACATACTCATTCCAATCTTCTGGTTCGACAAGCTTTTGCATCCTCTATCCTATACGTTTTAAGGACAACAGGGTTGTAACACACTGATTATCGGTATCATCATTAAAAAATCTTTCAACAAATGATTCTGTTTTTTTATGCTCAAAGATGCCATAAGTATTCGGAGTTTGACAACACCTTCACATGCAACATCTTTGCAATCAAAGTATACCAACCCGGTAAAATCAGAAGTTGAAAATGAGAAGGATTGAAAATATATTTGGAAAGCTATTGAAGAGTTTGGTCTAAACTGGCTAGTGGCTCAAGATAAAGTAGCAGGCCGTATCCACTTATGGTCTGATGGGGATTTATGAGTAAAAACTTTCATCTAAGACGTATCCAGTAAAACTAATGCGGTCAGCATCAACGTTGAAGACTTACAGAAATATTAATTTCAGGAATTTATTTACTTCTACAGATGTGTCCGGTGGGTAAATATTGACATTAAGTGGTAAGTCATATGACTCTTCTCTCTTATGCGAAAACCAAAAGAAAACCAAGATAGTTGAAAAACACGTTTACACCCGGCCAACAAATAAGCGACGATAGTGAATGAGGTTAGGGAAACATAAAAAGTGCACACAGATGTCACTATTCGTTCATTATCGAACCGCGGTTTGAGATGCCATGACAAACACTGCCATTCAACGGGTGTCTTTTATTGGTTACAGACAGTTCATTTCGATATTATTTGAACAAAGGTTCTATTCCGTCAATACCCTAATATGACTTTCGTACGTCAGAAATCCATTGATTGAATGAAATACACTGACATCTAGTGGAGAATAAGGTTGCGTAAACCCAAGTTGATATTCATTCTCTTGATTTCTTCCTCCAAGTCCGACGCAACATTGTAGTGACTTGCTTTTCTCGACGAGCACGCGATTGGTATAATGGAAACAATTATTATTATAACCAATTGTACCAGTGATTGTTTTACTGCGCTCATTTTGTTTAACGGTATCAAAGTCACTTTTCGTTCGGTCGCACATCTTGTTCGTTAGAAATTTCTTGTGATTTGCCCTTTCGTCTGTACTCGTTGGCACTTTTCGGTATTCTTTCGATTCCACGAGATCGCCAATAAGTATACGTTGACTGGACCAGTTACAACCTTTTGGTTTACGAGCTAGCGAAGGAACCAAGTCGTTTTCGGACGCGTAATCTCATTGCAGTAGTGATCATAGTCAATCGAGACTCGACGCCATCTACAACATGTTCTTTGGTCATTCCCTTTCATTTTTGCTTTCAAAATTCCAAGTCAGGTCTAGCATTGTGCCACAGTTTGATGATTTTCGAAACCTATGTCTTATCCACTTCCAGCGCCTACGTCTAACGTTTTATTAATTTAGAAGGTGGTCTCTTCTCTGCGGAAATGAGTTTTCGCTGACAATGTCCGGCCAACAAATCATCCGGAGTATCTTGAATAGAAAATTATTTGTAAATACCTGTACGTTTTTGATGATGGTGTTACGAGAAAATGTATTCTGGAGACTTGACAAACGCTTTGATTATTTCCAATCAAATCTTTCAGCTAAAGACTTTATTTTCCGTTTTTTCATATTTTCACAGACAGATTATCTACACGCACCTATGAATGACCTTCGCCTAACTCTTTCCTTTCCATAATAAATACGGTATGCTATTCCTAGCCCATATGGTACTTCAGGAGTGCTAGACGTCATGTTCCTGATTGTCATGTAGGACGAGTGAGTATAGACAAGGATGTGAGTTTAATGTAAAATCTTGTAGATTAGGTGGCCACATTATTTCAAATTTACAATTCTGGTGGTAGGTCTATTATTCTAGTAGCAAAGGTAAATGCGATTAATACTGGACTGCAGGTCTACGCATCCCCTGAAGGTGCTAAATTTGATCCCAGAGAAGTTTTCAGATTCGGACGGCTTTTAATGTCGTAAGATCTTACTGATTTTGATGGTGACAAACTCTACCATACACGTTTTAACAGTGGTGAACAAGACAGCACTCGAGAGACGGCGCAATAACCGTTTGCGTCGGTCTTAAATAGTGTGAGCTATTCAATCGGTTAATTCGGAAATTTTTCTCTTTAATATATACACATTCATGTTTGAAGTCCGTCAAGTAAGGCATCATTCAACATAGGATTGAAACTAGTATGATTTAACCAGCCAGTCATTTCGAGCTTTAGGGTTTTAACTACTAACTAGCTATTTAGTATGCATCACTTTCGTTAGATAGACAACTGGAAGAGTTTAGGAATGTCATATTCTTTTTGAGACTCATCAGTTGGATGTTACCAATGAGTAGCTGTGTTAGGAGGAAAACAAAACTCAGTGATATCTGTAATCACAACATTTTTGAGACTGTATGTGGTCATTTTGTAAATATAAATAATGCTGAGCCATGAAAATCACTTCAGAAATGTTTTGAAAGTTTCGTAGTGCAGGAAGCAGTTCACCATTCACAGCATGAAAAAATTACTGTTGGGTATTAGTGGACTAGTATTTCTATATTTGTGGCGGTGATACTCAAGTAAGGCAAAAACTTGAAGTCCCACAACATTTGTAAGGATGTGATCGGAAGATTTCACTTGTAGTGGTATACAAACATGAAAGAATATTTATGACAGTCATGGATTACCGGCAAATCATGACAACAGATATGACTACTGAAAGCCAGTTGCAGCTATTTGCTCTAAACATTTGATTGGTATTCAAATGGATTTACCCATACTAGCTAGAAACAGTATTAAATTTTAGTTAAAGTGAAGATAAGTTCATCTAAACCAAGTTTGCTTAGCCCTGAATCAGATTTACTGACAGCATCTTAACTTTTTAAATAAAATACCTATACAAGTTTCGAGTCATGACCCATTTTTTACGTAATCATTTGGATATCGTTAGTATTTTTTTAAATCACAAACTTCATCTAATTTGGGTTGTTTTGAGTTGTCAACATTGGGACAGAATTTCATTTGATGTGACTGTCTTTAATGATTCTGATAGTCAATAGAAGTGATTCTACTCTGATCAGTAAGTAAAGCATCTTATAGTATTATCATTGAGATTTCACGTTATTCTATTCACTTCTCCATAGCTTGACACGGCGTATATTGTTATATATCGTCTAATGTCGAACTAAATAATTGAGTACTTTCCAATGTCAAGTTTAGTTTAATTTCTCGTCATATCAGTTAAAAGTGTAGCTGTAAATAATTCACCAAAAACAATAGCTTTGTAAATGTTCGACATTGGATGCTGACCACATTAGTTTTAGTCGACTTGTTTAGCTGAAGGTGTTCGGTCATGCATCCGCACCAGATTACGTGACAACATAGCGTGGAAAACAACTCCTTAGTTCACTAGCCAGATTAGAACAGTCGCTTCTCCATATATTGATAACGCATCAAATATATCTTTCCAATCTCTTGGCTTCTGACTTCTGATTTTAACTGATTGGGGGAACGACTCGATTATAGAAGGTGTTACTGGTTAATAGTTGTCAAACTACAATACTGGTGGTATCTTTAAAAACAATAAGTTTATTCATGTAAAATGTAATATATTATAATTTGGTCAATACAAATACCATGACTGTTATCATTATTCATTATTGTTAATATATTTTTTTTAAGAGAAAACTAAAAGGCGAGTAGCTTGAAGTAATTTGTGTACAGTTTTAAGATATTTCAAATCTATCTCTTCAACCCGTCTTTTACCTTCTTCACATCCAAAATCCATATACATATGGTAAAAATCTGCATGGAACTATAAAACGTAAAGAACAATATGAGAAAAAATACATTTAAAGTAAGTACTATAAAGAATCCAAAAGAAAATTGGTCTGAAAAACGTTTGAGATGAAATAAACACCCAGTTTAATATCTCCTAGTTCATGTGGTGCCAATTCGGTGAACCGTTTACATAGAAAACTGATCAACCTCATTTTTATGAACATTCATTTCGGTACACATAATATTCCACTTGAATTTACGGTATCTTCTTCCTTGGCTTAACTCCTCCTGTAGATCCTCCGGGGGCTACTGCCAGTCCCAAGCCCGGGTGAAGGAGGAGGGTTGAGCATGGGGTCAGCGACCCCATCCCGTAGAAAACCAACTCGCTAAAAAAACGCTAACCAGAAAAAAAATATTCAAACCATTCTTCCTTGGCTTCTATCAGTTGACTGTAGAGAAATTAAGGCACAAATTATGGTTCCTTCTGTCATTAGATCTTCAAGATAATCTGTCTGTGAAAATATGGATCCACTGAAAATAAAATTTTTAGCTGAAAGATCTGACTGGAAATAATCATAAAGTTTTTCAAGTTCCTAGAATACATTTTCTCAAAACACCATTGTAATGGAATATGAAGATGTTAGGAGATACATTTACCGAACTTAGACATATTATTACTTACAGGCTGATTGGGATTGGATATTGGACAAAATTGCTCATCATATTCTTTCATTTCCAATTGTTGCACTTTTTTCCTGGTTATACTATACACTTTCCATGATTCCTACATAGATAAAATTCATTATGTTTAAGCACATATTGATATTTAAACAAGGTGTGTGTGTGCTAAGTAGTATGGCGATGCAAAGTTAAAAGTCGATGAGAGTGGATTATTTATTAGTATTAGAATGCCAAACAATTCTTATTTCCCCAAAAAGTTAAGGGAATAAATGAAACAAATTAAATTCCTTATTCTTTATCTATAGTAATGTGGTGTGGGCTACTTATATCGACATAAGTAGTATATATTGTGGGTGAGGAGTAGAACATCTGGCAGCAGAAGATTGAGGAGATCAAGAAGAGAAGAACAGAAATAGAAAGCAATTGGTGGGAAAATCCAGGAACAATAAAGCCTGAGACAATTAATGAACATATTGCAATTAGAGTATCTGAGTATGGTTTTTGTATTTTATCAAGCAACTTTGTAACTTGTGCTGAATACATAATCGGTTGTCCTCACCTGTGTTCTTATTCACTACAGTAAACCTTTGAATAATGAATGAAATATAGTTATCAAGTTGAGTTTGAATTTCCGGTTTTTGAAATAGATCAGATGTTGGGTTTATGTTTAGGCAGGCACTTTACCCCATTGCATAAGCTAGTGTCTATCTGAACTCAGTAGTTAAGTGTATAACGCGATGGTGTTTGAAGCAAACGGTACTGGGTTTGAGTTTCAGAATGAATATCAATCCTGGGATACAGGATACAGTAAATCTGGCGTAGTGGTCTAGAGATTGGGTATTCGTGCACAAGACGGTAGGTCCTGGGTTCGAATCCTCTCTGCCAAAAGCAATGCCATAGAGGTACATCCAGTTGACGAGTCGTAAATAAGATCATTCGACCATATTGAACCATTCATTTTATGACTTAAACTAATAATATCTATATCTAGAGATAACAAGATAATTTTCTGACTTTAATGAAACTTAGTGTATTTTTTATATATAGTTGAAATCATGAGACAATTGAAGCTAGACCACCATGGAAAACCTGGAAGCACTGAACGGCTGTTTCGTCCTAGACATTAACACCGTTGAATGCCGGCTCACTGGTAGGTCCTGGGTTCGAATCTCGCTCGCGAGGCGGGATCATAGATGCGCACTGCTGAGGTGTCCCATAATAGGACGAAGCGGTCGTCCAGTGCTCCCAGGTTTTCCGCGGTGGTCTAGCTTCAATTGATTCATGAATTCAACTATATATAAAAAATTACTAAAAATCTCCACAGAAAACCCCCTTACAGTTTATTTTAGTTAAGTGAACCATTTAACTAATTTTCTAAAAGATACCTGAAAATATATTAATCAATAGTAATGAAAAAGATAATGAATTAGTATTACCTCATCAATTGAATCTTCATGATCTACATGTTCAACAGCTGTTACAATGATTGTATGATCATCATGACATTCACTATTCCATCTTGACCAACCAAAAGCCATAGATGGACTTAATAAAGCCATATGTTGATATAGATTTTCTTCAACAAGACGATTCTAAACAATCAATAAAGAATATTTAATTATATTCACAATAAGACTATGAATGAGGAAATTTTGTTGTTAAGTAAAATCTCTTTTTTCTTTTTAGGCTTTATTCCAAAATAGTTATGTATACCACGTTCCTGTCAAGTAAATTCAAAATGAGAATCTTTAATACGAACGTCAAGACAGTATGTTCTACTGTACGGAGCTTAAACGTGGAGAACTACTACAACCATCTTCAACAAGGTACAAGGATTTATAAACAGCTGTCTACGCAAAATACTCATCATTCACTAATCGGATACTATCAGCAACACTGGTCAACAACAATGGTTAATTTGGTTATTTATTCTCTGAAGAAGTGGCTTACACTGAGTCACGAAACGTCAGAAAATCTAATTTTTCTACTCATTGGGATATGACAAATATATAATTTATTTATATCAGCAACACCGTTTTATGGGAGAGGACAAACCAGCTTCCAGATGAAGAGGAAATTAGGAAAAGACGTTGGAAGTGGGTCGGACATACATTAAGAAATCATCAATGTGCACTACAAGGCAATCCCTAACTTGGGATCCGGAAGGGAAGCGGAAAAGAGGAAGACCAAAGAACACATTAGGTCGGAAAATAGAAGCAGATTTGAAAAGGATGAATGTTTACCGGAAAAAAGTGGAAAGGAAGGCTCAGGACAGAGTTGGATGGAGAATGCTGGTGAGCGGCCTATGCTTGTCGACGAGGAGTAACAGGCGTAAGTAAGTAAACGTTCAGAATAATGTTGTCAAACTACATAGCTTGAGAAAAGACATACTATAATAGAACATTTGTAGGCATACTATAGGCCAGACAATAAAGCCTCATGAGATATCTTATATGACTGACTCTAAGGAGAATCCCGATCTCTTAGTATATACATTATCATTAAAAATTTTTAGTTAGTGTACATCGTAAATTGAAGATCATCTGGAGGTTTTTTATAAGTGAATGAATATTCATCTTCTGAATAGTTCTTGATCGATGAATTTGAAGATTGTACTGATCGTTAGATCGTAAATAGTTTTACTCGTTTGTTCGATAGTTCTAAGAAAGATAACATCCGAAAAAGAACAATGGAGTCTGGAAATTCTTCATCCTTATTTATGATGAAGTGAATAGCTGAAAAAGATAATCGGTGTACATCGCGAACATTTCAACGTTTATTATAGTTACTTCTTTTGGTGGTATGGGGCGCTCTTAGTTGGATAATGTGGTTTTACAACTTTAACTGTAGTCTGGAGTAATTTTACTGGCATCTAATTTCAACTGAAAGAAGATTCTTGAAATCCATCCACATGTATTGAATCAATAAGTACTGATGAACTAAATCATAATTAAATGTCTTAGGGGAATATCTTTGAGCTCTATATCCTTTTTTATTCCCCCCTGATTGTTTCGTTAGACAACCCTTTTCGTCATGAATTGTTAGGTTGGATTACAAAATGATAAGAGTTTCCATGTTCTAGAATCTCTTTAGCATTCTCAGAGTTTCCTTCATCTAGAATTCTAATACTCTTTTAATCGATTTTGTTTCCGTAGTTATCTAAATATATTAATGAGACATTGTGTAATTTAACTACTGGTCTGTATTCTTGTTTACGTAGATACGACATTATGTTTATTGTAGTTGGCAAAAGGTTCGTTCAGAAGAATGATGAAAGCTCCACGACCAAACCATCCAGCTCAGAGAATAAAACTCCATCAAAATCACCCACCTGAGCTACAAATCTTCACCACCACCTTTGAAGTTACAGGGGTAGTCATTTTTAATGTCAAATAGTCAAAGTATGTGTTTATTGATTTTTATCAAGACAAGAATTCCGCCTTAGATTTTGTCTCTTCTAAATATTATATAGTTGAAATCATGAGTCAATTGAAGCTAGACCATCATGAAAAACCTGGAAGCATTGTACGGCCGGTTCGTCCCATTATGGAACTCCTCAGCAGTGTGCATCCACGATCGCGCCTTGCAAGATTTGAATCCAGGACCTATCAGTCTCGCACGCGCAATGTTGAGGAGTCCCACAATAGGACGAAACGGCCGTCCAGTGCTTCTAGGTTTTCCATGGTGGTCTAGCTTCAATTGACTTATGATTTCAACCATATAAAATTACTAAAATCTCCACAAAACCATCTTCTTCCAAATATCTTATATTTTTAGATAATTTCATGTACATACAAGGTATTACTATTGTAATTCATTATTTGATCTCTGTATTTCGACTTTCTTGTTCCTGGTGTTGACAACATATTTGTGTTTAGTCTACTGAATGAAAAACATTCAACGATGAAATTTTATTGAATGATTTCCTTTATCCTCGTAAATTTCATGACCTTCATGATGTAACTAATCTATGTATTAGTATATTTGTTAGAATGAAATGCAGAGATTAGTTGCGGATATGACGCATTTATTAGGTAAAGGCTGATGATACTGTGGTGTATGCTATTTATGTTGACAGACATAAGTAATATGTAACATCGATCGGAAGTGGCAGCAGAAGGCTAAGAAGATCAAGTTGAAGAGGATAGAAAAGAAAACAAAGAAATTGTGAAGAGAAAGAATGAAGGACAAATGATGAAAATTTTCAATGAAATTATTCAGCACATGTAAGCAAAGATGGATACTGGCTAGTAGTGGAATCCAGGACGAGAGTTTCGTCCTATTTGAGACTCGTCAATTGTATGTACCTGCATCTCAGAGTTGATGTTCACTCTGAGACTCGAACCCAGTACCTTTCGCTTCAAACACCATCGCGTTATCCACTCGGTCACTGAGTCCTGATAGCCACTTGCTTGTGTGATGTGGTGAAGTTTAAATCCATTTAGTATTGTTTGTTTGAATCTTCCTATCGATGTGTTAGGACTGAAAATAGGACGAAACACGCATCAAAATGGATTCCACTGCTAGCCACTATCCATCTTTGCTTACCATGCTTATGAATTAATTAATATAACGAGGCAATACGCACAGTATGCACATATGCCAATTAGAGACTGATCAGTTGCAGTCCTAACACATCAATGGGAAGATTCAAACAAGTAATACTAAATGAATTTATTTAGTATATGGTTCTCATATTTCCCCAAGACATTTTGTAATTTTAAAATTAAAGTACATTGGTTGTCCCCCCACTTGTGTTTTCATTCACAACAGTACTACATGACGGATTCGTACTCATACCTTACAGTATCTTTCTCTTCATTAAACTATATATTTTAAAAGAAAATCTATAATGAAGACTGAAACAAAAGGGAGACAAACCTTGTTAAGACATTCAATTCTACTGACTGAATCTTCTCTAGGAAATATATTCATACCTGATTGTTGTAATACTGTGATCAATTCATTCAGTGTAAACCATTTACCCCATAAATGATTTAATTCTCGTTTAGTATGTTTTAATAAATCTGTATCATTTTTCTCAGTTACATTTATACCTTTACTTGATCCATTGAACATTGTACTATCACTGCCAATTCCTATGGATTTTTCGGTTGCTAGGGTATTTGGAAGTATTGATATTCGATCACCTAAAATATGTAATCGAAGTTCAATACAACCACCTATTATGGTTAATAAACATTGATTCGTTGTTGATGATGATTGTAATATTGATTGATATTCATCATTAGATAAACCAAGCGTCGGTACAGGTCCAAGAATGATACATTCTTTCGATTTGTCCGTAATACCATTCTGATTGTGTTCTATTATCATTGGTTCAGGTGAACTACCATTCTAGTATAAAGAATAAATAATAATCATAATAATCGTTTTATTGAGTATCATAGTGTTGGGGATGTCAAATCTCCAGAAATTACATGGTAAATGGCTTAATTTTGTAATTTTATTTCGAAAATGTGAATTTCTTTTTTTTCAAGTGGCATTTCCCACTTGTAAAATATCTTAAACGCTATTAGTCCATTGTATCTTTGAGTGTAATGCTACCCAAGGACAATTTATTGCTGTATATATACGTTTGATTTTTTTCCCCTTACGATTGCTGTGCTTCTGGCTGCTACGGAATATATTTTCCCCGCTTCCAACTTGAAATTCCTACTTTAGTTAGCTGGATCTGGGACGCGTCATAATAGCTAGCTTATCGGTCTCTGGTCACAAGTCTTTGTTCCATTCGCTAACTAGTGAATTCGAAACGCTTCAGATATAACACATAGGCATTTTTTTTAGTATGAAATCCCTAGAGCAATATATTCAGTGTTATGACAAATTCTTATCTTATACCCATTAATATGTATGTAATATACTTACTTACTTACTTACTTACTTACGTCTGTTACCCTCAATGGAGCATAGGCTACCGACCAGCATTCTACAACCCACTCTGTCCGGGGTCTATGTATGTAATATAGGCTTTTGGGAAGATATATTTATATAGTTAAGATCATGAGTCAATTGAAGCTAGACCACCGTGGAAGCGCTGGAAGCCCATTTCGTCCTATTGTGGGACTCCTCAGCAGTGTGCATCCACGATCCACCCTCGCGGGATCCGAACCCAGGACATAACAGTCTCGTGCCAGAGCACTGAACCGATAGACCACTGAGCTGGCCGGCATCCAACGGTGTTAATATTTACTTACTTACTTATCATTTACCTTAATCTGTAAACTTTTTCAATTACTTATGCTGCCAGTGTATATACCTTTTGTCATAGGATAATATTTAAATACGTTTCACAGTAAAGGATCTTTCTAACTACTTCTATGAATTCGGTGTTCATCTTGTTGTGTTAACGAGGTATGACAACTTGGACCGATGTATATATGTGCCTGATCCTACGTTGTAACTGACTGGAAGGATCTCTAGCTTTTTCAGAGGATTTTAGTGATCCTATATCTGACACCAATTAGATTAGACGAATGATTGGTATCAAAATATACATGTTGCCAATCCTCGTATATAATCATCGACTTAAATCGCGTTAGTGAATAATGGAACTAAATAAGTCAAATACGAGGATAAAGTTTTGAGTACGTATATTTCGTACAATCGTTGATTGGAAAGTGAAGCAAAACAAAATGATTCTAAATGGAGAAGGTGAGTGAGCCAACTCAGTTTAGCCAAGAATGAATCGATATTTGTAGTCGGACAAAAATAAGTTACAGACACTTGTTGGATAAGGAAAGTAATGAGCACACAAAAGATCATATAAAAAACAGTCAGGGTTAATAAGCGAATAAGTGACAAGGTTGACTTGGGAAGAATGGTTAGATTGGTTTATCCGGAAGCCAGAATAAGCTATTTGGCCTTAACATAGCAACTGACACTACAAGATACACAAAGAAGAGAATGTTTACAAAATGCTGTGATGTTTTTTTAGGTGGTAGGCATTATAAAATGTAAGTGTAGGCTTTATACAAAAGCGTATCAATGCATTATCCAGTCTATAAATGTAATTAGTTAGTTATATGAAATTCGAAGTAATAGATACGTTTACTGTAATATTTGTATGTGATTAGAAAATAGTTAGTTCAGAAGTTTAAGCCTCCAAATGTTCTGGTACGGCCGAGAGTGTGAAGAGTTTGCTTTCTCTTTCGAAATCCTCTTACATAGCCACGCGTATATAGCTTCTGCCAGGGAAGACTTACTAACTGCTTTCTCGTGGAGGGGGTGTTATTTACGAAATTGAAAGGGCGAAAAGCAAATGTTCAACGCTTTAACTGGGTTGGTGAATACGGAGGATTCACATAGGGGAGTTGAAAAACTCTGATTTCAAACCAATGGTGCACATGGGCTCCAGGATCCTGGAGGAACAAATGGTGTATGAACCAATTGTTGGTCACCGGCTACCATGAGAATGCATCTCCTCCTGTTTTTCCACTACCTTGTGGATCTGACCTTTATTTCAAAGGCTCCTGGTGTGGCCCCCTAAGAAAACCACCTGCTTTTGTTTGAGAACCTGGGCAATATCACAGCCCTCACACAAATCAAATGAGATTTGTGTAGTGCTTATATTTCTGGTGCCCCTTTGTACCAATATTTATGTATTTAAATAAATTGTTTCAGTAGACTACCACCATAAATTGATTAGGTCATAGAATATTTATTTATACTAACAGTAAATTCTTGACATAATATGTTCAACTACACTAGATTAGCTAAATCACTACGAATTCGCTTTATGATGTTTCTCAAGTCCTAGTGGAAAGATATGACTGGCACAGTTTGAACATATTAAGAGTAAAATAGTGGTCATAAATGGGGTTAAATGGTTGTCACTCTATATTCAAATTGATTAAAATTGAAAATATATGGCACTGCAGTACCATCTAGTAGTTCAGTAATTAAGGTGTAGTATCGGTTTATATGTTAAGCCTATATACTTTATTCTAGCTTCTGGCCAAGCCAATTCGCCTGTCCATTATGAGTCATGTTTTAATCTTGTCAATTATTCACTTATCAACCCTGACCATTTTTGTATGGGCGTAGTTGTGTGTAAACCTTCTTATATTATTTATCACATGTTTGTCATTTATTTTTGTCTGATTATAAATACTGATTAAAGCTTGCTTAAAATGAGTTGGCTTACCAGCCATCTCCAATACGCGTCATGCATGCTTTGCTCGCTAACATCTTGCTCTTGTGCTCACAGCTTTCTGACCTACGTTATTTGTCAATAAAAATGTAGTTGCCGCTTCCCTTTGCCTTCTGATATTACGCACCGTTAAGATTTGTATTATAACAGTTATCGAGGTGAATGATTAACAAATCACGGCACCACATAATTGGCGATCTCGACTTACGAACGCGAAGCAAAATTGGTAACTTCAACGTGCGAACTCACAACAAAGGGTGGTGAGACTAAACTATACTGCCGACCTTTGAACGAATCCTAAATGACCTTAAGAAATATTAGCCAATTATAAGACAGTATACAAATAAAGTATATTATAGAAAACTCGAAAATTAAAAGGGATACTGTTCTTTTACATGACTCAAAAACTTGTCAAGGTCAGATATAGGTTCAGAAGTTCTAAAATCATAGTGCATACGGTACATCAACAGATCGATATGGCTCCATAGTAGTCGACCTCTGAAACCATGATAAGGTCTCAAAAATTCTTTTAGCTTCGACCACATAGCTTCAATGTTGTTGGTATATTGGTATGGTTTACGGTTTAGGGTAAGAATTAAGGTTTAGGGTTAAGGGTGAGACTATAATTTATGGGCGACCTTTGAGCAACGCTAGATTGACCCTGGGAGTGTCAACATAATAACTAAGACCGAATGAGGGTTATGAACCTGTGTGAAGAATTCAAATTATGATTTACAGTTCATGCTTAAGGCTAGGAATTATACTTAGGGTTTTAATCACGAACTGACATCAACTATAATGCCAAAACTCTATTTATCCAAATGGATAATTGAATTTAGCGCCAAAATCTTACGATCACTCCTCTTCTAGACGCTGAATTATCACGTCTTCCCTAAAATCCGCTGTAAATCGATCGTACGTAAGCATCAGGTACCGAACTTAGCGCCGTGACCTTGGAAACCCGCGAAAGCTTCTGATTGACTCGGCAGTATAGCTTAGTCTCGCTGAGTTCCTCCATTAAGACAAAGTAACTGTCAATACTCTCCTAGTTTTAATGTGTCAGGTACAAACTAACAATTACATAATATTGATTTTTTTTACTTACAATAACTTCTTTACTTGTTGCTTCATTTGATTTCATAATAGGTGTCGTTGATTTAACCATTGGAATTGATTGTTGTTCATTTGTTATGATAGAGTTTTTAACATTTGTAGTAGCACTTGTTGTATCTGAATGAATTGATTGTACTATTGTATTGTTTAGATCATTTCTTCTTAATGGTAATGGACGTAGCTCCCAATACTAAAATAAAGTTTTCAATCATTAGATTAGTATGTTCGAATCCATTTGTTGAAGTAATAATAATAATGATGTGTAAATATTCGGTATGGATCATAATTTAAGATGTTTAGAAGATAAAATGGTTAAAGGAGTAGTCGGTAGGAATTCCATGTTAGTTGGAACTGGTCAACAATATGTACATGAAATCTTGAGGAAACTGATGCTTTCTTACGAGATTCAATATCGAGTCATCCAATCTGTAATTCAATAACGCTACTACTAAGCTTTAAGGGATACAGATAAGTGTTCCTTTCATTTTCTAAACACTATCAAGGAAAAACGGAAGCTGCTTAATACTTTTTTGAAATTAAAGTAGTGAGTTGGCGCACTGATTTAGTATATGACTATGGTCACTCCAGTATTTATTGAAATTAGCTAGTACTACATACATGTATATCGTACTATATATCATTTATTTAATCAACTGACTTCACTTTGCATAGAACTCAAATTCAAACCTTACCAATCACTTAACATTTACCCGTTAAAGTACAGGCGTCTTAGAGGTGATCTTCTTATGACTTACAGTATTCTTAATACTTCTGGTCATCCCCTTAAACAGCTTCTTAAGCTTAGTCACAACACTAACCTAAGAGATAACACTCAGAAACTGGAGACTGATATATCTGAAGCGTTACGAATTCACTAGTAGCGAACGGAACAAAGACACGTGACCAGAGACCGATAATAGCTATACTGACGCGACCCGGACTCAGCTAACTAGAGTAAGAAGTCCAAGTTGGAGCGGGGAAGTTATATTCCGTAGCAGCCAGAAGCACTGCAATCAAAATAAGGGAAAAAGTCAAGCGTATTTATACAGCAACAAAATGTCCTTGGGCATCGTTAATAAATAGCACACACAAAGAAACAATGGACCAATAGCGTTTAAGATAGTTACAAGTGGGAAATATGATGTGAAGGTAATAAGAGCACGTTTTGGCGCAAAAACAGCTAAATTCAAATTTCCAAAATAAAATTACAAAATCGAGCCACTTATCAAGTAAGTTCTGGGGATTTGGCATCCTCAACAAGACCCAACATAGCAGAACAGACTGCAGACACAACTTCTACTCCGTAAGGGTTGTCAAATGCTGGAATTCCAGGAGTCCTTTAAGAGGAAACTTAACTTATTTTTAAGGACTAAGGATAACATATTATTTTGATTTACCAAATTCTTTTTTTTCCTCTATTATCGTTAATATACCTAGGTTCTTGCCTGGAGGTATTGGTGATTCACTGTTACTAGACACGGAAGCCCGTTAAGCGAAAGCTTCTTCTATTCCGTCCTTAACCATTTGAACCATATGTACGTAACTTCAACATTGATTCTTTGCATTTTTGAATGTGAAAAAAGTTGCCATGGTGATCTAGCTTCAATTGACTCATGATCTCAACTATTGAAAAAAAACTTTTGCTTAGTGAACGTATCTAAACTATAGATTCCGTATGTATTTTAGTTTCGAGGGTATATTCTATAACTGTATGACAAAAACACAGGAGATTATCTAAGATAATTATCGCAAACCTCTTGACGCTAAATAAAGTTTGAATAGCTAATCCAAGTTAGATATTTAAAAACCGTTGTTTCATATAATTTAGCTCTGTAACAAAGTAGAGACTTATCTCTGGTTTTTCGCTGGACTTTATATTCAAATAATAGTGATAGTATAGTGAACAAGAACACAAGTGGAGACAATGTAATGTATCACAAGTGGGTTTTTGT
This sequence comes from Schistosoma rodhaini, assembly GCA_944470415.2. Taxonomy (NCBI): domain Eukaryota; kingdom Metazoa; phylum Platyhelminthes; class Trematoda; order Strigeidida; family Schistosomatidae; genus Schistosoma; species Schistosoma rodhaini. The sequence goes on from OX104038.1 coordinate 1,362,866, forward strand.
GGAGATTTTAGTAATTTTATATAGTTAAGATCATGAGTTCATTGAAGTTGGTCGCGCGATTTCTTGGATTGGTTGAAGTTAGACATTAACACCGCTGGGTGCCGGCTCAGTGGTCTATCGGTTAAGTGCTCTGGCGCGAGACTGGTAGGTCCTGGGTTCGAATCTCGCGAGTGCGGGATCGTCGATTCGCACTGCTGAGGAGTCCCATAATAGGACGAAACGGTAGTCAAGCAGTGCTTCCAGGTTTTCTATGGTGGTCTAGCTTCAATTGACTAACGCTTTCAACTATGAATAATAATCCTGTTATTTATATTGTAAATGTTCTCAAGTTTCCAGTGCTTCCACGGTGGTCTAGCTTCAACTGACTCATGATCTTAACTATATGAAACAATCGAATGTATTTGAACACAAAATTACAGAATATCTTAGTGAAATCTGAGAACCATACAGTGAATACTTCATTTGCAAAATGTTAATCAATAGTCTCAGACTTCATTGTTCTTTCGTTTCCACACCAATTATTCTTTGTTCTCATTCTTTCTTCTTCGATCTTCTTAACATTTTGCCTGCAGGCATTTCCCTTTCGATTGATGATACATACTACTTATATTTGTCGACATAAGTAGCATACATCACAATACAATTCAGCTGGTTAGATCCAATCGAGTGTAATAAGGTATGGATATACGACTTTCAGATTGAAAGTAAACTTTTCGAATCACTGATCTCTCTCTATCCATTAGTAAATGTAATGCAAGTAACTTGAGAACATTTACAATATAAATAACAGGATTATTATTCATAGTTGAAAGCGTGAGTCAATTGAAGCTAGACCACCATAGAAAACCTGGAAGCACTGCTTGACTACCGTTTCGTCCTATTATGGGACTCCTCAGCAGTGCGCATCCACGAACCCGCACTCGCGGGATTCAAACCCAGGACCTACCGGTCTCGAGCCAGAGCCCTTAGCCGATAGACCACCGAGCTGGTATCCAACGGTGTTAATGCCTAACTTCAACTATGAAGAATACTAAATCTCCACAAAACCCCTTCTGATAAAAAGATTATTATTCAACTGATTCACTTACTTGAAATGGCATATTAATGTGATAATCTTGAAATATAGCAATTGTACCAAATACACTTGTGGAAAATACGATAGTATTGTCATCTTCATTAAATTTAATTAATTGAATACCTGTTGTACGCCATTGTAGCTTCTCTGGATCCCATCTAGCTAATAATGGATCTTCTACAATGATTATACATTTTGGTATACTAAAAAGATAGAATAAAAAAAGTTCGAATTTCTAGATATCAGATAAACGTTGTTAGTGAGATGGTGTAGAAGATTTGTAGCTCAAGTGGGTGATTTTATGTGGGTTTGTTCTCTGAGCTGGATGGTTTGGTCGTGGAACTTTCATCGTCCTTCTGAACGACATTGTCAGCACAAACTTCGGGTAGAAGTGAAGTGTTTGAATTTCTCCACATGTGCTTCATAGCTTGTTCTGTGCACCTTGATGTTGATTGGTTCTTATTGACTTTAAATCTGTCATTGTTTATTTCTTTGTTTTCGTTGTACAACCAATCAACATCGAGGTGCGCAGAACAAGCTGTGCATCACATGTGGAGAAATTCAAACAATTCACTTCTACCCGAAGTTTGTGCTGATGATGTCGTTCAGAAGGACAATGAAAGATCCACGACCAAACCATCCAGCTCAGAGAACAAACCCATATCAAAAACGTTGTTAGTTCTAATAGCAATAATAATAGTAAAATTATTGTTACCTAATTGAAGACAATGTGATTATCGTAATCAATGATTGGAGATGTTGGATGAGAAGGCTGAGAATAGATAGCAGTGAAGCAATGTTGATTCACTCTAAATTTTTGTACTCAAAATAATTCACCTACACTTATCTCTCACTTATTGCATAGTCATGAAACAGCATATGATCTGTTCTTCTTTGACCCAGTATATAAATCTGGGATTCGTTTTCAATAAGCGTGTAGAGCCAGTGAAATGTCACTGAACCCTAGCCAAATCATCCGACAGTTGGGTCACTAAATATGAAACAGATCATCGATCCCCGTCAAGGTCAAAGACAATCAACGTGTATCAGTTAACCATACGCCATGGACTGGCTCATGCGGCAGTGGTTCTACTTTCGCTTGTATCTACTTTAATTAATATATTCCTGTAATAAAGTCCTTTGTGTTGTACAGTCTTTAGAGCATCAATGGTCCCTTGATACGTCGATGGGTCAATCCACGTAAGGTGCTGATCGCGGGGTGTGACTTTGAAAGTAGCTTGTTCGTTACACCATTCCCGTCTAACTCGAGTAGGCCTTCAATCATTCGACATAGATCATCAACGTTGATGGTCTACAAGCGCTAACATCACTCTCGAGTAACTAGAATCGAGTTGGATGACTAGAGTTCAAATGAGAATCTATGATTAATAGAGTTCGCATAAATCCTGAAATAAGATGTCACACTAATTGTTATGCACTATAACACGGACTAGGAAGTACTTGACAATTATTTCATATTAGTATGGAACTGATTAAGTGTATGAATCATCTATCTAATCACTGGTCAAGTCAAGTATCTTCATGCATCATGGTGTGTGTGTGTTTACCATTCAAACTCATGAACAACCATTTAATGGTTTACATGTTTAACTTCAATAACACATGTACTTGTAAGTAAATCAGATAAATATCTGACAATTTATCATCCATAGTTGAAGAATAAAACTTTATATTACCGAATTTTAACTTGAATTGGTGGCCTTTCTTCTTTCTTCTCTTGTTTACGTGGAGTTTCTTCCACTACAGATTCATTTTCTGTTTCTTTGATGATAACAAATAAACAGAGAATGTAAAGGATGAAAGACTTTGACATTATGATAGAAAGTATCATTACATGATAATGGTGACTTATTTACCGATAACTTTAAAAGAAGAGTTTCAAACTAAACAGGTGGATGAAGATAATATCATGTCATCTGTTTAAATACTCCACATCCTAAAGCAGACTGATCAGTTCTATCTTAAATATTAATAATTAGAATATATTGATTTTGGCCAGGAGTGGAATGAATGACATCTATTTCATTCTTGTCGGAAATCATAAGCTGGATGTACCCCGAACCAGGTGTTGATGTTCACATATGAGCTAGAACTGAGCATCATTCTTCTTAACAAGTACTGAAATATGACACTTTTACCTTAGGAACTCTGCAATGGTGTCTTGAAATTGTAAATATTGTATTTGAGTCTTCTTAGAAGATCAGACGGGGTTTTGTGGAGAATTTAGTATTTTCATAGTTGAAATCATAAGTCAATTGAAGCTAGACCATGATGGAAAACCTGGAAGCACTGAACGGCCACTTCGTCCTATTATGGGACTCCTCAGCAGTGCGCATCCACGATCCCGCACTCGCAAGATATCTCCTTAAGTTCTAGTGGGAAGCAGTGACCAGTGTAGTTCTACCAAGTCTGTTATAGAGATATCAATTCACTGAAGACAATTGGTGAACGGTTGCTCAAAATCGTGGATTGGTTGAAGTTAGACATTAACACCGTTACATGTCGGCTCAGTGGTCTAACGGTTATGGGCTCTGGCTCGAGACTGGTAGGTCCTGGGTTCGAATCTCGCGGGTGAAGGATCGTGGATGCGCACTGCTGAGGAGTCCCATAATAGGACGAATCGGCCGTTCAGTGCTTCCAGGTTTTACATGGTGGTCTAACCTCAATTGACTCATGATTTCTTCTTAGAAGAGCCAAAACTCATTGATGTGTCGGAATATTTACGGAAATAATATGTCAAATACAATAGATCATTCTTTCTTGATGAACAGGAAGAGCTGAATAATATGTTTGCAATGTCTGTTTTACAAAACTTCCCAGGAATTTTAAGAGTTCAATAATAGTGTTTCATAAAATGATAACCAATAAATATTATTCTTGATGAACATTTAAAACCCTTTAATCTGACTTTAATGACATCATATTGATGTTATCAACGAAATACACATCCCGGTGACCCTTGTATATGGTTATCGACCTAATTCATGTCAGATAAAAACGGGGTAAAACAATTTAGAAACGAGGATAAATTTCGAATACGTATCTTTCGTACACTCATTGATCCAGACAGACATTCCGAATGAACAGCAAGAACGCAAAGGAAAACGGAGGAGGCGGGTGTGCCAACTCAATTCCATAAAGTGTGACTCCATATTTATAATTATACAGGCACGTAATGAATAAGGTAAGCAACAAACACACACTTATATAAAAACAGTCAAGGTTAATAAGCGAATAACTGACAAGATCAAAATGCGACTCAAGAAGAATGAATAAACTGATCTGTCCGGAAGCTAAATAACCCATATGGGTTTGAAATTGTACCAAACACCACAATTATGTAAGTGATTATCCGATACCCAGCAAACTTAATAACAAAAATATGATATTTTCGGTGATTGAAGCAGGAATCGAGTCTTAGTAGGAACAGAAATACTGTAATGTTAGAATGTCCAGCTAATGTATCCAAATTTGTGCGAAACATTCGTCCTAGATTATGCCGTTTTCACAATTTGAAATATAATATTAATTTTTGTAAGAGCGAGATTATAACTTATGGACGAGCCAGTCAGAAGCGAGTTAGTGGTAATAAGGTCATGGCGCCTATTTCAATACTCGATACTCACGTTAGATAGGATTACATCGGATTTCAAAGAGGACGTTTAGCTGAGCGGCTACAACTGGTGGGATTACTGAGAAGTTCCTTTACTTATGGTTGCGGTATTTGAATGACTGCTAGACATCGTGCAGACTATCGTGATGATGTTGTGTTTCTATGTAATATATGTTGGAGAAAAAGGTCTATTAGAACGGGGACTTTTCCCACTCAATCCCGATTGACGCTAAGATAGGTTATCATAATTGTTGTAAACTGGATAATAAAAGCACCAGTGAAACTGGCTGTAACCTTTGCAGATGTTACTGAAGATTTGATAGTTCAATAGTATGAGTTATGTCGAGGAGGAATCGAGAGAATCGTAGAAATCGATGAAAAAGTCGTTAGAAAACGTAAATTCATTAGAGGAAGAAGTTATAAAGAAGGCTGGGTAATTAGCACTTCCCTAAGTATACTTAGCGGATCTTCGGTACATATGACAGATCATCTCAAAAGGAACACTTCTAGCACAGGAAAAACCGACAGGCTACAACGATAATGACCGATTATACGAGAGTAGGTGTAGCGGAGTACCCTAATATAAACGGATGACTGTAGAGCATATCAATGCCTATCTAGACTTGGTTACGTGCATCGTATCGTCATTCACAAGAAGCATTTTGTAGATCCCACCACGGAAGTACAAACCGATTATATAGAAGCTAAAAGAATTTTTACATCACTTTCATGGCTCAAGAGATCGACTGTTATGGGGTCATATGGACGAGTGCCTGTACCATATGCATTACGAGTTCAGTACTGCAGCGTCTTTCTCTAACCTTGAAAAGTTTTTAAATCATGTTAAAGAAGTGTATTTACTCTAATCTTTTGGATTTGTATAACATATTCCTACTTTATACCGACTTTTTTGATTGATTCAAATCTATCAAGGTCACTTGTGATTCGTTCTAAGGTCGGCCATCGATTATAGTCTTTCCAAAAGGGTTGGATAATAAATTTGTCTAATTGAAATAAATGGTTTACAGCTAACAGTGGAATCTAGAACGTTCATCTAGTCTTGTTTAGGACTCATCCGTTGGATGTACTTGCATTCCAGTATTGCGGTTCATATTGGGACTGGAATTACAGATCTTCCAATTCGATTCGAACTCACTGAACTAATGAGTTCAGATGTTCAGGGTTATAGGGAAGAGTTGTACGTTTCTGAAGAACATCATGACAGAGCGAAATAGCTTAACAGAAGTTCTTTTTTTAATCCCTATCACTTTTCAACTGAATTAATTTTATAATGTAGATCGTTAATAACTCTAAGATGAAATTAACAACTCACTTATTTCTTCTGATGTATCAACTACATATTCAAATGGATGAAGTTTTGGAGGTTTCACACAAGTTGTAATTGTCCAACCTTTAACTGTCTTAGGCTGTCGAGGTAATGAAACCAGTTCAAAACGAATAACACCACCAATCACATGATAGTCACCTAAATCAATTGCATCTTCTTCCATATCAGCTTTTATCCAATTTTCAGGTTCTAAATGTAATAAACAAATGATTAATTTGGGAACTATTTGCATTATTATTATTACTTAAACACATAAATATTGGTACAAAGAAGCACCAGATACATACGCGCCACACAAATCATTGGTTTGTAATCAAGGTTTTCCAACTCCCCTAGGTGGACACTCCACATCCACCAACTCGATTAAAGTGCCATACATTCTCTTTTCGTCCTCTCACTTTCGTAAACAACACCTGTGGAACGAGATGGCAGTGAGTAGGACTTCCCTGGCAGAGGCTATATACGCGTGGCCATGTGAGAGCATTTCGAAAGGGAGAGAGGAATCTCCTCACTCTCGGTTGTACCAGGGCATTTGGGGGCATTTGATTAACTGGTAATAAGTGGATCATCGGTTGAATAGTGTTCAGCTTAAGAAGAGATTAAGATTACTTTAAGAATACACTACCAGTGAATATATCTTAGGTTTTGTCAGCGAAAATCGTGTCTGTGGTTCAGTAAATCATATTCAACAAATTTTTCCATTCAGCTTCTTCACTGGTTATATTGTTATCCAATGTTATTCTGCGTTTGTTATTCCAGGTCAACTGTAATCTTTTGCATAGATCCTTTTTTTATCGTAATCGGATTGCCTTTACTTAGGACAATATAAGGGTTTTTATGAAGAGTAATCTTCACTCTCCTATTGAATACGATGTCAGACATAGGTTAACATGTAGTAACGTTATATTTCTTTAGGATTTAAATGGCTAATATAGAATCATGCTCAATGTACTGAAAGTACTCAAATTTTATTATCTCAAGTCAGGAAATCGACAATCTTTTTAAGTTAGTGGTTTATAAAAGTTCAAAATTGCGAATAACTTCAGCGTTGTTTTCTTATGGTTTCCGACTCTCAAGGAGTTCATGATCATAACCCTAACATAGGGTTGAACAAAAGACATTCAAATTTCCTAACAAAAAAGCATATACGCAAAGATGGATAGTTGCTAGCAGTGGAATCCAGGATGCGTGTTTCGTCCTATTTGGGACTCGTCAGCTTGATGTACCTATATTTCAGAGTTGATGCTCACTCTGGCACTCGAATCAAGTACCATCCGCTTCAAATACCATCTCATTATCTCATAGCCACCTGCTTGTGTAATGGGGTGAAGTTTAAGTTCAATTGATATTGTTTGTTTGAATCTTCCCATTGATGTTAAGGACCGCAATTGATCAAAGTACTATAGGATCAAATACTTCTAGTTAGATTTAAAAAGAGATAATCTACCAGGAGTTCTTCAACATATCTGAAGTAAGTAGCCTAGAATCTCTTTTCTTCAGCAATTTATGACTGAGTAAATCAATCTGCTTAAACCAACTATACTTTAAATACCGTTTTATCCTTTGAGCTTTAGTGTAGCTTTCATTATCCATTTGGACATGATTATTAGTGTCTACTTCAAGTAAAAAACAGTGATCCCTATAAAAGCGTCTATCTAAGCTACAAGCCTTATCTATCATATCACAATTAATCTTTTACATCAGAAACACTCTAACTTGTACAATAAAAAAAGTAATATAAACAATAACCTGGTGTAGGGATTCGATCTTCTGGAGGAATTTCAAATACTTCTTCTACTTCATTTGTTTGTTGTTTTTCACCATTATCATCATTTAACAAAGTCTACAAGAATATGAACAACAACAATATGAACAAATAAATTAGTAGACCTTAAAATATTCAACTATGGTGTTGGTATTAATACCTTCTAATTCTAAGTGATTATATTCTCTATCTTTCGACCAATCATTTCAAAGATCATTAAGGATCTTGCAAAGATTGTTCTTCTTTTGTCAACAATGTAGATCATTATAAAGTTCATGGAACAACTACTTCACAATACTTCTAAATGAAATTTGCTGTAACCTCCCAATATTTGAAGACTGTTTATGCAAATGGTGGATTCAAGAAAACCGTCTTTTCAAGGAAATTAAGCGTTTCATCATGTGCTGTTAAAAGATGCTGTGTGAAGAGTCCCTGATTTTTTGACTTTGAGAAGTGTTTCCATGACTATACATTATAGCTCTCCTTTACGAAAACTTCTATTACAATGTGAAATAAGTGAAAGTACCTAATTGTTATAGATGGGAAAGTCTGTAATACGGCCATATGATTACAATTATTTTTTTAGACAAATTCGCAATACATTCAAATCCTCAATAAGTTGAAGTTTAACAATGAAAAGAAAAATTAAATGCATCATAGATTTTCCTTGTTTTACTTGCATTTATCTGTGATGATAAATAGCCCCCGCCCTCCAGCCATAGAAACATGAAGCCAAGTAGGCCCTTCTGGAGAAGATTGCTACATCGAAGAACGGCACAACTACCTGGGCGGGATAGCTGTTTCTGCACTGTTTACGCAGAACCGTTACATAACATTCACTTTCGGTTTTTTTAATATTATTTTTGAGCAGACTCATTTTTTATCATTCTTTTGAACCTTCAATAGTTATGCGATGACTCTTTGTCGCGTTCGTAATCGTTTGCGGGTATAGGAAGAGTGGTTGACTAGGCCGATCTCCACCACCCACATTACCGCTCACGTTAGTACCTGGGATGGTTGCCATGATCCAGGAGGCACGACGAGGTCGTGTGAGTCGGATTAGTAGCGTTGTGGGATTCGCTAACTATATGAGCTTAATCGATATGGCTGCAACACTCTTCTACATTTACAGCTAACTGATTATTGAGTAGCAACTAAATTTCTGTTTGTCTTATCATTCAGTGCTGATCGAACTTTATCAATCAATTTTTTACGTGACCAGTAGTCTTATAGACTCGAAATCTAATGCACTTATTATAAGATGTTAAGTAGTTAAAAGCCACCTGTAGAAAATCCTGCTTGGTCTAGGCTTTATACTTGTTGACATTCTTCGGTTCGATAATGAAATCTCAGACTATCGAAATGGATAGTTTGGATTCGAATCAAACAGGGTACATCAGTTATGTTAACATTACAAGGACACCCAAGTAACTTGAAACATAGGTCTAGAGCCTCTTACTGACTCCCTCTGACCACTTAACATTACTCTTCCCTTTTCATTCCCTGAGTTTGTTCTTAATTTTCGAATCATATCCTTAATTTAAAGCCTTTTTTGTATTATTGTTAACGAATAAGTTTTGTGACTATTTTGGTCGGTATATTACTTGTTTGTTCTAGGTTTTACATTAATCGTGATAAAGTGATTGGAAGTCACCATTTGAAAATTCCATTCGCAATCTGTATTGTCTAATGATAACCTTCTTAAATACCGAGGAAGGTGTGTAGTAGTGGTTCTTTTTACGAATTTTATCCAGTTAGTTATTACGTGACTAAACCCCCGATTAGAACATGACTTATACAACCTTGGCGCTATGCCAAACCAATGACGTGTTGACCAGTAGGAGGAGCCTGGATTCAAACTTGAGTCCTTATTGATTCTTCACACACAGCCCTGCCTGTTAAGTCTAGAACACACTCTCAGCTCCTACTGTATAAATCATGTATTTCAGACATATGCCGTTTATATACAAGTAAATCAGACCACATCATATCAGAAAATAGAAAATAACACTTATGTAAGATGAAATTAGAAAGTGGCTGTGATTGTGAGATACTGTAACTAACAGATTAAAGATAACTTAAGAATAGTAAATCATATAATAGTAGTCTATAAGTTAACTGGAAGCTTATAATAAAAGGAATATGAATATACATATAATATAGTTACTGAATTTATTTATTTAAGCACATAAATATTGATACAAAGAGGAACCAGATATATATGTGTCACATTGATCTCATTTGATTTGTGTGAGGGCTATGATACTGACCGGGTGCCTAAACCGAAGAACGTGGTTTCCTTAGGGGGCCACACCCGGAGACTTCAATCCACAAGGCAATAGAGAATCGTGAGGAGATGCAATCTCATGGTAGCTGGTGACCAACAATTGATTCATACGCCATTTGTTTCCTCAGGATACTGGAACCCATGTGCACCATTGGTTTGGAATCAGGGTTTTCCAACTAACCTAGGTGGACTCTTCGTATCCATCAATCCGGTCAAAGCGCCGGACATTCGTTTTTCGTCCTCTCAATTTCGTAAACAACAGTAATGTCTTAAGAAGACAGTGAGTAGGACTTCCCTGGTAGAGGCTATATAAGCGTGGCCATGTGAAAGCATTTGGAGAAGGCGAGAGGACTCTCCCCACTCTCAGCCGTACCAGGGTATCCAATAAGAATATATGCGATAATAGTCCATAAGTAGTTCTCAACAGTTATCATTCATTTACTCTACGTTAGAATATAACAGTTCGGATTTCTAATGCATCACAAACTGTGCATTATGAATATAACTGATTAATGATTTTCAATTATTTAGATACAGATTTAAATGATCTCTCTCTCTCTTTTTTAAACACATAGCAACAATAAATATTTTCATAGTTGCAAGCATGAGTCAATTGAAGCTAGACCACCAAGGAAAATCTGGAAACACTAGACGGCCATTTCGTCTTATTGTGGGACTATTCAGCAGTGAGCATCCACGACCTTGCCTCGCGAGCGAGATTCGAACCTAGGACATACCGGTCTCGCGCCAGAGCACTTAACCGATAGGCCACTGAGCTGGCTCACGCTGACTAACGATTGCAACTATGGCAATACTGAAATCTCCACAAAATCCCTTCTGATAATAAATTAACTCATTAAAAAACAACAAAGAGATGATGCTAAACATACTTCTTCTGTTTTACTTTCATTGAATGGATTCTTTTCATTCAAAGTACCATCTTGTTGAATAACTTCATGAATGACTGATTCAGTATGAACTTTAGTTCAATAAGATGCATTTACATGAATTATAATTGACTTACTTGATTTAGGTAGTTTACATGGATAATATGATTGACATTGAAATGAATAATTATCAAATTTTATAAAATTTATTAAAAATGCACAATCAGACAAAGTTAATACTTTTGATATATCAAATGTAAGATCAATTTCAGTGAATGTAAATTGTTTAATCCTAAAAGATTTATAGGTAGATAAAAAAAGAAGATAAGAATATTAATGATAATCAACATATCAGAAAGGGGTTTTGGTGGATATTATAGTAATCTTAATAGTTGAGATCATGAATCAATTGAAGGTAGATCATCATGGAAAACCTGGAAGTACTGGACGGCTGTTTCGTCCTATTATCGCCCCCCGAATGCCCTGGTACGGCCGAGAGTGGGGAGAGTTTGCTCTCTCTTTATCGAAATGCTCTCACATGGCCACGCGTGTATAGTCTCTGTCAGGGAAGTCCTACTCACTGCCTTCTCACAATCGCATTACTGTTGTTTACGAAATTGAGAGAACGAAAAGCGAAAGTATGGCGCTTCAACCGGATTGGTGGACATGAAGAGTCTACCCTGGGCGTTTTGGAAAATCCTGATTGCAAACCAATGGTGCACATAGGCTTCAGGATCCTGAGGGAACAAATGGCGTATGAATCAATTATTGGTCATCGGCTACCATGAGAATGCATTTCTTGACGATGCTCCACTGCCTTGTGGATCAGACCTTTAGGCCGAAGGCTCCGAGTGTGGCCCCCTAAGGAAACCACACTGTTCGGTTTGGGCACCAGGGCAGTATCACATCCCTCACACAAATCAAATGGGATTAATGTGGCACATATGTATCTGGTTCCTCTTTGTGCCAATATTTATGTATTTAAATAAATAAATAAATTATGGGAATCCTCAGCGGTGCGCATCCATGGTCCCGACTCGCCGGATTCGGAGTCAAGACCTATCAGTTTAGCGCGCGAGCGCTTAACTTTTAGACTACTGATCTGGCCGGCATCCAACGGTGTTATTGTCTAACTTCAACCAATGCACGAAATTGAATGACGCATCCACCAATATCTTCAATGAGTTGATATCTGACAACAGACACGGTTGAATCCCTCTAGTCGCTGCTAGAACTCCAGGAAACACCTCATGGAGCCATTCACTAGTGAGCATATATTGATTATTATCAGAAGAGGTTTCATGGATATTATAATAATGCGTGGATGCACACTGTTGAGGAGTCCCTTAATAGGACGAAACAACCATCCAGTGCTTCCAGGTTTTCCATGATGGTCTAAGCTTCAATTGACTCATGATCTCAACTGTCAATTGAAAATGATTATTACCTTGGATTTTTAGATAAATTACCCCATATACATAATACAATCCAATTATTATACCAAATTTTTTGTAAATTTAATGTTTCATGATCTGCATAATAAATAGCTCTTGTTAATGTTTCTATAATAGATCTATCTAATTTATGATAGATTTGTTTCCTTAATTCATGTTTCATCTAGAGATTGCATTAGCATGGATCAAATATACCTTACTTGATTATATTTCGACAATATTTTATGATCTTCATCAGTATCCATGAGTTGAGAGATCAAAAGGTTCAGCTCATCAATGATCTATTCATGACAAAGAATGAAAATTCAACGGATACTCACTTTAAAACTATTCACACAATCATCCATTACATCTTCTATAGATAGACGTTGTTCATTTGAATTCCATAAACTAATATATGTATTAATTTCATTTTCAAGTGTTGGATTAGGTAAATCATCACATTGAAAATATCTTTTCCACTATTTATATTACTATTAATCATTTAAGTAGATTATTAGTTTACGGTATATTGATTTCGGCATTGTAATTCAAGTTGTTGTAGACGTTTGTTTTGTTCATTGATCAATGTCCGTGTTTCTTTTAATTCTTCAATTCGTATTTTAAGATCCTAAAACAAAAGTTTATTATAAATTTTATTGTTAGTGAATTAGAAACTATTCATCTTTGCCACTTGCGCGATGGCGTTTGAAGCGAAAGGTACTGGGTTCGAGTCCCAGAGTGAACATCAACTCTGAGATGCAGGTACATCCAGCTGACGAGTCCCAAATAGGACGAATCGCTCGTCAAACTGGATTCCACTGCTAGCCACTATCCATCTTTGCTCACAATGCTTGTGAATTAAGGGTATATCGAGGCAATACGTACAGTATACATATCTGCCAATTAGTGACTGACCAGTTGCAGTCCTAACACATCGATGGGAAGATTCAAACAAACAATACTAATCGAATTTTAACTTTCATCTTCAGTCTAGAAAATAATTTTTTCATTCAATTTTAGGTTTTTGAATTACATCAATAAAATGGAATTGAGTGCTGGTACGACGAATCAGTTGTTCAAGAGCTATTGGTTTTGAACTTACATTGAGTACAAGATCAGTTTACTGGTCTGAATGATAATGTATGAGTTTGATTACATACATATATCTTGTTTAGACACTTCTTTTAATATTGTCGAGTATGTGGGAATATGTAGCCTAAACTAGTGTACGTTAATGTTCGATGCTTTAACTTTTTAAAACAGTGGTGAAAGGCTAAGAAAATGACAATTTTATAAGTCAGTGACATTTACTAAAAGTTGGCAATAATCATCAGCTATCATAGAAATAAGGAGACCATACCTTAATTGGACTGCGTTAAAGTTCTCAGAATTAACAGTTCAATTCATCTGAATACTTGTAACTAATAATTATCATTGGTCACATTGGCCCTCACATAATAACAACAATATTCGTTAGCTTATATCATTACATGATATTTTGCTTTCCGATGAATCAAGTCATTTCAGTTCGAAGATTAGCAGTTTAAAAGTGTTGCTGCTACTGAAGTGACATTATTTAGGTTGATTTTAGTGAACGTACTTAAAAATGTTCGTCAAGGAGCAATATTGCATCTTGAAATAAAGCCTTCCAAAGATTTGCGTTTCTTAAGAAATAATAATCGGTTAAAGTTATGAGTGTGAACTGTTGGATACAGACTCAATGGTCTGCTAACTCGAACTTAAATATTTTTCAATTCTGTCAAGCACATGATGCCATTAGTACACACATGCAGTTAATTACATGAGTCCTTACTTGGGTAGATGATTTATATTTTATTTACCTAAGTCTGTTATCCGTACTAGAGAATAGGCTACCGGGAAGAAACATCCAAGAAATCCTTTTCTAAGCCCTTCCTTTCCGTTGTCGCCAACTACTATCCCCCATCTTGAAACCTAATTCTGAAACCTAGATTCATGTGTTTTCTGGTCCTCCCTTTTTCCTTCAACCTATAAAATTCCAAGTTAGAACTTGACTTTTTATCCAGTTTGGTGATTTGTGTATGATATATGTATATATATATATATATATTTACTACCCATCTCCAATGTCTTTCCTTTGTCTTTTCCTGATCTGAAAGCTATTGATTTGCTGATAACCTTCAGTCAATGTATCTGAAGTATCTTGTGTAGACAGCTATCTATAAATCTTTCGACATTTTTTTGATTGCTGTGATAGTGCTTTGTAGTTTCAGTGTTTTGAAAACTTGTGTTTAAAATTCTGTCAAACTATTTGTCCTAATATAGACAAATACTCATATAAATTCAGATCTAGATTTAAAGCCACAGTTTTTGAGGATTTTGTATACTCTTTAATCGTTGAAAACCTTCAGTTGTTTTTCTAATTCGTATCTTCACTTGACAAGGATTTTTTCAGTGAAATTCATTTCTAAGTGGTAGGGTAACCAGCCATCCGTACAGCTCATCTCATTTAATCGAAGACCGAAAGTAAACCTAGAAGGCTTTCAGCGCAATTAAAATCAGTACTAGTCTGTAAAAGCGTCTTAAAATAACAAATTACTTTACTAATATTTCTTTTTTCTTACCGAAATTTTCATATTTCTTAGTGTTTCAATTTACCTTACTATTTCTTATCAAAAGTCTGTGGCTAAAAATTCATTTAAAAGTAACGCAAAATGTTATTCATCCAGTTTTAAACATAGAGGGAGTCTAATTAAGTTGTAAGGACAGTGGAATGTCACTGAGTCCCAGCTAAATCATCCAACAGTTGGGTCGCTGAATATCGAACAGATCATCGATGCCTGTCAAGGTTCAAGATAATCAACGCCCATTACTTTAGCTTGTATCTAATTCAACAAATATATTTCTTTAATAATGTCCTTTGTGTTGTATAGTCTTCAGAGCATCTATAGTCCCTTGATACGTCAATGGGGCAATCCACGTAATGTGCCAATCGCGAGGTGTGACTTAGACGTTAGTTAGTTCGTCAGACCATTTCTGTCTAACTCTAGTAGGTCCCCAATCATCCGACATAGATCATCTACTTTCACTATTCTATAAGACTGATTCACCCATTAATGATATTCATTAACTAATGGTGGTTTAAAAGCGCTAACATTCTGACTTATAGATTACGTCATTAATCTTTATTAGTTCAAGTTCCATTTGATTTCAGAGCCTACTAACATCTAACCATGTGGGAATGTGTCGTAATAACGGGGTATTCGGTCTGTAAGAACTCCAGAAATTGGATACGATTAAACGTTTACGTTTGGGATATATTGAATAACAGTTCTAATGTAATGTCTAAGAAAGATGAAAACATAAGTACAAATCAAGCTTGGTACAATGAACTCAGAGGTGGGGGTTAAAATTGTAAAAGGTCTTCGTGTTTGCCCCTTGAATTAGAAGAATGAAATGTCGCGACCTCTTTAAATTTTTTAACTACCGAGTAAGTAATAATTTCTATATTAGTCCCTGATATATGTTCATAAGACAAGAAATAATCAGTGAATTCCAAATTTACACATCTGAAGAGTATAGTTTTAATAAGGATTCTAGCTAGTTGAGTTTTCAAAAAACTGAAGGTTTCCATTATGCAAATCAGAAGGAACATACTAACAGGCAGTTTCGATGAAATTGATATCACATAACTGAATTTTGGTACTTCTCCACCATAAGATCTCATCTAAGTTGCCATATGTGGTTGGTGTGACTAGACTTACTTCAAGCTCCGTTTACCTGTCGAGTTGCCCGCATTCACAACTTTTATCAAAATAAACCACAGTTCTGTCTTAATTATTCATTGTTAGGAGGAAAAAGCTTTCGGAATGATATTCAATGAATAAAACAGTACGAATTCAACATAACAAATATCACTATTTCAAGAAAATATGGTTACGAAACATCACGTGAAATTATTGTGGTATAAAGAATGTTATAAACTACATAAACAGTGTCTAACCTCTTTCTCCTGCAGTGCTTTGCGCAATTCTAGTTCTTTTTCTTCTCTAAGTCTTTCTTTCTCTTCTTCAAGTTCCCTCAACTTTGTTTCGTCTTTCCAAAATGGAAATAGAAATTAATCGTACCCACATTATTCAGCTTTTTACTGGAATCTCTGTTTTTCTTTGCTGGTCGACTCGCCTTTCTATAAAATAAAGAAACGATTTACAAATACCATAATCCGCAGGTTTTCAAAAGTGTGCGTGCTTACTGTTATGACACAACAATATAAAACAAATAAAAGACAACGTTCAATTTTGAACATGTTTGAAAATATTGATCCAGGTATGCTTATATATTTTGACTTTATGTTCGCAATAATGAACGAGAACAAGATATCGGTTATGGGCATTTTTTGACATTTGTCAATCTGTTTGAGATAGTATAATCTAACGTACTTTAACTGACTATGAGATAAACAGATAATGGAGACAGTCTAAATGACCAGGTCAACTTCCAGAGCTTGTTGTTGGAATGAGTCATTCATTTAAATACCTTTGCTTGGTCATAGTTTTAGTTACAAACAGGTATTTGGATAAGTGTTGTGGGTGTGGTGCTCATTAGCACCCGTTTCGTTGATAAGATTCTCACTCACAAAGCCCGCCTGTACCAAGGCTCTAGTGATTACGCCTTAATAAGCCGTGAATAGGAGAGAACGTTTTCTCTATTTTGTTGAACATTACTTAGCTTCGCATAGCGTATTCAGCTCTAAGCCCACGTATATGGGTTTAGAGATGCCACAAGTATTCGGAGTTTGACAATGAGTTTATTCACAATACCTTTATAATCAGTGTATGCTATATCAGAAGTCAAAAATGGAGGGGTTCAAAGATACGTCTGGAAGTCTATCGGTGTGTTTGTCTTAGTTGGTTAACAGTCGAAAGGAATGCATGCCAAATCGGAACCAACTCCTTAGACTTCTTAGGACACACTATTGGTGCCCAAGGCATCCGACCCCTTAGAAGCAAAGTGGCGGCCATTCTGGATTACCCAGAACCGACCACGATCGAGCACTTGCGAACTTTCAATGGACTTGTAAGTTTCTATAGACGGTTCATACCTCAATACGTATCTCTTATGAAACCGTTAACCGATCAACTGCGTGAAAATGCAAAATCAATTTGTTTAGACGACACAGCTCGAAAAGTACTCTCCACAGTTATGGAACTCATCGCTAAGTCAACCCTGCTTGTGCATCAGGACACTCAAGCGCCCATTAGTATCGCCGTAGACACATCCAACTCAGCAATCGGAGCAGTCTTACAATAATGGGTTAACAACTCTTGGCAACCTAAAGGATTTTTCTCGAGACGGTTGCTAGACGCAGAATCTAGGTACAGCACGTTCGGTAGGGAACTCCTAGTTATGTATTGTGCTGTACGACATTTCCAACATTACATCGAAGGAAGAGAATTCACAATTTTTACCGATCACAAACCTCTTACCTTCTCTTTAAGTTCATCTTCAGACAAGTACTCACCACGAGAGTCTCGACAACTCGACTATATTTCGCAGTTTACTTCAGACATACAACACATTTCTGGAACAAACAATGTATTCGCAGACGCCTTGTCTGGAATAAGTTCCTTGAAGAGTGTCCAAGGAATCGACCTTCTTAAACTCGCTCAGCTTCAAAAGAAGACATTGATCTTCAGCATGAGTTATCGTCGACAACTCTTAAACTAAGTATTAAGCAGATAGGAACAGGTAAGGAAACCTTACTTTGTGACACATCTACAGGTAGGAATCGTCCAATCGTACCGAAACATTATCGACGCAGCGTCTTCAATACGTTGCACAATCTTTCTCACCCAGGTGCTCGTGCAACAGTCAAACTTATAGCCGAACGGTTTTGCTGGCATAGTATGAATAGAGACTTGAGGGAGTGGGCACGCTCCTGTGTAAGCCGTCAGAAATCTAAGGTCAGTAGACACAACAAATGTCCCTTAGGTTCTTTCAAAACCCCTGACGCTCGTTTCGACCACGTTCATCTAGATTTGTTAGGACCCTTACCCAATTCAAACGGATACTCATATCTCTTAACGTGCGTAGACCGTTTCACTCGATGACCAGAAGCAGTACCGATTAAGGACGTTACTGCTGAAACAGTGGCTCGCGCTTTCGTCGAACGATGGGTAACAAATTTCGACTGCCCTTCCACGATCACTACAGATCGCGGAAGCCAGATCGAATCTGGACTTTTCTGTTGTCTGACCTCACTTTTAGGAATCATGCGCTTCTGAACGACCGCCTACCACCCACAAGCAAACGGGTTGGTAGAACGTTTTCGTCGACAATCAAAAGCTTCATTATCAGCTTCAAACGTTTCACAGTGGACAGACGCTCTCCCACTCTTCTTGCTAGGTGTCCGCAATGCACTGAAAGCTGACATTGGATACACGGCATCTCAACTCGTTTACGGAACGACACTCCGACTCCCAGGAGAATTCGTGGATCCTTCAGCTTCTTCATTGAACATGGATCTAAACTCTTTCACCAGTAGGCTTTCAAACGCTATGCGTTCAGTCAAACCTGCTCACACTCGACCTCAATCAACGAATGTTTTCGTTCAACCTGACTTACGACATAGTACACACGTCTTCGTTCATCGAGACTCACATCGACAACCTCTCGAATCAGCATACGAAGGACCCATCAAAGTTCTTCAACGCGAACCTGAGTACTATGTAGTCTATACGAACGGTATGAACGATAGTATCAGTATCGATCGACTGAAAGCAGCGTACTTAGAAGGAAACCCTAGCTACGTCGATTTTCCTTCGGTACAAGCAAACGACACAGCTACTACACCTGTAGTACCCCACACGACAAACGACACACAACTTGATACATCGTCAACGTCGATAGAAAAACCTAAAACAACGCGTTCTGGAAGACGAGTAAGATCTCCAGAACATTTTAACGACTATTGCTCGTAAAACACAAGCTTTATCTCGAATTCCCTGTTTCAATGTTTATTATAAAAAAAATTTTTTTTTATATGCTCATCTTTTATTGATATAAAAACCCGAAAAAAACCTTTTTTTCCTGATCGCTTTCACGCTGTTTTGTAAGTGTATTAGTTCATTCATTTTTTCCCGCTAATCTTGTGTCCTTACGCAAGTACGAGTACATTTTCGACATGCACTGACATGTTTTAATTTTTCCTCTTTTCCAGGACGGCTGGAAAAGAACGACGAATTTTCCCAAGGAACCGAAATTTTCATTGCACTTTATTTCTTTATTGCTTTGTTGTATATTTTGGTCCCTTAGTATAAGAAAAGACGACCAGACGCTGCTAAATGAAGCAAGCTATCAGAAGAGTGAACGACAAACTCGTTGAGTTTAAACTTCTGGCTGGTCACGTCTTAAGGGCATCACTACCTCACTGGGGGGGAGTGATCTGTAGCTGTAAATAAACCCTCAAAATCTATAGCTTTCTAAGTGTTCGACATTGGATGCTGACCACGTTGTTTATGTGGACTTGTTCAACTGAAGACTTTCGGTCATGCATCTGCACCAGATCACGTTGCAACTCAGCGTTGGACACAGCTCCTACGTTTACATAGTCAGCTAAGAAAAACGCCTCTCGATATATTGGTAACGTATCAAATATATCTTTTCTGCTTCTTCTCGTCTGACTTCTGATTTCTGTTTGGCCAAAAAAGTTTCGATTATAGAAGGTGCTACTGGTAGCTAGTTGTTTAACTAGAATATCCGTCGTATCTTCAACGGTATACTGACTCATGATCTGGTGAGAATGCGTGACCGAGCACCTTCAGTTAGGTGAGTTCAATAAAGCCAATGGGATCATCATGAAATTCGGAATAATTACAAAACTATTTATTTTGGAGATTTATTTAGCACTACAGCTTTAAAACACAAGTTATGTATAACACTGGACATTATAAGGCAAAGAGAATTGATATAAGGACAAGTTATCTGATTGCCTAAAAACTCATTGTCATCGGAATAAAGCCATATATATTATTTCCCGATAGTTCGTTATTTAAAAAGGATAGGGAACCGTATAACATCAGGATTAAAAGTATCGTGAGGCACGTAATGAACAACTGAAGGAAGATGTGCAAATAATGTATATAATGTATGGTTTTCATATTTCTGGAAAGCACTCTGTATTTTGCATCAGGTAATTAGTTAGTTAGGCTTTCTGAAAAAGGATATTGGTTCATCAAAGCGAACTAAAACCGGGCAGACAACCAAAAACTGTCCGTTTTGCATAATTTTGTACAATTTATGACTAAGGCGATTAAACAAACTATTCATTTTCAAAAAACGGAGTCAATATATACTATTTTAAAACATCATACTGTAAGGATGGCTTGTTGACAAACTCAAGGAAGCCTGAAAAAACCCAG
Source organism: Schistosoma rodhaini (assembly GCA_944470415.2). NCBI lineage: Eukaryota > Metazoa > Platyhelminthes > Trematoda > Strigeidida > Schistosomatidae > Schistosoma > Schistosoma rodhaini. The sequence goes on from OX104038.1 coordinate 1,383,697, forward strand.
AAAGAGCCGAAGACATTCCATTTAATCGCCATTAGAGGAACGTTCTAAAATGTCGACGTGTAGCTTCCCTATTGGATGAATAAGAAGGACCCCCTATATACTTATTGGCTGTCCGAAATGATGATTTACTTTCAGACAAAAACTATAAATACACGAGATTTTTGTACTATATTTGACAGTGTTTGGAATAACATACTTACTTACTAGTCTTCTGTCTTCTCATTTCGCGACTTGGGAGGGTTCTAGTGTACGAGTGCAATACGTGATATAATAAGAATCTAAATTCAAGATATAACACATACAATAAGAGAATGACCTGACATTTTTGAGATAATGTTCTGAATATTAATGTTTGTCGAGTTTACTGTAGGGCCAGTGAAATGTCACTGAACCCTAGCCAAATCATCCGGCAGTTTGGGTCAGTAAATATCAAACAGATCATCGATCCCCATCAAGGTCAAGGACAATCAACGCGCATCAGTTAATCATACGCCATGGACTGGCCCATGCTGCAGTGGTTCTACTTTCGCTTGTATCTACTTTAACTAATATATTTCTGTAATAACGTTCTTTGTGTTGTACAGTCTTCAGAGCATCCATGGTCTCTTGATACGTCGATGGGGCAATTCACGTAAGGTGCTGGTCCCGAGGTGTGACTTTGAAAGTAGCTTGTTCGAAGTTAACTTATTCATTACACTGTCCCCGTCTAACTCGATTAGGCCTTCAATCATTCGACATAAACCATCAACGTTGATGGTCTACATCACCAACCCCCTCATCTTTATGCTCAACAATTTCTTAGAGCTATTAAGCATCAAATCGATAAATCAATTATTAATAATAAATTCTTGTTTCTTGAAATATGATTTACTTAGGTTGTATGGTTTCGTAATGTTTACATAAAATTTATGTTTGTTAGGCCATAATTGTTTGTTATAAGACATTGATATAAAGAAAACGTTTAGAAAATTCATTACATAAATTAAAGAAGAATTACTTAACTAAACTGGTATCATTTAACAAGATAAAACTATGAAGCTATCTGTTAAAAAACTGTATCACAAATGTCTAATATAAGAGTCTAATTATGCATAGTAACATCTGTTCCCTTTTTAAACAGATTATCTAATGAAAGTTTGTGTAGTTAAATACAACAATATAGAATCTTGCCTAGTTATTTCATTTTATTATTGTTGTGAATTTAAATTTTCAAAACAGCTGTTTGTATGTTCATTTGATTAACATTCCATTTGATCAAAGAAATTATTGTTTATAATGGAGAACATTATTAAAGCTCAGTTTTATTAAGAATCATTATTAAGTGAGGCTGTCACCAATTTATTGTGATTTTATATTTGACTTTTTATTACGTAAATTATCTACCAATCGAAATATAACTGTTTTCGATCTTAACACTGTGACAAATCAATGACATATGACCGGTATGAGTAGTCTAATGTCCTTATTAGTCCCTTGTTCGCTTAGCACTTCCAATTGAGTCCAGAAAACCAATAGCAGCTTCTGTTATGCGAATTATTTATTTCAAGCATATTCGGTTTATATACCAGACAGACAGACCGCATCACACCATAAAATAGAAAATAAAATTTATACAGGATCAAGCCAAATGTGACTGTGAACATGGGAGACAATAATCAATAAACCGAATATAATTTAGGAACAGTAATTCGTATAATAATCCACAGGTCAAAATGAAGCCTATAGATATACAATATCTAGTTACTCAATAATTAAACAATAAGAATATATAGAGAATTACTTACTTACTTACTTACTTACTTGAATAATTTTTTCTGGTTAGCGCTTTTTTAGCGAGTTGGTTTTCTAAGGGATGGGATCGGTAACCCCATGCCCAACCCCTCTCCCTTATCCTGGCTCGGGACGGGCAGTAGCCCTTGGAGGAGCTGCAGGCGGAGTTTATATATATATATATATATATATATATATATATATATATATATATAATAGTCCATTAATAGGTCCCAGAAGTTATCCGTACTTATGTGTTCACTATGATATTACATTAAGTATTTTATTTGTTATCATATTTGAAGATTTCTTACCTACCACGGAGTATTCCATAAGAAATTAATAAAGTGACAAGTATGCCGAATATAAATTAGAAGGGTATTTAGGAAGAACCAAACTGATATATGTTTACTGTAGTTGAAGACGTACAACTATTTGTATTTAATCAACTATGTATAGATGATGTTTCTCAAGTCTATTTGCATAATCTTTCAGGTCACAGAAAATAACATCAGTATCCATCGAATTAGTTTTTTTTTGTTTGTACTTATTTACCGAATTCATTCAGCAATATGCATGTAGTTATAACATTGATTTGTTTTTGTTTTACCTCATTTTGAGATTCAACTGTAAGGATTTTAAACGAAGAGTCCATATATTTTGTAGGGACAGTGAAATGTCACTGAGTCCTAGACAAATAATTTGACAGTTGTGTCACTGAATATCTAACACGTCATTAATCCCTCGTAAAGTAAAGGACAAAGAATGCGCATCAGTTAATCATATGCCATGGACTGTCCCATGTGGTGGTGGTCTCACTAACATAACTGTACTCATTCATACTAATATATTTATGTAATAAAATCCTTTGTGTTATACAGTCTTCAAAGCAACCATAGTACTTTAATATGTCGAAGAGGTAATCCATGTTAGATGTTGACTACGAGTTGTGACTTTGAAATAACCTGGTTTGTCACACTGTGTAGTGTAGTTTTTATCTATTAAAAATAAATGTTTTATTCGCTTGAAATATTATATTTAGTGTTGACTTAGCTCACAGAATATGTAACAGTTCTGTACTACCTTTTTCAGCGAGTTAGTTTTCTGCACAATGGGGTCGCTAACTCTATGACCAACCATCCTCATTTATACGAACTTGAGACCGGCAGTAACCCAAGAGGGGCTCCAGGCGGAGTTCGTCTATGATAAATACTTGAAGGATAATTTAAACTTCGCGTTTTACAAAATAGATGATCAATGTATATACGTATACTTCAGTCTTGCTAAAAATGCTTTATATTTGAACTTCAATTGAATCCATTACTCTATTTAACCCGCCAGGTCAATGAATCTTCTCAAACGTTTTTGAATACGACGCCCATATTACGAATTAAGATTATAAAGTAGGTTACAGCCGACAAAATTAATAAACGAGTGAACGAGAACACAAAAGAAGACAATCAAATGTATTTGAACATTAAATTACAGAATATCTAAGTAAAATCTGAGATCCATACAACAAATACTTCGTTTGCAAAATATCAATCAATCGTCCCAGACTTCATTGTTCTTTAGTTACCACAGCCATCATCTTTTGTTTTCGTTCTCTTTTTCCTGATCTTCTTAGACTTCTTCCTCTAGGTATTTCACTTTCGATTGACGATGCATACTACTTATATCTATCGACATCAGCAGCATACACCTCAAAATGAGTATCTAATGTTATTTTTATTTTGTGAGCATAGAAGGAAATCACTCTCAATTTAGAAATAAAAACATAAATTTCATCACTATCATCGTCGTCATCATCCAGGACCCATCAGTTTCGCGCTTGAGCCCCTAACCACTAGACCACTAAGCTGGCATTCAACTGTTTTAATGTCTAACTTCAACCAATCCACGATATTGAGCGACACATCCACCAATATCTTCAATGAATTACTATCTAACAACCGACCTGTTCGAACTCCACTGGTCACTGTTTCTCATTGGAACTCCAGGAAATACCTCATGGAGTCAGTCACTAGTGAGCATATGTTGATTATTACCAGAGAGGAGTTTTTGTGGATATTATAATAATTTTAATAGTTGTAATCATGAATCAATTGAAGCTAGACTACCATAGAAAACTTGTAAGCACTGGAAGGCCATTTCGTTCTAGTATGGGACTCTTAAACAGTTCACGGTCACTATCTAGAATCTGGAATCTCACGAGCAGGATCATGTACGCACATGAATGTAAAATAAAAACAAAATAAAACACATACTTCTTTAAAAATCAATAATCAATAACAAGTTTCCTTATGAACTATCATATATGGTATAAAATAACATATGTAATATGTTATGTAATAATTTATTGACAGGTAATCAATTAAAATGAAACAAATGGTTATAATATGGTTAGATTAAAATGATACATTTTAATTAATTAATTAATTTCTATGGATTATATTTTAGTTACTATTCATTATGAAGTAATGTGTATCCTACTTCTCATCACTTAGGTCAATCAGTCAGTTAGTTACAATGTAGAACTTCGTACGTTCGTACATCATTTCGAGTTGCCATACCACAGTAACACAGAGATGTAGTTGTGGATTGAAATCCCATACTGGTAGAAGTAGTAAGAGTATAAGCATTATGTGAAAGATTAGGGGTTGAAGATGTTATTGAAGGATGTAAATATGTTATAAAATTGATTGATTATAATAATGAAATAACTCCGCCTGAGAAGAATGAACAAAAACTTGGATAGAATTAGAAGGGAAGGCTCAGGACAAAGTGAGATAGAGAATGCTTGTTAGTAGCCTATGCTCCATTGGGAGTAACAGGCATAAGTAAATAAGCACAAACATTGAGTAGTGATTGATTAAATCTCGTTGTCGCCTTCTTTACCGGATGTCATTTCATTTTGCTTCGTTATGTTCTCTTTGTTTCATTTGTTTTGTTTCCTTGATTATCTGTCTGAATCAATGATCGCATCATACTCGTAGTTAACTTTTCTTTTCATTCCGTTATTCACCAACGTGATCTAATTACATACAACGATTGGTCACATGTATATTTCAATAACAATCACAACATGATCTAATTGAAGTCAGGCTACTTTGGAACTTTGGAATAAGACTTGATGAAGACTGGATTTGAAAAACATGTGAAAACTAGAATTCAGATTAACAACTTCAACAGTTTATCCAAAATCAATAAAATCAATATACAAAAAAATAAAGACAACAGATCGATTTGATAATGTTTGATAACAATATCAAAAAATAAAAAAATAAAAAAGAAAGAACTGATCGATAAAACAAACAGTAGACTAAAAATATGTATATAGTTGAGATCATGAGTCAATTGAAGCTAGACCACAATGGAAAATCTGGAAGTACTTGACGTCCGTTTCGTACTACTGTCGGACTCCTCAGCAGTGCGCATCGATGATCCCGCCTTCGCAAGATTCGAACCCAGGACCTATCAGTCACGAGCGCGAGCATCTAACCTCTAGACCACTGAGCCGGCCGGCATTCAGTAGTGTTAATGTCTAACTTCAACCAATCCATGAAATTGAGCAACCATTCACCAATATCTCCAGTGACTTGATATCTTCCAACAGACTTGGTTGAACTCCACTGGTTACAGCTTCTCACTAGAACTGCAGGAAGTACCTCTTGGAGTCAGTCACTAGTGAGCATATGATCATTATCAGAAGGGGGTTTTGTGGAGATTTTAGACTGTTGGGTCCAGGTATCGTGAGGTGAGATCGTGGATGCGCACTATTGAAGAGTCTCACAATCGGAAGAATCGGCCATCCAATACTTCCCGATTTTCCATTGTGGTCTATCTTCAATTTACTCATTATCTCAACTATATAAAATTACTAAAATCTCCATAACACCCCCTTCTGATAATAAAAATATTTATGTCAAACTGTCAAACATTTTTAAATAATCAATAACTATTGACAACAATTACAATTTGCATATTATAATTTCAAACTGTCAATGTTTTCTTTTTTTCTTTTTTCCTTTTTATTTCTTTTCTTTCATAAGGCACATGTTATGTAGCTAACAATATCTCTCTATATAAAACAACAAAAAAAAACAAGAAAAAAAGAGAAAAACATTTTATCGAATAGAAATAAAATCCAATAGATAAATAGAGGGGGGTGGGGTTAAACAAAATAAATTTTTTTATTATTTATTTTAACCAGCTAGTTTTTTTTTGGGGGGGGGAAGGGTTTTTTTCTTATTTTTCAGTAAAAAAAAAAGAAAAAAACAGGACACAAAAATTCTAATGAACTTTAAAGTTATCTATTATGAATCAAACCAGATGTTTTTTTTTGCTCAAAATATAATCATAGATCTTTATAAAAGAAAAAAAAGAGAAGAAAACATGACCTTAATAGAGTTGAGTTTTTCATTGAAAAGATAAATTAGTTACAATGAATAAAGTTGAAGATTTATGTAGTTTAGTTCATTTAAAATGTAGCTATCTCTGCTTACCATGTTTGTGAATTAAGGCTATATCGAGGCGATACGCACAGTATGCACATATGTCAATAAGAAACTGACCAGTTGCAGTCCGAAAACATCAATGGGAAGATTTAAACAAACAATACTAAATGAATTAAAACTTCACCCCATCGCACAAGCAAGTGGCTATCAGGACTCAGTGGCCGAGTGGATAACGCGATGGCGTTTGAAGCGAGGGTACTGGGTTCGAGTGCCAGAGTGAACATCAACTCTGAGATGCAGGTACATCCAGTTGACGAGTCCCAAATAGGTCCTGGATTCCACTGCTGGCCACTATCAATCTCTGCTTACAATGAATTGTTTATTTTAAATGGTCTAGAGATTAAGAGTTCATGGGCGAGGTCGAAAGTCCTAGGTTAGAATCTCAAGTGTGGGATCGTGGATGTACACTGTTGAGGGGTCCTATACTAGGACAGTAAAGTTGTCCAATGTGTTATGCCCCGATAAGAATAATGATTGATAACTTTGAAATCTATTTATGAACCAATACTGTGCGTATATTTTTGATCGTATAATCACTAAAAATAACTAAGCTATTCATATTCGTGTCCCGCTTATTATAAGCTTTATTTTGAACTATAAACTATTGTTATATGATTTGCCATTCCTGAATTATGACCTGTCTATTATTCACTTTCTCCTCTATTCACAGCCACATTTGGCTAAATGTTGTACATGTTATTTTCTATTTTATGGTACGATGTGGTTGGTATATAAACTCAGTATGTTTGAAATATAATAATTTATACCACAGAGGCTGAGATTGGTGTTCTGAACTTAACTGGTTGAGCTAAGCAGAAAGCGAGACCGACAAGTACTCTAGACTGTTCGTACGGTTTTCGTGTGTCATTGGTCCGATCGATAATTTACTGCTCTCTGATTGGCAGTCTTATTACGTTATACATTGATAGAGCATTCACTCGGCCACAAGATATAACACAATGATTCCAGGTTTTCAGTGGTGTTCTATCATTAATCGATTTATGATTTCAATCAAAAACTAAACAACCTCATAGTTTTATTTTTAGATTCATAAAATGGATTCTCATGGAGCATTGTGTTTATGTTTATACTGAAACTTTAATTCAGTGGCTCTCATTCCCAATATGAAATTGTTATTAATTAAGACAATGACTTCATATAACCACTAATTTATTTTGCGCGTGTAATATTCGTTCACAAGGGTTTATACTGTCTCACTGTTGGAGCCCTAGATCGACTTTGATTAGCAAATATATCAAAATGGATGCCGGCTGGCTCAGTGGTCCAGAGGTTTAGTGCTCTGGCTCGAGACTGGCTGGTCCTGGGTTCGAATCTCTGGAGGGGGGATCGTGGATGTGCACTGCTTAGGAGTCTCCTAAAAGGACGAAATGACCGTTCAGTACTTTCAGGTTTTCCTTGGTGCTCTAGCTTCAATTGACTCATCATTTCAAATATTAAAACACTGAAATATCCACAAAACTCCTTCTGATAATCTGAATTAATTGCTGCTAAACGAGATATTCGAATATCTTTTTTCTACTATCCATTCTTTAAAGTATTATATTAGACTGTATAATACAATAAGATACTATATTTACTTATTTGAACATATAAATATTGATACAAGGTGACACCAAATAGATATGCTACACATAAATCATTCAATTTGATTAAAGGATGTGATACTGACCGATTGTTTAGACTGAAGCAATCGGTTTTATTAGGGGGTTACACCTGGAGCCTTCGAGCTAAAGATCTGATCCACAAGGCAGTGGAGTAACATGAAGAGATGTAGTGCCATGATAGCCGGTTACTAACAATAGTTTCATACGCCATTTGTTTCTTCAAAATGCTAGAACCTATGTGCATCACTGGTTTAGAATCAGCGTTTTCTGACACCTCTAGGTGAATCCTCTGTGCCAACCAACGCAATTAAAGCGTAGGATATTTTTTCTTTAATCTTCTCAATTTTGTAAACAATAGTAATGCCACGAGAATGAGTAATGAGTACGACTTTCCTGGAAGTGTTTGTATATGCATGACCATATGAGAGTATTTTGAGAGGTAGATTTAACTCTTCCCACCCTCAGCCATTTCAAGGCTTTTCGGGGAGGATAATAAAAAACACAACCATGAAAAAGAATAGTGAACATATTTTTAAAAATAAAATAAAAAAAATTATTAATTTACTACTGATTTTCGTTAGATACAATTAAGTAAATGATCAATTGACTTAAAGATAAAATCTGATCCATTTGAATAAACTACTGTCGGTATTTTTTTTTTTAAAAAAAAAGAGAGTTAAATATGTTTATTCTGAATGAATTTGTTTTTAATTATGGGTGTTAGTAATTTGTAATTAGCGTAAATTGTAGTTATTACTTAAATTCAACTTAGTATCTCTGCTAACCATGCTTGTGAATTAAGGTATATCGAGGCAATACGCACAGTATGCACATATGCCAATTAGAGACTGACCAGTTGCAGTCCTAAACACATCGATGGGAAGATTCAAACAAACAATACTAAGTTGAATTTAAACTTCACCCCATCGCACAAGCAAGTGGCTATCAGGACTCAGTGGCCGAGTTGATAACGCGATGGCGTTTGAAGCGAGGGTACTGGGTTCGAGTCCCAGAGTGAACATCAACTCTGAGATGCAGGTACATCCAGCTGACGAGTCCCAAATAGGACGAAACGCGCATCCTGGATTCCACTGCTAGCCACTATCCATCTCTGCTAACCATGTAGTTATTACTGTTAAACATATGCTAAACTGATGTAGTTTATGTAAAATGATGTATAATGGCAAATTATGGATTTAAATAGATCAAGACTTATAGACATGATAGAATCCATCCAAAGTGATAATTTCACATTCATTAAATATAGATTGTTTAAATGTGAATACAATCCATTTCATGTTGGTTTGTGTTGTAAAAAAAGTATTTGTTTCCTCTTCAATTGGAAGCTGGTTCGTTCTATCACACAGTAAGTTCTTGCTGATGATATCCGGACAACAATAGATCTGGAATATATTGAGTAGATAACTCTATATAAATACCTGTACCTTTATGATGATGGTTGTTTTACTTCACCAAATTTAAGATCCATATGGTAGATTTACCTTGATGTTTGTATTAAAAATTGTGAATTTGATGCTGACTGACAATTACTTCGAGTTCCATATGATCTCCAATGATAAAAATTCTGCTCTTTCTCTGAAAATCTGTACATGCACAAATCTATACACATCTGTAAATGCATCTACATCAGATCCGCCTTGGTTATAAATGGTGCTGTCCAAGTATGTGAAACTTTCAGCTCTCCCAGAGAAACACCATCAAGTATAATTTGGTTGGTGCTGGCTGTGTTGCATTTGTGGATTTTGGTTTTCCCTTGTGTATGTTAAGGCCCATTGTTGTAGAGTCTGCTGTCACACTGAATGTCCTCAACTGAATTTGTAATGCATATGTTATAGAGTAGCTAGGTCATCTACGAAGTCTGATTCGTCTAGCCACGTACAAACTGCCAATTGTACTTCGTGCTTCCCCTCAGATGTGAAGGTCTTGATAATCCAGTCAACCACCAGAAGAACGAGGAAGAGGGAGAGTAGACAGCCTTGTCTGACACTGTCCATTACTTGGAATACATCTGTCAGCTATCCTCCATGCACGACTTTGTACTGTAGTCAGTCGTATGAGTTTCAGCCTCCAATAAAACTGATCTTTGTCGCCGTCGTTGCTATTATTGGTGCTGCATAACATTGAATAACATTCAATGTGATCCACTCCCTCCTTGTTTTGAAGATTGGTTTATGATGTCGGATCCATGAGATTCTCATCCTACAAGTGTTTTTCGTACGTTTTCGGGCATTATATGTGAAAACCTTTGCGTGTGCGAAGTATTTTTTTCTTCATGATCAGAGTACAACAGCATCTTTCCCGAAGACAACCTTTGCTGTCCAACTTCAGTCCAATGGTTTTCTCTGGTCTCGAGAACCGTCAAGTTGTATCTGCTCATTTTCGTGACTATTTTGATTAGCCATCCTTGTCACCCACATTGTCCGAACATTCCATATACTTATAAAAATTGTTATTCTGGTTGTTAGAATGTGCATCGCTCTCTTGACTTCCAAAGAATCTCGATTTTCATCATAAGTAATAACAACTCTTCCGAATGAAGATCCTTCAACTTTCGAGGTAGAGTCTAAGTAATGTAAACTTTTTTTCTGGTTACAATAATATTCGGCAATGTTGTTTCCTACGGGGTAGAGGTTGTTGGCACCATGCCCAACCTTTCTCTTTTTCTCGGGCTTAAGATCGGCAGTAACCATGTAAGGACTATAAACAGAGTTCTCAAGACTACATATAATCTATAAATTTATATAGTAGTATGACTTAAACCAAACGGTTGCTCAAACATCGTGGATCAGTTGAAGTTAAACATTAACACTGTTGGATGCCGGTCGGCTCAGTGTTCCATCGGTTAAGTGCTCTGGCACGAGACTGGTAGGTCCTGGGTTCGAGTCTCGTGGGCGCGGTATCGTGGATGCGCACTGCTGAGGAGTCGCACAATAGGACTAAACGGTCTTCCAGTGCTTCCAGGTTTTCTTCGGTGGTCTAGCTTCAATTGACTCATGATTTCAACTATGAAAATATTGAAATATTCTCAAAACCCCTTCTAATCTAAAGCCAAACTGTTTCTATTACTTAAGAAATGATACAAATGAAATGAATACTTTGTATACAGATCAATGAAAGCGAAAAAAAGTTATTTTGTTATCATGCTTAAAAATCAACTTTTTCAATGTAATGAAATCACTTTAGTTAATTGCTTTTTAAGTCTTACCAATAGTGGTGTTTATGATTAAAGATTTTATCAATAGGACGAAATTATTAGAAGGGGACTTTGTGGAGATTTTAGTAATTTAGTAATCATGATCATATGCTTATTAGTGGCTGGCTCTATGAGGTTTCAACTTGGAGTTCTAGTGAGGAGCAGTGACTAGTGGAGTTCAACTAGGTCTGTTGTGAGATGGTAACTTACTGAAGACAATGGTGAACGATTGCTAAATTTCGTGGATTAGTTGAAGTTAGACACTAACACTGTTGGATGTCAGCCGGGTGGTTTAGTGGTTAAGCACTAGCGAGCGTGACTGATTGATCGGGGATTTGAATCTGGTGAGTCGAGATCGTGGATGCACACTGCTGGGGAGTTCCACAACAGAACGAAACAGCTGTCCAGTGCTTCCAGGTTTTGCATGGTGGTCTAGCTTCAGTGAAATCATGATTTCACCTATAAAGTATGAAATTACTTATTATTTTTTCGATTGTACGATGTTATTGTTATGAATTTTTCGCTACTGAGTTACTAGTATGATGTGGGTTACTTATATTCACATAAGTAGTATAAAATGATAGTCAGGAATAGAATGTATTTCACTAGAAGATCGATAAGGAAAGAACGGGAACGGAACAAAATTGGTATGAAAATGCATGAACAATGAAGTCTGAGAAGATGGAATGATATTTACAGAATGAAACAATCAAGATTGAGATATAGAAGGGGTTTTGTGGAGATTTAGTATTTATCATTGTTGAAAGCGTGAGTCAATTGAAGCTAGACCACCATGGAAAACCTGGAAACACTGGACGGCCGTTTCGTCCTATTATGGGACTCCTCAGCAGTGCGCATCCACGAACCTGCTCTCGCGAGCGAGATTCGAACCCAGGACCTACCAGTCTCGAGCCGAAGCCCTTAACCGATAGACCACTGAGCTGGCATCCAACGGTGTTAATGTCTAACTTCAACTGATCCACGAAGTTGAGCAACCATTCACCAATTGTCTTCAGTGAGTTCCTATCTCACAACAGACGTGGTTTTGAACTCCACTGGTCACTGCTTCTCACTAGAGCTCCTAGATATACTTCTCGAAATCACTAGTGAGCATATTATTATATTAATTATAGAAGGGGTTTTGTGGAGATTTAGTATTTATCATTGTTGAAAGCGTGAGTCAATTGAAGCTAGACCACCATGGAAAACCTGGAAACACTGGACGGCCGTTTCGTCCTATTATGGGACTCCTCAGCAGTGCGCATCCACGAACCTGCTCTCGCGAGCGAGATTCGAACCCAGGACCTACCAGTCTCGAGCCGAAGCCCTTAACCGATAGACCACTGAGCTGGCATCCAACGGTGTTAATGTCTAACTTCAACTGATCCACGAAGTTGAGCAACCATTCACCAATTGTCTTCAGTGAGTTCCTATCTCACAACAGACGTGGTTTTGAACTCCACTGGTCACTGCTTCTCACTAGAGCTCCTAGATATACTTCTCGAAATCACTAGTGAGCATATTATTATATTAATTATAGAAGGGGTTTTGTGGAGATTTAGTATTTATCATTGTTGAAAGCGTGAGTCAATTGAAGCTAGACCACCATGGAAAACCTGGAAACACTGGACGGCCGTTTCGTCCTATTATGGGACTCCTCAGCAGTGCGCATCCACGAACCTGCTCTCGCGAGCGAGATTCGAACCCAGGACCTACCAGTCTCGAGCCGAAGCCCTTAACCGATAGACCACTGAGCTGGCATCCAACGGTGTTAATGTCTAACTTCAACTGATCCAGTTGTTTCCAGGTCCAGTGTTTCCAGGTTTTCCATGGTGGTCTAGCTTCAATTGACTCACGCTTTCAACAATGATAAATACTAAATCTCCACAAAACCCCTTCTATAATTAATATAATAATATGCTCACTAGTGATTTCGAGAAGTATATCTAGGAGCTCTAGTGAGAAGCAGTGACCAGTGGAGTTCAAAACCACGTCTGTTGTGAGATAGGAACTCACTGAAGACAATTGGTGAATGGTTGCTCAACTTCGTGGATCAGTTGAAGTTAGACATTAACACCGTTGGATGCCAGCTCAGTGGTCTATCGGTTAAGGGCTTCGGCTCGAGACTGGTAGGTCCTGGGTTCGAATCTCGCTCGCGAGAGCAGGTTCGTGGATGCGCACTGCTGAGGAGTCCCATAATAGGACGAAACGGCCGTCCAGTGTTTCCAGGTTTTCCATGGTGGTCTAGCTTCAATTGACTCACGCTTTCAACAAAGATTGAGATAGTTGATTGTTATTTTGAAATTTAACTATTTACTGTGTGGTTGTCAGATTTTGGTGAGATGGTCTGTAATTTTATCCTCAAATACATTTGACTACACTAGTATTCCCAGTACTACTTCAAAAAGTGAAAATTTAATATTGAAACCATTGTTTTTACTTCAAAAATTAGGTTCTAAGTAAAGATGAAAGCTGATTTATATAGTTTATGGTAACTCCAACAGATACTTGTCAGTAACTGCTCAATGCTTGAATTTCTTAATAAAAATTTCAGGACCAAACAACCATTTGAAAGAGCGAAATTCACTTGGTATTGTTTGTTTGAATCTTCCCATTGATGTTTAGGACTTCAATTGATCAGTCTCTTATTGGCATATATGCACACTGTACAGATTACCTCGATGCTGCCTTAATTTAAACTTCACTCCATTGCAAAAGTGAGTGGCTATCAGGACTAAGTAGCTAAATGGATAACGAGGTGGAGTTTGAAGTGAAAGGTACTAGATTCGAGTCCCTGAGTGAACATCAACTCTGAGATGTAGGTTCACAATTGATTAATCACTCGGTGGTAATCAATGTTATGCGCGTCAAGTCCTTCTTAGTGCTGATCGAATGCCATCGATCAAGTTGCAATGTGGCCACCAGTCTAGGTGGCTCAACACTGCGTGCACTATATATTGAAATAAGATGGTGGTTGGAGGTGGTCAACAGGAAACCATGTGCACGCAGTGTCGAGCCACCTAGACTGGTGGTCACATTGCAAGTTGATTGATAGCATTCGATCAGCACTAAGAAGGACTTGACACTCATAACATTGATCACCACTAAGTGATCAATCAATTGTGATTGCATCTCAGTCTTACCGGAGGTCGATCGCAGCCCGAATAGCTCAGTGGTAACGTCTCTGACTGTGAAGCTGAGTGATTCGGAATCGAATCCAACAATGGACATCAGTTCCCTCAAGGTTACAGGTAAACCTTCCTGAAGAGTGTCAAGTAGCACGAAACTCGGGTCCAGGGTTTCCTGTTGACCACCTCCAACTACCATTTTACCTCGAGATGCAGGTTTATCCAACTGACGAGTCTCAAATAATACGAAATGAGCATCAAACTGGATTCCATTGCTAGCCACTATCTATCTTTGCTTATAAAATATCTTTATAATGTTTATAACTTGAATTACCTTCTATATATATATTTCTTTATTTTCTTGTGACTATCTTTAATTATTTTCTGTCATGTAGTTTCTTAAAAAGAAAAAGAAAACTTTTCACATTTTTCCAAGATACCAACAGGAATTTTCAAAAAAACAAAAAAAAACAAACATCATTCTTAGTTGACATGACTATCCTTGTTTCTACCTAGTCACATGAGTCTCCAAGATACCTATGTGATATATTGATAATAACAATAATTAAGGTATGTACTTGTGATCTGAAATTGTTATAATAAAGGAATAATATATATATATATATATATATATATATATATTGAGATGGTGGAGAAGATTTGAAGCTGAGGTGGATGATTTGGATGGAGTGTTGTTTCATGAGCTGGACGAAACCATCCAGCTTATAGAACTATACTCCATCAGAATGATTATTTATTAATTTTTATGTATTACTGATTAGTGTCGTTGAATAATGATTATTTAAATGAAGAAAAATGTTGAAAGCAAGTTGTTGAATAGATGATTTTGTAGTGTTGGTTGCCATGTCAAGCTAAAGTAACTTATTCTAGCTTTCGGATAAGCTAATTTATTCATTCTTCTCAAGCTACATTTTGAGCTGGTTGATTATTCGCTTATCAAATTTAACTGCTTTTTATATGAGAATGAGTGTGTGCATTTCGGGGTCGTGGATGCTCACTGTTGAGGAGTCCCATAATAGAATGAAACGGCCGTCCAGTGATTCCAGGTTCTCCATGGTGGTCTAGCTTCAAACGACTATATAAAATTACTAAAATTTCCACGAAACCCCCTTCTGATCATGATAATGTGCTCACTAGTGACTGACTCCATGAGGTAATTCCTGGAGTTCTAGTGAGAAGTCGTGACCAGTAGAGCTAATCCATGTCAGGTAGAGACAGGTATCTACCTCTGTACAATGGAAGTTGGTCGCGCAATTTCGTGGATTGGTTGAAGTTAGACATTAACACCGTTGGATGCCAACTCAGTGGTCTAGAGGTTAAGTGCTATGGCGCGAGACCGGTGGGTTCTGGGTCCGAATCTCGTGAGGTGGGATCGTGGATGCGCACTACGGAGGTTTTCCACAATAGGACGAAAAGGCTATACAGTGCTTCCCGGTTTTACATGGTGGTTTAGCTTCAATTGACTCATGATCTCAACTATATAAAACTTCTTATCCTATTCATCACATGTCTGTAACTTATTTCTATCTGACTACAAATATCGATTAACACTTGGTTAAATGGAGGTGTCTCACACGCCTTCTCCATTGTGTACCATATCGCTTCGCTCACTTCTTTTCGCTTTGTTTGTCTGGACCAACGGTTGTATGAAATAAGCGTATTCATAATTCACAATCGTATTTGACTTAATTAATTCCGTTGTTCATCAACTCGATTTAGGTCAATCATAATATACAAGGATTGGCAACATGTATATTTTGATAACAATCATACATACAATCAAATTGTAGTCAAATTTAAAGCCACTAAAGGTTTTTAAGATATTGAACCATTGTAGTGAATGAATACTCAGGTGGGGAAGATCAATTTATTGTTTAGTAAGAAATTACAGAGTATCTTCGTAAATTATGAAAACCATACATTAAATACTTCATTTGCACACCCTCCATCATTTGTCCTTTACATCCTTTATTGTTTTTGCAGTTCTCGATTCCTTCATGTTTGCCTTTATGTTTTCTTTTTCAGTCCAATCTTCTCAACCTTCTTTAAACAGGTATTCCACTTGTGATCGGTGTTATATACTACTTATATCAGAACTATAATACAGTTAAATATAAAAACGAGGATGCTCCAGGAGTTGGTGAACAAGCTGTGCTAAAGATGTAGTCTTGTAACCAGAAATACAATGACAAAAATGACATAAAATACAATTATGGAACTTCTTGTTAGTGTTATCTACTGGAAACAATGAATCCAAAAACATCTGATAAGTAATGGAAGCAAATGATACAATTATGATGAAAAGTTCTCGTGGTAATAATGACAACTTATCAAACGTGACTGTCGAAGTTTATTGTATTAGGAAAAGTAAAAAAAAAATCAGTAGGAAGTATATGGTATTTAAGTCTTAAGAAACTTAGACAATAATTGTAAGGGAAGAAAAGGTGATAGAAATTTGGGTAAGAAAACTGAAGTTCAATGGGGGGGGCACCGAACACATATGCACCACACAAGTCACTTCATTTGTGTGAGGGCTGCGATATTGATGTAGTGCTCAAAGCGAACCAGATGGTTTTCTTAGGAGGCTACACCAGGACGGAGCCTTCGATTTAAAGGTCTGATCCACAAGTCAATGGAGAAACATGAGGCTATACAGTCTCATGTTAGTCGGTGACCAATAATTGGTTCATGCACCATTTGTTCCCTCAAAATTATGGATCTCATGTGCATCATTGAATTGGAATCAGGGTTTTCCAACTCCTCTAGATGGACTCTCCATGTCCACCAACCCGGTTGAAGCGCCGGTCATTCACTTTTCGTTCTCTCATTTTCATAAACACCCTTTTGCGAGAAGGTAGTGAGTAGAACTTCCTTGACAGTAGTTGTATGCACGTGGCCATGTGAGAGCATTTCAAGAAGGAGAGCTGACTTCTCCCACCCTCGACTGTACCATAATATTTGAAGTCAATAATAGTCTAACATTGATCAATTCATAAATTCACTATACCTTCATAATCTCCCCATCCCTATATTGACATTTCTTATTTATTTCATTAATTTATCATACTATTTATTTTCATAATTATCAATATGGTAATGAATCTATTCACATTTGATTCATTTCATCATTATTAGAATACGGTAAAGATTTATGTATAACTGATAAAAGGATTCCTTTCTATTATGATATATCTGGATAATCTAAATAACAATCTACCATTGATAATGATTAAGGCATATTCTTCCTTAAAGTACATCTATCAAGATAACAATAATCTAATAAACCATTTAGATGAAGTCAAAACAACAACATTCACTATTCTTCATTAGGTATATATCATTGACACAAAAACAACAACCACCACAACAACAACAATCAACTAGCAAACAGTCTCTCTCTTATTGTAAAGGTCAATGAAGTCAATGAAGAAACAAAAAAAAAGATGATAAACAAATAATGATGATGATGGTACTTTATTTAAAGAAGACTAGACATAATTAATCTTCTAGTTATATAATATACCCTTATGAGTTAGGGTAATTTTGCATTGGTTTTCAAGAGAACCAAACACCATCCAGACTTTTACGTGACAACCTAAATAGTGCAGCTCAATTCTGTTTAATAAGAAAGCCAGTTGAAAAATCTCCAAGTTGATACTTAAATTCCTAAGATGGATTGGGTTACTTATTCCTATCAACTAGATAGTTCAATAAATTATTTGTTTTCTTGTTTGTTCATTATATCAATGAATTGAAGAACGTATTCAAATGAGTTTGTGAAAAGTTTACAAACTTTTACTTTACAAATTACGTAAATGTACAATTGAAGGGTAGAAAATTTTGTATTTCTGATATTTCGTAACTTAATATATAAGCAGAAGATTTATCATAGTTGAAACCGTGAGTCAATTAAAGCTAGACCACTATGGAAAACCTGGAAACACTGGACGGCCGTTTCGTCCTATTATGGGACTCCTCAGCAGTGCGCATCTACGAACCCGCTCTCGCGAGATTCGAACCCAGGACCTACCAGTCTCAAGCCGAAGCCCTTAACCAATAGCCTAGCTTCAATTGACTCACACTTTCAATTGTGATAAATACTAAATCTACACAAAACCCCTTCTGATAATTAATATAATCATATGCTCACTAGTGACTTCGTGAAGTATATGTAGGAGCTCTAGTGAGAAGCAGTAACCAGTGGAGTTCAAAACCACGTCTGTTGTGAGATAGGAACTCACTGAAGACAATTGGTGAATGGTGGATCAATTGAAGTTAAACATTAACACCGTTGGATGGCGGATCAGTGGTCTATCGGTTAAAGGTTCTGGTTCGAGACTGGTAGGTCGTGGGTTCGAATCTCGCGAGGGTGGGTTCGTGGATGCGCACTGCTGATGAGTCCCATAATAGGACTAAACGGCCGTCCAGTGATTCCAGGTTTTCCATGGTGGTCTAGCTTCAATTGACTTACGCTTTCAACTATAATAATATAAACCACTTCTTTAGAATAAATAAATAATCGATATTAAATAAACACAATTTTAAACAGTACAAAGATAATGTATTGATTTAATGTTTATTATTTATTTACACTGAAGAAGTGGTTTACATTAAGTTACGAAACATCAGAAATAAAACTTTTCTACTCAATGAGATATAAGAAGAAAATTATTGATTACTAATTTTCGAATTAACGATCAATTAATTTGAAACTATCAAGTTCATCCTTGACATTGATATTTATGAAATTGAAATGTATGTTGATAACAATGAAGTCATTTACTAGATCTACATCATGTCTAATATCTAACAATTGGAAGCCAATTGAATTTCGTAAACAATTTGAATTGTAGTGCCGTGCTTCGATCATAGTTCGCTTCGATAACCGTTATTAATACCAATCTTAACGGTGTATAATATCAGAAGGCAAAGGGAAGCGGCAACTACATTTTTATTGATAATCGATGCAGGCCAGAAAGTTGTAAGCACATGAGCAACTGTAAGCAAGCGAAGCAAAGATGATGCGTATTGGAGATGGCTGGGAAGCCAACTCCTTTTAAGCAAGCGTTAATCAATATTTATAGTCGGACAAAAATGAATGACAGACATGTGATGGATAAGATACGAAGTGTACACATATGCGCTCATATAAAAAGTACTCAAGGTTAATAAGCAAATGATTAACAAGATCAAAAGATGACTCAATGTACAGGTGAATTGGCTTGGCCAGTAACTAGAATAAAGTATATGGGCCTAACATATGAACTGGTACTACAGAATCTTTAGATAACTAAAATAACTCATAATGTCATTGAATAAGAAAAAAAAGAATTCAGCGAAGAAAATTTTTCTTTTTGACGAAATCATTTACTTAAACTGTACATTCGTATATATATAGTAATATGGAAAATATATGTCTTCTATAGGAGGCTACAAAAGATTGCATTACAAAATGGATTCGACAATAAATAACAAATGAGGTGACGTACTAATCAAGGGATAAGGGAGAAAATAATTTATGGGTCAGATAATAGTTCAATTAACAGATATGAAGAAGAGCGACAAACACAAAGGTCATAATAATAATAATAACTGATTAGAGATTAAATGTAAAGTAATAATTTAAAATACCAAAAAAACCAAAAAACGTACCAAATGAGGAAATTAGGGCCAAGGAAGGGTAAGAGGTTGGACAAATCGTTTCTGCACGCAAAGTTCAGGCTTGAATTCATGGATTGCCAATGCCTCAGCAGTGCATAAAATATTGATTCGACCTCCCTTTGATCCGGTTCCTTTAACTCTATAGATTATTTTAAAAGACGTCTCTTTTGGAGCAATGTGTCCGCAATTGATCAAGTGCTCTTGTATCGAACTGGTTATCTTCTTACATTCACCTTTTAGGAGCCAAGCTGGATAGTGTTCAGAGATACGTTTGGAAAGCGATCGCTTTGTGCGGCTTATATAACGTGCTCCACATAAGCAAGTAAATTTATAAATACACATCGATGTGGCCTAAAGGGAAAGCTTATCCTTAACACACCCCGGAATGGTAGGCCGGCTAGAGAAAACGATTCGGAGCTTGGCTGTGTAGAAAGTTTTATTCAACGTTTTTGAAATCCGTTTATTCAGGATTTTAGCAGCCGTGTCTCCCTTGAATTCCATATTCATAAACAAGGTTTTCTTCTGCACCGTCAAAGTTATTTCTTGCTGACGTCTAGATGTTAAGTTGCTATCAACGAACCTCGGTGGATAACCATTTTTGATGAGGGTCCCTAATTCCCTCATTGGGTACGGTTTTTAGTTTTTTCTTTTTTAAATTATTACTTTACATTTAATCTCTAATCAGTTATTATTATTATTATGACCTTTGTGTTTGTCGCTCTTCTTCATATCTGTTAATTGAACTATTATCTGACCCATAAATTATTTTCTTCCTTACCCCCCCTTGATTAGTACGTCACCTCATTTGTTATTTATTGTCGAATCCATTTTGTAATGCAATCTTTTCTAGCCTCCTATAGAAGACATATATTTTCCATATTACTATATTATACGAATGTACAGCTTAAGTAAATGATTTCGTCAAAAAGAAAAATTTTCTTCGCTGAATTTGAATCTTCATATGAGTAGGGTTATTTAGGAAATATATTCAATAAAACCAACAGATACTTATCATTTTATCCTATCAATGTACACATCTTTTCATATACATACAATATGATATATAAATTTAAAAGTCAGTCAGTCAGTCAGCTACAACGTAGGACCAGGCACATATATGCATCGGTCCAAGTTGCCATACCTCGTTAGCACAACAAGACGAACACTGGATTCATAGTAGTTAATCTAGTGTTGGTAGTAGTATATAAATTATAGGTTGTATATAAGGATATAGTACAGGAAGGAAGGATAATATAAGGAAGGTAATATAAGATGGATATTAATCTAAGTTTGTTTGTTTTATTAAAAGTAGTATTATATATATTACTATCAACTGTGACAATATTAGATATGGATATTAGATCTGTCTTTATTCTTTGATTGACTTTTATTGATTATTAGATCATATTTACTTGACTGTTGAATGAAAATATTTTCTCAATCAAGTTTTCATTCTTCCACAATAGGACGAAATGACCGTCCAGTGCTTCCAGGTTTTACATGATGGTCTAGCTTCAACTGACTCATAATCTCAACTATATAGAAAAAAAAATGTTATAGTATACTCATCTTTAAACCTTTCTGGTGAAGATAACTTTTTGGTTCTTTGATGGAGCGTTTTTACTTACTCATCATTTACAACAAATAGGAAAAAACTCTGTAAAAGTTTAGGTGTTGTTACCTCCAGATTTCTGTTCGTTGTACTTACAAGTTTCATCCTATCTTCTGGAAGTATCTTAATCACGAAGGTAGAATGTGCCATTTTATTCATGTTCCATTACTTACGCCTGTTACCCTCGATGGAGCATAGGCTGCCGACCAGCATTCTCCATCCCATTCTGACCTGAGAATTCCTTTCTAGTTCTGTCCAATTTTTGTTCATTCTTCTCATGTTTGTCTCCATTTTTCGGTGTATTGTGTTCTTCGATCTTCCTCTTTTCCTTTGATCTTTAGGTTTCTATGTGAGGGCTTGTCTTGTGAAGCAATTGAGTGATTTCCTCAAAGTGTGTCCTATCCACTTCCAGTACTTCTTCCTGATTTCTTCCTTCACTGGAATCTGGTTTGTTGCTGATAGTATCTGACCAACGGATCCGAAGTATCTTTAGCAGAGAACTGTTAATAAACACTTGTATCTTCTGGATGAGGATGCTTTTCGTAGTTCTCGACGTCTCTGCCCCATACCGTGGAACTACCTTGACATTTGTATTGAAAATTCTGAATTTGGTGCTGGTTGGCAATTTTTCTGAGTTCCAGATGTTCTTCAGTCGTAACTGTGCTGCTGTTGCTTTGCTGATCCTCGCTCTCACATCTGCATCAGATCCACCGTGCTCATCAAAAATGTAGCCCAGTTATGTAAAGGTTTTCACATTCTCCGAAGCTTCTACGTCAAGTATAATTCGATTGGTTCATGCTTTATTGTATCGGAGAGTCTTGCTTTTCCCTGTGTTTATATTGAGACCTACTGTTGCTTAGGCTGCTACTACACTGGTCGTTTCCTCCTCCATTTGTTGTTGCATGTACGATATAAGAGCCAGATCATCTGCGAAGTCTAAATCATCCAGCTGCATCCTAGCTGTCCACTGTATCCCGTGCTTTACTCCAGATGTCGACGTCTTCATGATCCAGTCGATCATCAGGAGAAAGAGAAAGGGTGAGAGTAAGCAACCTTGCCTAACACCGGTCTCTACCTCGAACGAGTCATTGAGCTGTCTTTCATGCACGATTCGGCAGTTTATTCCATCATATGGATCCCGTATAATATCGACTATCTACTCAGGCATGCCGTAGTGTAGAAGAAGCTACCATAGTGTTGTCCTGTCCACTCTATCCAATGCTTTCTCGTAATCAATTAAGTTGATGTGGATTGAAAAATTCCATTCAATTCATGTTACCTTGTTAATCTTAATATTGGGTTAGAAAATAATTAAAAGATTCATGTATTTTCTTTGCATGATATTTATCATTGCATAGAATAAAGATATCATTACCATAGTTTCAATAAAGTTTACTTTCGTTCATGACAGTTCCCAATAAATTTGTCGGCAAGGAAATGCCCTAAAAGATTATTCATAATCACACCATCTGGATGACAGCATAACTTTTTGTTAAATCGAAATTGAACATTCTTAGTGTATAGTCTCAATAATGGTTTGATCTGTGTTTTTGATATAGAACAAAGATACAAGTAATAGCCAATGGTATCAATAATTTATTTCAAAGTGATAATATATGAAACGCTAACTTCATTCGATACACGTTACTGATCATTTACTTCCTCGAATTTGAAATTTTTCAGAATACTGTGTACGACTAGTTCTTTACTGATTGGTTCTATTATGTATATAGCGAAAGGGAAAGGGGTACAATACGGTGAATTCATCGCGCTTTGTGAACACCGTTGTTCTTGTTTTGATTTGCTGTTCTTTCATCTGACCGTTTACAAGTTTCGCCAGATACTGTGGTGTATACTACTGATATCGGCAGACATAATTAGTATGGAATACCTGGGGGCAAAAAGTTAAGAAGATACAAAAGAGAAGGATGAGAACAGATACTGATTTGTGTGGAACAGAATGAACAATAAAGTCTGAGACGACTGACTAACATTTTGCAAATGAAGTTTATGCTATATATTTCTCAGATGTTGTTCTGTAATTTTATGTTCAAATACATTCGATTGTCCCCACTTACGTTCTCGTTCACAGCAATATCATCAAAACGATGTAGTGACCTGCTTTTTTCGACAAGAACGCGATTGATATAATAGAAACAATTATTATTGTAACTAATTGTACCAGCGATTAATTTACTGTACTTGTTTAACTGTATCAAAGTTACTTCTCGTTCCGCTCTTCATCTTGTTGGTTTGAACTTTCTTACGCTCCGCTCTTATTGCCTGTAAACTTTGGTACGTCTCGGTATTCATTCGATACCACGAGATTGCCAATAAATATACTCTATCTGGACCAGTTTCAGTCTTCTGGTTTGTGAGTTATCAAAGAGATCAATTCATTTTTGGGCGTGTAATCTCATTGTAGTGATGATCATAGTGAAACCCGACTTGATGTCATCTACAAGACTATTCCACTAGTAAATTAACAATTATTATGAATTGTATTTACTTTTATATGTTCAATGAAAATTTTGAATTAGATTCATACATCACTTCTTCGACAAACTGATGTTTTAAAGATATTATAGTTTACATAGATGCTTAGTATATTATTACAAAACTTCCCTGTGGAAAGTATTGTCAAGGAATTCATAAATTTGAAAAAGGATGGTAAAGAAGAGAAGTTTCTAAGAATTCAACTTCATCACAGTAAGATCTATTTCAAGGACTTGGATCATTGAAGTAAAATCACTACGTGTGATGTCATTTTAGGGGGAACTTAATTATAAGAGTTGTAAATTCGTCAAGGTTTCTAACAAGACATTTCTCTATTATTGAACTTACATGGTAGGTATAAAAAGCTTACCAATAATATTGGTGTACATATCTATATACTCACTCATCATCAATGGAATAGTATTTCAGTGGACTAGGATACAAATGGGAACAATCGAATGTATCTTGACACAAAACTACAAAACATCTTAGTCAAATCTGAGAACTATACAGTAAATACTTCATTTACGAAATTTCAATCAATCGTCTATGACTTCATCGTTCTTTCGTTTCCACACCAATGATTTGTTGTTCTCGTTTTCTTTTCTTTGATCTTTTTAACCTTCCAGAGCCTGATACTTCACTTTAGATAAATGATACATACTACTTATATCTATCGCGATCAATAGCATACATCACAGTATTGATCCTTCTGTGGTGTATAGACATAATGATAACATGAAAGTAATTTACAAGAAATATTTCTTTTCTTTAGTTCAATTTTGATGTTATAAAGAGACGGGATCGTGGATGCGAACTGAGGAAGAGTCCCACCATAGGATGAAGCGGCCATCCAGTGATTCCAGGTTTTCCATGGTGGTCTTACTTCCATTGATTCATGATTTCAACTAGTCGAACCCAGGACTTGGATTTAACTGACTGATGAGTTCAACCATTGAATTTATATTAGTCTGCCTCAATTGTTGGTTTAGCATTGTCCAAGTCTTTTAGATGATATTATCGTGAAAGAAGTAGTCAATTGTTTTCTATGTTTACCGATTGATAGTTTAAATATTATTATTATTATCAGTATAGGGTTGTGGAGATTGTTGAGTTTTAATTGGGGTTATGAACCGATCATTGTAAGACCATGATTGAATACCTGGAGTGAATTTATTAAAGATAGGCGAGATCATTACTGTATTGTAATGACTAGTTGTACGTGCGGTAAGATTACGAGAATGTAATCTCCTTTTATATAACCTTAATGTTCAAGAAAACCTTATAGCTTGTTTTGTTAGGCATCTTAATATGACTTAACAAGAATTAAGCCTGACAGTTAGGCACTTACTCAATTGGGGAGTCAGTGGCTTACAGTTAACATACACTCTAGTCGTTAATCTGTTGAAAAACTTCTGATTATACTTATTCTTGTATTTAACATTTTATATATAAGCCTTCAATCTTATTACGACAAAATGTCTCCTCTACTAGACAGTCATCTTGTTTTCTGACATCTGTTCAACTGAGGCTTAAGTCAATAATTCGTTCTTAGGAGTGACCACATCTTAATCATTAACACAAGGGGGTTTTGTGGAGATCTCAGTAAATTTATATAGTTAAGATCATGAGTCAGTTGAAGCTAGACCATCATGGAAAACCTGAAAGCACTGAACAACCGTTTCGTTCCATTGTGGTACTCTTCAACAGTGCGCATCCTACTGATTTCTACTATATCACTATATCATTCTTTGTAGGGATAGTTATATTTCATATCTGTTGTAGTACGTCATTAGACTAAAGTTGATTATTTACGCAAGGGTTGATTAGATTAAGTCGGTAAATATGTAAAAAACAAACAAAAGAACATATACGTTTATTGATTTTAGAAAATTATTTCCTGTGTGGTTAGATGAAACTAAGAAAAGAAACGTATTTGTCGGTTGGATACATTACAGATTGATTAAAGTTGGGGGTAGATTTGAAAAGCATATAGGACTTGATAGATTTTGGTGTTGAAATAGGACTCTGCAGAAGGGCCTATTCATGATCGAACAAGAACCTTTGGGCCTCTAGGTGGACGCCTTGAAGATCAAAACCATTGGGTCGGAGTAACAAACCAATATTCTTGAAATTTTATTGATAAGTAATGATTTCAGCTATGTTTAGCAATTGAAACAATTATTGATTGTATTTTTATATTTAAAAGTCTTTGAAGTCGGAACTTTAGATACTGATCGGTTATGTGCTCTGGCGCGAGACTGGTAGGTCCTGAGTTCGAATCTAACGAGGCGCGATCGTGGATAAGCACTGCTGAGGAGTCTCATTATGTAGGACGAAACGGCCATCCAGTGCTTCCAGGTTTTCCATGGAGGTCAAGCTTCATTGGACTCATGATTTCAACTATGAAGATCATGTGTTCGTTTGTGGTCAGGAGGTCCTTAACTCAGTTCTAGATGGCGTCTTGGGTTCATACTGTTAAAAAGACCCATTTCGAAAGAGAAATATCGACCAAGTCCTAGATAGTTTTCAATGATACTTCTAACTGGAATTAGTCTGCAATGAATACAATCTTTAAATACAACGAATCTTCAAAGAACCCTTCCAACTAGAAAATACTTTTTTTCAAGTTGAATGTCCTACCAAAGCATTTAGAAGAAACTGAAAGTATTTCAAATAATAAATGTTTTTCTAAGTCTTTGTATGTGATCATGGTTTTGAAGTAACATACCATAAATAATAAGAGATTTATGGAGGGAACATCAATGTATTCCTAGATTAAGGGTGCCTAGTAGTGCACAGTTAATCCAAAAAATGTTTTCCCTAGGAAACTGTCAAAGATAGTTAACATTTAATTTTATTATTTTATACAATATTCAAAGTAAACAGTATTTAAACTGTTTAGTCCCCGTTCAAGACATTTCTATCATATTCATAATGGTTCAGTACGTTAACCATCGACAAGCGATTTAAAATCGTTTACATGAAATATAATTCTCTGGTGGTCGACTGGATTGTGCAGACCTAACCATTTGACGGAAAGCACAGAATATAACAGACGGGTTGGATGCAAATAGACGATTTTAACTTCACAGTTGACTTGACCTTTCTATCCCATATTCACGAAGAAGTACCGATGAGGACAACTAGTGTAGCAGAAGTCTCTGCATCAGTAGACCTCAGTATACACAAAGGAAAAAGCAACCTTCTCAAATACAACACGAAGAACACCAACACAATCTCACTTGATGAAGAAACTCTGGAAGTGGTGGAATCTTCCACGTATCCGGATAGCATCATCGATGACTAAGAAGAATCCAATGCAGACGTAAATGTGAGGATTGGCAAATCGAGATTCACATTCCTACAATTTGAGAATATATGGAATTCAAAACAACTGCCTGTCAACCAATATCAAAGTCATAATCTTCGATACTAACATCAAAACAGTTAATTGTATTGTCTTGAGTTGTAACGTGGAGAACTATCACAACCATCACCAATAAGGTACAAGTATTTATAAATAATTGTCCACACAAGATACTGAATGTGTGTTGTTGGTTGGATATCATCGGCAACAGTCTACTGTAGGAGAGAACAAACTAGCTACCATCTGAAGAGGAAATAGAAAAAAGACATTGAAGGTGGGTACGATCTACATTACGGAAATCATCAAACTACATCATGGAGTAAGCGCTAACTTAGAATTCTGAAGGGAAATAGAAAAGAGGATGGCCGAAGAATTCACTGCGTCGTGAATTGTAAGCAGACGTGAAGAGAATGAATAGCAACTGTATAGAACTAGATGGGATTACCCATGATAGGGTTGGATGGAGAATGATGGTGGATGACCTATGGCTTCTCGAAGAGCGGTAACAAGTGTAAGTAAGTAAGTAAGTACAAATTCACCTTTTTGTATAAATGGATACTGATAAATTATCATTATTATTATTACTTAGATCACTGAAGTTGATGTTAATGAGATTTTATGTTAAAACTCTTTTATTTGCTTCAATAATTGACGTATTTTTGATATGAGTCCAAAGAAGGGTTAAAATGAAATTCCAGTTGTCATACTGTTTAATGATTATGGGATGAAGGCGTAGTTTCGATTTCTTTTTACTTGAAGCTGTTTTTATTTATCCTACTATTCATGAATTACAGTCTGTTAGCTGTAAATGTGCCAAAATATGTTCTACTTAAAAACACTATAGTGCGTTATGTTTTTAAATTTTACTAATAAAGTCAATGTGTTTTAGGTCGAAATAGTAAAGCGTCAAGTCAGTCCTATTCGGAACTCATCAGCTGGATGTGCCTATATCCAATGATTAATATTCACTTCCTGTACTCGAACATAGTACTGTTTGCTTTAAACAGCATCGAGTTAACCACTTAGTTACTAAGTTCAGTCGTATACATCAATGGGAAGATTCAAAAAACGAATATGATTTGCAAACACCTTCTAAACACTTCATCAGTTAAATGACGCGTAATAATTTCAGTGCACAAAAGTATCAGAATAAGAGGCTTTTGATGAAGTTTTGTTCTCTGTGCTAGATGGTTCGGTTGTGGAGCTTTTACCGGCCTTCTGAACGACACCATCAGAACAAACGTCTACCCAAATTTTGTACTGATGATGTCGTTCAGAAGGACGATGAAAGCTCCACGATCAAACCATCCAGCTCAGAGAATAAACCTACACCAAAATCATTCACCTGAGTTACAAATCTTCTCCACCATCTCAATAAGATGCTTCATTTAGTAAATATAATATATTGATTATAATTCTTCTCTATATTGTTGTTTTCCTTTCATAACTTCATTTTCATTTCAAGAGAAACATGAAAATTGGCTAGTGATTTATTTGCTTTCCTTTACTTCCACCTTTATAATATACTACATAGGGATAAATAATCAGATATGAAGTGTGTTTCTATCATCTCAACTCTGTCGAAACAATTACTGATTTTCGGAAGGGGTGTTGTGGAGATTCTAGCAATTTTGTAGTTGAATTCATGAGTCAATTGAAGCTAGACCACTATGAGAAACCTGGAATCACTGAACGGCCGTTTTGTTATATTGTGCGATTATTCAGCAGTGTGCATCCACGATCCCGCCTTGTCAGATTCGAACCCAGGACCTATTATTCTCACGCGCGAGTGCTTAAACTCTAGCTTACTGATTCGGCATCCAACGGTGTTAATGTCCAACTTCATGAATAAAAACCGAACACATATAAATTTTCGCATTGTTATTTAGGACGGCGATTGATCAGTCTCTTGTTGGCATACATGCATCCTGTGCGGACTGCCACGATATAGCCTGAATTAACAAGCTTTATAAGCAAAGATAAAAAAGAGATGGATAGTGGCTAGCAATGGAATTCAGGACATGCGTTTCATCCTATTTGTGACACGTTAGCTGGATGTACCTACTTCTTAGAGTTGATGATCACTCTGGGACTCGAATCCAGTGCCGTTCGCTTCAAACACCATCTCGTTATAAATTTTTATTATTAAAAAAATTATCTTCCGAATATTCCATTTATTCAAAATTTTTTTATCATGTTTAAATAGTCATGACAACAAAGTTAAATATTGTCTTATAAGAATAAATGTATAGGATCGTATTTGGTTTCTGACAAATGTTCGACTTATGTAACCAATTCTATCTTTACCATGATGATTTTAACATCATTGTATTACATCATTTTGGCAATTTTCTTCTCTCTCTCTCACTCCCTCTCTCTCACACACACATACCCCATTCAAGATTTTTAAAAAAAGGGAGCTAAATGTATGAACCATCTTGAATATATCCACTGTCTAACGTCTAATTAACAATCAAATGAAGCATTCAAAGTTATGTAACAGAATACTGGTCGTCAACATGGAAAAATATTTTGTAAAAAAACACAACTACAACACGTCAATCTTTCTTAGATGATAAAAACAGAAAATGAAAACTTTAATTTAAGCTCAATGTAGTTAATTAATTAATGAAATGAAAGTATTTAGAAATTACAAACTGTTAATATAATCGAATATTATAAGAAGATATAAGTAAACAACATCAAGTGAATAATTGGATATTATGTTGTCTTGCGTTGGAATCTCACGAAGCAGGATCGTGGATAATCACTGCTGATGAGCTTCAAAATAAGATGAAACGGCCATCCAGTGCTTCCAGGTTTTCCATAGTGATCTATCTTCAATTGATTCATGATTTCAACTATAATCTTGTTTGTTGTGCTTTTTCATGCAAAATAGTCGATCAAGATAATCTTATTCAGTAGTTATGTAAACCATTGAATAGAAAATTAAACTATCTATCTATTTATATTTAATTGATAAATACTGCTACCGACTTGATTTATGGATAGTGGTTACCAGTTACGTAATCAATTCATAAAACATTATTATTATTATTACAATGACTATTGCAAAAATAAGCGGATTATAGATGGAATATGTCATAGATTACTTGACAACTAATATATTGCTAAGCACTAAATCATAATTTCACACAATAAGACCAAAAAATTGACATTAAACAAGTTTTCCCACTGACGTCAGTAACCATGTGACTTATTTAATTAAAACAGTAATCATTGTGGTTTGTTGATATAAGAAGATAATTTATACTTGTAATCTATTACCTACACTTCAGTCGGTTTTTATTACGAAATGACCACACAGATAATTTGTTGATTTTAGTTTATCTAAATAAATATATTGAAGAAATGAGCTTAGAAGAATAAAATTGTTAAGTTCATTGATAAATGTCCCCAAATACCCTGGTACGGCCGAGAGTGGAGAGAGTCTGCTCTCCCTCTCGAAATGCTCTCACATGGCCACGCGAATATATAGCCTCTACCAGGGAAGTCCTACTCATTGCCTTCTCCTGGCGGGGGTGTTGTTCACAAAAGTGAGAGAACGAAAAGCAAATGTCTGGCACTTTAACGGGGTTGGTGGACACGGAAAGTTCACTTAGGGGAGTTGGAAAACCCTGATTCCAAATCAATGGTTCACATGGGCTCCAGTATCCTGATGGAACGAATAGCGTATGAACCAACTGTTGGTCACCGGCTACCATGGGACTGCATCTCCTTACGATGCTCCACTGCCTTGTGGACTAGACCTTTAAGTCAAAGGCTCCGGGTGTGGCCCCCTAAGAAAACCACCTGCTTCAGTCTGGGCACCTGATCAGTATCGCAGCTCTCACACAAATCGAGTGAGATTTGTGCGGCGCATATTTATCTGGTGCCCCTTTGTACCAATATTTATGTGTTTAAATAAATAAATAAATAATCATTGATAAATACTTTCGGTTTAGGGTTGTGGAGATTATCATGTTTTTGATTGAGATCGTGAATCGATTGACATTAAAACAACATTGGAAACCTGGAAGCGCTGGACGGACGTTTCGTCCTGTTGTGGGTCTTTCTAGTAGTGCGCGTCTGTGAGCGGGATCGTGGTCTAGAGATGAAGCGTTCATGCGCTTCGTGGTTCGGATCCTACGAACGAGATCGTAAATACGCAATGTTGAGGAGCTCCAGAATAGGAAGAAATGGCCATCCAGTGCTTCTAGGTTTTTCGTGGTGGTCTAACACGAATCGGTTAATGATCTCCATCAAAAAGGGATTTTTCATAGTTGAAATCATGAGTCAGTTGAAGCTGGACCACCATGGAAAATCCGGAAGCCTTTTAAAAATTATTATTCACTATTAAGTTTAGCTTCCAGCTGAAGAAGGAATTAGTGAAAGGCGTTGGAAGTGGATAGGACATACACTAAGGAAATTACCAACGTGCATTACAAGGCAATCCTAAATTGGAATCCGAAAGAGAAGCGAAAAAGAGGAAGGCCAAAGAATACATTACGCCGGGAAATAGAAGCAGATATGAAAAGGATGAATAGCAACTGGAAAGGAAGGCTCAGGACAGAGTTGGATAGAGAATGCTGGTGAGAGGCCCATGCTCTTGAGTAAGTAAGTAAGTAAGTAAGTAAGTGAGTAACTAAGTAAGTAAGTAAGTAATCTGTTTATTTATGGAATACAGTTATAATTTCTCTTGTAGTGTGCCACATACATGCATCACGTTCATACTTCTCTAAGCTTTTTGGTTAACTAATTACAACTGACACACGTTCGAGCTCAAATTATAGCTCCTTCAATATGGTTCTTATTATTTATTTATTTGAACACATAAATATTGATACAAACGGACACCGAATACATATGCACAACACAAATCATTCCATTTGTGTGTGGGTTGTGATACTGCCCGGGTGCCCAGACCGATGCAAGTGATTTTCTTAGAGGGCCACTACCCGAGTCTTTGATCTAAATGTCTAATCTATAAGACAGTGGAGCAACGTGATGAAATTCAGTCCTATGGTAACCGGTTACCTACAATTGCTTCATACGCCATTTGTCTTATGATCCTGGATCCCATGTGCAGTATTAGATTGGAATAAGAGTTTTCCAACCCCCTTATGTAGATCTTCCATATTCATCAACCTGGTTAAAGTGTTGGATATTTGCTTTCGTCCTCTTAATTTGGTAAACATCCCTGCCACGAGAAGGTGGTGAGTAGGACGTCTCTGACAGTGATTGTATGCACGTAGCCATATGAGAGCAATTGGAGAAGGAGAACTGAATCTCCTGATTTTACAACGTGAAGCTGATACAAATGGTTGTTATTTTGCAAATTAACTGTTTGCTGTATGGTTATCGGAATTTAGTGAGATAGTCTGTAATTTGTGCTTAAATACATTAGACTGACCCCATCAGTGTTTTGTTCACTACAGTACTAGGGCATTTGAGGATCATACATTGTTGTACATTATTGTGAAAGGTTTAGTGCTTGTACACATGATCTCATGTAGAGATGTTATAACAGGGAATTATTATTACATTTTATGTGCCCATGAAAGGCAATTATCCTAGAAATTATTTCATTGTAACTGTTATGTTCATCGATTTGAAATTATCCATAAATTGTTGATGGTGTTATGTATGCCCAACCACCGAATACTTCGAGGTGCAATAGTTTATGGTGTAAGAGTAGGTTGGAAGAAAGCTAAGGGCAGCCAGACCAAAACGTGGCACAAATCCATGAAGTAACTGACAAGTGGACTGAACCATGTTGGTAGGTGTAGACTACGTGGTTGGGATTCGCGAGATGATAGCAACCAACGGTTAGAGACCTTGAATGACATGTCTCGAAATTATTTGCATTTGCTAAGGTACATCCACTCTTTGAGTTCTCCTAAATTATAATCTTCTGAATTCTTTATGTCTCTATATTTTTTTCTTTTTTCAAATTTATTTCACTGGAATATCCTCCTTCAATAACATCTCCAAACCCTAATCTTTCGGATTACTGCTTATACTCTAACTACTTCTTCCACTATGGGATTTGAATCGACAACTGCATCTCTGTGCTAATGTGGTATGACAATTGAGCTGATGTACGTACGTACGAAGTTCTACGTTGTGACTGTTTGGCTGACTGATGGTGTCTCTGTAATTATTATACAGTCATTAGGTTATAAAAATCTATTTATTTTTGTTGACAAGCACTTACATACATAATTAAAAAAAAACACATAGTCACAGAAAACAAGCTCAAATCAAAATTATGTTTTACATTATTAATTCAATAAGTTGTCTGTTTTTATATTTTGAATGTTTCACTACATTTAACCATATTCAATTGAAATTGATAAATAGCAATGCGCATCCACGATCCCGCACTCTCGAGATTCGAACATAGGACCTACCGGTCTCGTGCCAGAGCACTTAACCGATGGACCACTGAGCCGACATTCAACGGTGTTAATGTCTAACTTCAACCAATCCGCGAAATTGAGCAACTATTCACCAATGTCTTCAGTGAGTAGCTATCTCCCAACAGACCTGGTTGAACTCCACTGATTACTGTTTCTCACTAGAACTCCAGGAAATACCTCATGGAGTACGACTATCTTCTATTGTCTTCTATAGGTAAATGACTCACACCCACTAGTCACGGTTTTTCACTGAAACTTCAAAAATTACCTCTCGATGCTCATCACTAGTGTTAGTTTAGGATGCCATTTACTTAATAATAGATATTTTTGTAAATTATTGAATTATTCGTTTTGCTGCACGAGAATCGTTGATAGTTTTATCATCTAGTTCATCTGATACTTGTATCCAACTCATCTAATTGACATTTATTGTATATTATCATGAGAAGAAGTTATAGATTTATTATTCATTCGTTCTATTGACTTTATTTATGAGATTTAATTAAGTTCTATATGCTATTGAGATCTTCTTCACAAATCTAAACAAAATAATAAAGACAATATTCGTAGTAACTTACTTACTTACTTATTTACGCCTGTTATTCCCAATAGAACACATGCTGCCAACTAGCATTCTCCAATCCACTCTGTCCTGCGCCTTCCTTTCTAGTTCTACCTAACTCCACCTGTAGCTGCTCCGAGGACTACTGCCAGTCCCAAGCCCGGGTATAGGAGAAGGGTTGAGTATGAGGTTAGCAATCCCATCCCGTAGTAAACCAACTCGCTGAAAAAACACTAACCATATTTGTGGTAAACAATGAAGTAATTGTCCTTTATGACATATTATTCAATTCATTTACATACAAGCGTGGGAGTTTAATTAATCTTAATTGTTAGAATAATTATCATCAATTTTAGTGATTTATGGAGATTGTTTTATAATCTAATTTGAATTTATGAGTTAATCTAAGTTAGACAACCATTGAAAACCTGAATGTTCTGGACGGCTGTTTTGTCATTTATTTAGTTTATTTATTTAAACACACAAAAATTGGTACGAAGAAGCACTAGATAAATATGCGCCACACAAATCTCGTTTGATTTGTGTGAGGGCTGTGATACTGTCCCGGTGCCCAAACCGAAACGGGTGGTTTTCTTAGGGGGCCAAACCCGGAGCCTTCGACCTAAAGATCTGATCCATAAGGCAGTGGAGCAACGTCAGGAGATGCAGTCCCATGGTAACCGGTGAACAATGATTGATGTATACGTCATTTGTTCCTTCAGGATACTGGAGCCCTTGTGAACCATTGGTTTGGAATCACGGTTTTTCAATTGTCCTAGGTGAACCAACCCGGTTAAAGCGCCGGACATTCGCTTTTCGTCCTCCCAATTTCATAACCAACACCTCTGCTATAAGAAGGTAGTGAGTAAGACTTCTCTGGAATTGAACTCTTTCCACTGTCTGCCGTACCAGGGCATGTTGAATTTGTTTAATGACAACAACCAAGCCGTTTTGAAGGTAATAAAAATATGAATGTTTTAACAAAATGTTCATAATCTATCAGAGTGATAGTTCTGATAACTTAACATGTAATGAAACGAAGTTCTTGGGGGTTTTTTTAAAGAAAAGAAACATGGAAGTTAATTTCATTAGTTTGTGTTTATAAATAAATGAAGAACAAAAATGATAAAACGATCAAAGTGTCTAGTTTACTTCTGTTATCAAGACATTTCAATGATAACTAAGAAAACGTTTTTGAATGAAGCATTAGGGAAACAGCCTACTTAAAGTTATAACTTTGTTGAACTTTAATAAGGTTTTATAAGATTATTTATTGATTAGTTCAAATGGATTCATTGCCTCCCATTTGTGTCCCATGTCAAAAAGATAACATGCTATGGAATTATTACTTATTTACTTACTTACTTACGCCTGTTACTCCCAATGGAGCATAGGCCGCCGACCAGCTTTCTCCAACCCACTCTGTCCTGGGCCTTCTTTTCTAGTTCTATCCAGTTCTTGTTCATTCTTCTCATGTCTGTCTCTATTTCTCGGCGTAATGTGTTCTTTGGTCTTCCTCTTCTCCTTATGGAATTATACACTTTATTTTATCGTCTAAGGCATTGGTTTGCTAGGAGTTTGGCCATTGAGACATGTTAAGATTCATGTTTCTGTCTTTCCATTGTACGTACTCATACGTGTTGACACAAATGAACGTATCAGAAGGGGTTTATGTAAATATTATAGTAATTTTAATAGTTGAAATCATCAGCCAATTCAAGCTAAACCACTATGGAAAACATGTAGGCACTTGACAGCCATTTCGTCCCATTACGGGACTCCTCAGCAATGCACATCTACGATCTCGCCTCGCGAGATTCGAAACCAAGACCTATCGGTCTCATGAGCGAAAGGTTTAACCTTCAGAGGAGTCCTATACTAGGACGAAACGGCCGTCCAGTGCTTTCAGGTTTTCCATGGTAGTTTTGCTTCAATTGACTTATGAACTCAACTATTAAAACTACAAGTGGAAGTAAAGTAAAACAGATATTCACCGATTACAATTCGTGTTATTGAGCATAGTGCTATGTATAATGGAAACAGTTTTCCTACGGAGAATGTCCTCTATATTTTATTTATTGTTTGATGATTACTTTTGAATGACAATTGAATGGAAGAATACATCTCTGTTCGTTTTTCTTTTTCTTCAGTAAAGCCCTTAAAAAATATAGTACTAAATACGAAAGTAAGACAGAAGCCCATACATCCAAAAACATAATGGATATCACTCTTAACCATGTATATCAGTTTAAATCTATATAGAAAAGATCGACATTCAATAAACATGAAGTTTAACCTCTACTTATTTTAATTACAATGTTTCAAACAATCTATATCTTGAAGGATAATAAGGCCTTCCAGTCATAAAATACAAACTGGATCCGATGGATCTATTTAAATGGATTAATAAACCAAGTCGATTGAAATTAGACATTAACACCGTTGAATACCTGCTCGGTAGTTTAGGGGTTAAGCGCTAGTACGCGAAACTGATAGGTCCTATGTTCGAACTTCGCTAGACGGAATCGTGGATGCGCACTGCTGAGTAGTCCCACAATAGGATGAAACGGCCATCCAATGCTTCCAGGTTTTCCATATTGGTCTAGCTTCAATTGATTCATGATCGCAACTGTCAAAACCAAGTCCGTTTTCTTCTTTTATTTTTAATATTCAATGATATCTAATTTCAAACATAATAAAATTTAAACTTTTAACCTCAAAATAAGAGTTACATTTATTCATTAAAACGAATATATAAGTAGGTTGTCATGGTAATTAATACGTCAATACTAATAAATTATTCGGTAATTATCGTTATACTACTGAAATTGAACTAACCTGAAATCAGAATACACTTAACTATTATGTAATGTATGAACTTTATAAGTAGTATAGAATATATATGAATTAATTTTCTTTTGATTTTCCTATTGACCTCCTATGAAAGGTAGAAAGTGATGAAGTTTTAAATTCTTTGGAGGACCTAATAGTTTATTAATTAACATTGAAATGTTATTACCCTAGTCTTATAAATGATCAGATTACATTTATATTATAAATGGCTTATGAGGTCATTAAAATAAATAGAAAAGTAAATTTTATTGGTATTGTAATATAGTTTTGCAGATATCGTAAATGTTACTGTTCATTGGTCCCCGAATTTGCTGATATGAACGAGGGTGAGGAGAGTCAGCACTTCTTCTCCAAATGCTTTCACATGTCAACGTACATACAACCACTGTCAAAGAAATCCTACTCACTGAATTCTCGTGACATAACTGTTATTTACCAAATTGAGAAGACCGGGTTGGTGGACACGGAGAGTGCACTCAGGGCAATTAGAAAACCCTGATTCCAAACTATTTGGTGCACATAGGCTCCAGTATCCTGGGAGAACAAATGGCGTATGAATCAATGGTTGGTCACCCGATACCATTAGGCTGCATCTCTTAACGTCGCTCCACTACAGTGTGGATCAGATCTTTAGGTCGAAGGCTCTAGGTGTGGCCCCCTAAGAAAACTACCTACTTTGGTCTGAGTATCCGATCAGTATCACAGACCTCACACAAATCAAATAAGATTTGTGTGGTGTATATCTATCTGGTGCCCATTTGTACCAATCTATGTGTTTTTAAATAAATAAATAAACTGTATGTTTGTTGGCTTTTATAAAAGAAGCTACACAAAATTCATCACTGAGCATTAATTAGTGTAACTCTACAGAGAAGAACAGCAATTATCAACCAGCTCAATATAATAGCATCTTTTCAGTTTTGATCACACTGCTCAACTGAACACACTTCGCTAAATCATTTACACTGTTAAATGATTAAGCTTGAAAGAAGTATAAATAGAAAAAAATCGTGCAATTCGGCAGTTCATAACTTAACTCTTTGTACGAAAGTATGAAGTGTTACCTCGTATTCTCGACTAATTCTGACACTTTGAACACTTTGGATTAGCTGACACTACCTGTGTACTTATGAATGATTTGTCATTATTGCATACATGTTCTATCTGAATTTTTTTCCCGCTTTCACAATACTAGCTATTTAAACAACTATCTTTCATGTATTGATTATCATACTGTTATTTTTCCTTAATGATTCAGTCGTTGTACAACTCTCTGACAAAAATGGCAAATTCTTGAATACTTTACAATGTAGTAACGTTCTTCCGCATTACTACAATTGAAGAATATATAGGATTCAAAACAACTATCTGTCAACTAATATCAAAATCACAATCTTCAATACGAACGTGGAGAATTACCATAACAATCATCAAAAATGTACAAGTATTTACATACAATTGTCTACACAAGATACTGAATGTGCGTTGTTGGTAGGACACCAACAACAACAGTCTAATGTGGGTGAGAACAAACCAGCTTCCATTTGAGAAGGAAACTAAGGAAGGACGTTGTAAATAGATTGGACATACATTAAGGAAATCATCAAACTGCATCACAAGGCAATCTCTAACTTGGAAATCGTGAAGAGAAGAGAAAAATAGGGAAGCCAAAGAACTCATTACGTCAGGAAATAGAAGTAGATACGAAAACGATGAATAACAACTGGAACGGACTTGAAAGGATTGCCCAGGACAGGGTTGGATAGAAAATGTTGGTGCATGGTTTATTCTCCTACATGAGGAGGTAACAGTCGTAAGTAAGTAACGTTCTTCATTTCAATCGCCTAATATATCTTGGTTATTATCATAAATAAAACTATGAAGGTTTCATCAATATAACCATCATCAGGTAAAGTTTACATGGTTGAAATGTTTAATGATTAGGGTTATACACATTCATATTATTCATTTGACATTCCTTAATAACTTCATTTTCCCACTTTGCATATTATTCATCTTTTTCCTTTAAGTTTCATATTCATGAAAGATGATGTAATGAAGTACATCTACATAGGAAACCTTCTTTTAATGTATATTATAAATGTTATATTAATTAATATGCATTACACTATTTGACCTAAAGTGGTATTTGCATAATTATCATTGATTGTTCCCATTTATGAATGATTTGTTTGTTAATATAACCGATTAAATAACTACAATAAGTAATATGATGAAATTACAAAATCTCACGAGGTGGGGTAATGGATGTGCACTGTTGAAGAGTCCTACAATAGGACGAAACGGTCGTCCAGTGCTTCCAGGTTTTCCATAATGATCTAACTTTAATTGACTCACGCTTTCAACTATTGAAAAAAACAGCAATAAAAACTGTTCATCAATCTGAAACAGATTGATTATAACATACTGACTGAGTATTGTGTGCTGGTGCCCCAGGAAGTTAGACAGAATTGAATTATTTCCGTATTTGTAGATCTTCATCAAATAAATATCAAGTAGACTATATCTTTTTAACTGAAAATGACTAGTATGTTCAGTTGTACAATGAGATTAAATTGCCTTGAATTAGTTTGATGTCAAACATACGTTCGAGAACGGAAGTGATTAGCGAACAATTCAAATAATAAATATCCTCCTAGAAACAACACGTTTTTTCATCTAACGTTTGAAAGATTGGATCCTATAATGAGGTTTTCTTGTCAACGTTGAAGAGGTAGACGATATAGTCCCATTTGATGAAGATATTTTAAAAATTAAGAATCTTATGAACATGTTAAGCAGCAGTATAGGCATGATTGGAATGCAGTTTTCGCCAAATAGATGTGAAGTTCTACTTCAGGACTAGTCTGCATTGACGCCTAAACTTATGGTAGAAATTGAAATAGTTGAGTGTTCTGACTTCTTTTCTTGTTTTGAACTTTTCATCAGTCTCAGTAGGTCGGTGTTTGAAGAAGTCTCAGGATGGTATCGAAAAGTTCGATTGGTGTTAGCTAAATTTCATACCTCTCATTGTAGGTGAGATGCCAGTCTTCTAAATATGGGTATATACATTGAGCATTAGTCTGCTCCGCACTACTTTATTGTTGTCCAATGTAGTTTTCTAAAACAAAGAACATGGGTAGGCTGCCGGTTTTTGAATATAGGTGAATTGGAAATGTTGTTTGTGTTTCGCGTTGATCATTTCAAGTGAGGTTATACCTCGTAATGTTAAACAAATATAGTTAATTTCATATATTTGAGATCATTAGTCAATTGAAGCTAGACCACCGTGGAAAACCTGGAAGCACTGGATGGCCGTTTCGTCTTACTATGGGACTCCTCAGCAGTGCGTATCCACGATCCTGCCTTATAAGATTTGAACCCAGGATCTACCAGTCTAAAATCTCCACAAAACCCCCTTCTGATATTGATCATATGCTCACTAGTGATTGGCTCCATGAGGTACATTTGTCTAAATTAGAGCGAATGGTTTTACAGTATTAGGTCGCCCTG
This sequence comes from Schistosoma rodhaini, assembly GCA_944470415.2. Taxonomy (NCBI): domain Eukaryota; kingdom Metazoa; phylum Platyhelminthes; class Trematoda; order Strigeidida; family Schistosomatidae; genus Schistosoma; species Schistosoma rodhaini. Next base: position 1,424,461 of record OX104038.1, read on the forward strand.
AGGTATTTTCTGGAGTTCTAGTGAGAATGAGTAACCAGTGGAGTCCAACCAGGTCTGTTGGAAGATATCAATTCATTGAAGACATTGGTAAATGGATTTCATTTTCAATTTCGTGGATCGGTTGAAGTTAGACATTAACACCAATGGATGCCGGACGGCTCAGTGATCTATCGGTTAAGTGCTCTGGTACGAGACTGGTAGGTCCTGAATTCGAATCTCGTGAGGCAAGAACATGGATGTGTACTGCTGAGGAGTCCCACATTAGAACAAAACGGCCATCCACTGTTTCCAAGTTTCCCATGATGGTCTAGCTTCAATTTACTCATGATCTCAACTACATAAAATATAATTAAACCATAAATAAAATCATGTATATTTCATTAATTTGATTCTCATTTACATTCACTGATACATATGTACTTCATTATAATCGTATCATTTGACCTTGTTTTTCATCTTACTGATTGACATTAACAACAAAATATAAACAAATTGAACATTATACAACTAACCCTTCTACCATATATTTATAAGATAGAAAACAAAATAAACATTCAGAGGTATGATGAATATATATGGAATCATTGAAGTGTTAAACATCTGTGAAATGATCTATGCTTATATGAATAAATGAATGTAATAATAAGTTGATTTTGATAATCTAAACTGTTAAGATGTATAGGCTCATTGATTGGATAGTTATAAAGGGCATCTTCAAAAGACTGAAGTTTATAAAAGTAGTTTTGTATATTTTGACATTGTTATGATATGAAACATTAAAGATTCTATAACTTACTTTATAACCTTTATTATGATTAGTTGAAATAGTAGACATTAACACTGTTGGATGTCTAATAATAAATGGTTAGAAGGTTAGATATTCGCATGCGAAAGATCAAAGGTCCTAGGTTCGATTACCGTGTGTGGGTTTGTAGGTGTGCACTACTGAAGAATATCATATTAAAATGAAACAGTCGTTCAGTATTCTAAAGGTTCTAATGGTAGTTTATTATATTATCTATTCATGATATCAATGTAAGCTTAACAATCTCCACAACCTTTTACTGATATAGATAAATATATATGGATAGGAGTTTGTAAATATTTTCATTTTAAAAATAAGATGATGGTAATGCAACTTTGTGAATTGATATCTTTTTGTAATAATAAACATTAAGTCTCAGCCGATTGTGATCATCATCGTAAGAATTTATTGCCCCTAAATGCCCTCGTACTGCCGAGAGTGAGGAGAGCTTTGCCATCCTTTTCGAAATACTCTCACATGGCCACGAGTATATAGCTTCTGCCAGGGAAGTCTTGCTCACTGCCTTCTCATAGTGGCATTACTGTTATTTACGAAATAAGGAGGACGAAAATCCAATGTACGGCGCTTTAACCGGGTTGGTGAACACAGAACGTTCATTTGGGGGAGTTGGAAAAGCCTGATTCCAAACCAATGGTTCACATGGTCTACAGTATCCTGCTGAGGGAACAAATGCGTATGAATCAATTGTTGGTCACCGGCAACCATGGGACTGCATCTCCTTACGATGCTCCACTGCCTTGTAGATCAGATCTTTAGGTCAAAGGCTCCTGGTTTTGCATCTTAAGTAAACCACCTGCTTCGGTCTGGGCATCCGATCAGTATAACATTGAGCAGATAGTCGATGATATCTATTCTTGAATAGTTCGATAGTAGTAAACATATGTAGGTTTTTTTCATTTTATTCTTAATCACTTATTCTTAAAGTAAACTAAGAGATATAATTCATTTCTTTTCCTCTTTAGTAAACATTGCCTTTCCAAACATCAAAGTAAGTGTCAACTTTGTGTAGAGATAGAATCTACTACATGTCACCTTTTTTTTCGTGAAATACTTCAAAGAACAGAACAGTTTAATCATCTGAAAGAAAATCATAACAAGACCTTAGCTTAAAGAAATAGAAAACTGATTTTTTTGCTTTACGCTTCAAAGGAAATGACAACTTTAAACATGTGAATTAGCCAGCATCTATGTGAATTACATTCTGTCATAAGATTATTGTAAAATAAGGTAAGACATTACTGACTGATGTAAGATATTTTTCATAGTTGAAAGCGTGAGTCAGTTGAACCTAGACCACCATCGAAAACCTGTAAGCACTGGACGGTCGTTTAGTCCTATTATGGGACTCCTCAGCAGTGCTCATCCACCATCCCGCACTCGCGAGATTCGAACTCAAGACCTACGAGTCTCAGGCCAGAGCCCTTAACCGATAGACCACTGATCCGGCATCCTACGTTGTTAATGTCTAACTTCAACTGATCCACGAAATTGAGCAACCATTCACCAATTGTCTTCAGTGAGTTCCTATCTCACAACAGACGTGGTTTTGAACTCCACTGATCACTGCTTCTCACTATAGCTCCTGGATGTACTTCACGAAGTCACTAGTGAGCATATGATTACATTTATTATCGGAAGGGGTTTTGTGTAGATTTAGTATTTTCCATAGTTGAAAACTTGAGTCAATGGATATAAGATACATTCAAGTATTGAATGTATCGTTTTGTAACAATAATAACCATACTACTTAGAATGTGATTGTAAATTTTGAATTATTAGGACCATTTTTATAATTATTTAATAACTCACGCCTGTTACCCCTCATGGAGCAGAATAGGCCGCTCATCAGCATCCTCCATCCAACTTTGTCCTGAGCATTCGTCCTTCTTTTTGTGGGTTCGGGAAGAGATACAGGCGGAGTTAATTCTACAATTTTTTTGTTCTTAAAGTTATTTATATAAGAAATGAAAATGATTCATCTTAAAATTTGTTGAGCATCGACGTGTAACCGGATACGATTCTTCATAAAGCCAAGTTGCCACACCATATCCTTATAATGAAATGAAATTTACAAAGGAATATCATGGGAGTTGAAATAATAGATGCAAAAATGATTGTCAATAGAACCAAATATTGATCGATCTTATTAGTATGGAGATTGTTGAATTTAATAAAGATCACGAATCAGTCTAGGTTAGATAGAAAGGTACTGACCGAAGACGGTGGAAGACTATCATGAAGTGTCATGGATTAACTTAAATTAGATTTACACCTATTAGATATCGACCCATTGGTCAAGAGGTCAAACGTTTGAACGCTAAACTGAAGATAATGGGTGTGATGCTCTGTGGCTCAATTGCAGATGAGCGCTACTGAATGCAGCAGTTATTCATCGCTTCCAGGTTTTCAATAGCTATTTAACTAAAGCACTGGTGGAATAAAAGTATTATGCAAAGTAGAAACATTGGATTTATGCAAAGATATTGAGCAAATACTTCGACACCAAAGTTAGTCAGAAATTATTATTCGTTGGTCTTCCTCTCTACATTTGGCCTTCAAAGTTCCGTGTGAGGGCTTGTCTTATAAAGCATTTGGCTGCTTACCTCAATGTGAGTCCTATGCACTACCAGTGCTTTTTCCTGAGTTCTTCTTCCACTAAAATCTGGTTTGTTCTCCTCCACAGTAGACTATTGCTGATAGTGTCTGGCCAAAAGATCCGAAGTATTTTTTGTAGACAATTGTTAATAAACACTTGTATCTTCTGGATGATGGCTTTCGTAGTTCTCCAATATTCCGTCCCATACAGTAGAACTGTCTTGACGTTCGTCTTGGTCACTCGTTAGAGTCTAGTTTATCATTTACTTGCATGTAAATGTATAAATTATCTTTATTTGGACAAATAACTGTTCAGGATTGTAATATGAATGAAAGCTCAGTAAATATACATTACATATTAATCAATATATTACGAATGTACCAGCGGAAATGTGAATAGTTCGACCTAGAGTGTTCAACTCTTCAGTGTTTACAATAAGATTTGAAAAACATTGCTTCGATCTTGCATGAAATTACGCATACACACTGTTGCGATGGTCAGATCTTAGAAGAAACCACTCTAGTGATCCTATAATATTTGCTGTATACCTAAATAATTTCAATTCATGGTTAGAGCTGCCAGTCAGTTATGAGACGGCGATCATCCTAAATAGTTTATTATTGATTAGACAAATTAAATCAATACTAAGTATCATAACTTCATAACTTCCTTCCTTCCCATACTATATCATTATATACAATCTATCTTTTATATACTACCACCACCACTAAATTAACTACTTCTATGAATCTGGTGTTTATCTTGTTGTGCTAACGAGGTATGACAACTTGAACCATACATGTGCCTGGTCCTACGTTGTAGCTGATTGACTGACTGAAGTATCATGAAAAAACTGTTTAATAAAAACCATGACAATATGGCGAAATATTCACATTTCATTCTATTTAACTTTTTAATCAGTGCGGAATTAAAATTGTCTTATTATCAATGGTATCTAAGGGAATAAATCAAACATTGTTTATTATTGTTATTAGCTTTATTCAATACAGAATAGGATACTCAGCACAGTGTATTTCAAGGAGTTTCTGTTTCTTGTTTCTTAATCGATATTGACGATAAATATTGATTGACTACCAGTTAGATAATCGCATTCCAGAAGACGACATCAGTATATTATTCATTGTTTTCAATGTATATTGCCAGTTATCACAATGTCTCTGGTTGGGCTCCATTTTAACTTGTACAGCGAAAGGTTTTAAACGTTTCATAAACTCATCTAAATAGGTTCTGCAATCAATTGATATAATAATGATACATTCTAACAAACAAGTAGACAGATTACTTGCTGAATTATCTAAGTGACAGGAATAGGTAGCCCAACTATTCAAATAGGCCGCCTTAGATTTAAAATAAACTATTAGTCTATACCAACTTAATTCTTAACTACTAAAATTAACATTGTCAATACAACAAAATGAAATGTGTATTCGCCCTAATTCTTAACATTTTTATTATGTCAGTAAATACACGCTTGAATGTCAACATGAGGACAAATTCAAGTTAATAATACTGATTGAAAGAGTGATTCTGAGAATCATGAATAGATAGGATGCTTCAGTTAGAACGAGGTCGAAAACATTTGGTTAATCCGATAGTTGGACACGATACCCTATAATAAGATGTTATTCAAACTGTCAGGGTTTAAAGAGATTTAAGTAGATTCAAGTAATCAATTGACAAACCTCAAAACCCTAGGAACTAGCTAATATACATATATATATGTATATAATCCGGCTTTTAAATTCACCGACGGAGTAAAGTTGACAATGATGATTATTTGATGTCAGCCTACTAGGCTTGAAAGCTTATAATTTGACGGTGGTTTTGTACTTTATTGAGTTCAAAACAGCACTTCAGTAATCTTTATTAATGTCCATCTAGAGTGTAGATTCACTTAAAACTGAATCGTAATAATAATTATTGTTTCCTTAACAGTTAATTTGTATACTTCTATTATTAAGTTGACTATCATATTAGCAAACATAACGACCACTTTCAAAATGGCATATTTATTAATGAACGAATTTCAATACAAACAATATACTATGCAATCACAATTGACTGATCACTATGTGGGGATCAGTGTCATGCGTGTCAGGTCCTTTTTAGTGCTGATCGAATGCTATCGATCAAGTTGCAATGTGGCCACTAGTCTAGATGGCTCGACACTGCGTGCACTATAATGAGATAAGATTGAGGTTGGAGTTGGTCAACAGGAAACACTGGACCTAGGTGCTACTTGGCACTCGTCAGCAAGGTGTAACCATAATCTTGAGGGAACTGCTGCTCCCTGACGGATTCGATCCCGTGTCACTCAGCTTCACAGTCAAAGATGTTACCACTAAGATATTCGGGCCGCGACCGACCTCCTGTAGGACTGAGATGTAATCACAATTGATTGATCACTAGGTGGTGATCAATGTCATGTGTGTCAAGTCCTTCTACGTCCTTATCAACATTAATTGTATTTACCTTGAAATGAATCAAGAATACCATTTCATAGGGAATTATGAATGGTGACATTTGAAAACTAGTTATGAACCAATACGATACCTATGTTTTTCATTGTATACTTATTATGCAACTAAACTATGCATATTCATGTTCCTTTTATGATAAGCTTTATTTTAACCCATACACTATTAATAAGCGATTTACCGTTCTTCAGTTATGCCCAATGTGTTAATTACAGTCTCCCATATTCACAGCCACTTTTGGCATAATCTTTTATAAATGTTATTTTCTACTTGATGGTGTGTTATGATCTGTTTGGTTTGTATATTAACCCAGCATGTTTGAATTACATGATTCATATCACGAAGGCTGAGATTAGTGTTCCGTACTTAAAAAGCAGAGCTAGACAAGAAGCAGGACCGATAAGAACCGTAGAGTGATCGTACAGGTTCACGCATCATTGATTCAGTCGATATAGGATACAAGGCTACAAGTTATAATAAATATAGAAAGAGATTTCTTCATTTTTGAACAAAATGAATGTTCAAATTTGGAACGAAAGGAACTGTGTTCGAGTCCTAATGTGAACATCAACTGTGAGATGCAGGTACATCCAGCTGACGAAACCCGAATAAGACGAAACGCGTATCCTACATCTCACTACTAGCCACTATTCACCTTTGCTTACAATTGCCAAATTTGTTTCAAAAACATTTTAAAAATATGCATCGGTAAAACTTTAATCTCTATAAGTAGTTTTCATGATGATAATGAAGTATGTTAATTGTTTCATTTACTTTCCTTTTTTAGTACAATTACTTTTTGTTGTTATAAAGAAAAGAACAAAAAAGAAAAAAAAAACTCTCTAATAGTGTGATATTCCCCCCTGTCTCTGTATCCTTGTCAGTGTGATATTAATGAAAGAATTAATGTAAGTGTAAATTCATATTAGGGAGATAACTAATTAGCAACAGATGTTTCATTGTTCACAATGTATTGAGTGTATAAAAAAATTATGAAAAGACAAATAAACAAACAAACAAACATGAATCAATTTGTTTGAACGATAATACGTTTTCGATTAATCAGTATTAAATGAAATGACTTTTTAGTTGTTGACTGTATTAGGGTTTTTATTTTGGTTAGGTAGTTTTCTACGGGATGGGGTAGCTAACGCCAATGTCCAACATTCCTGATTCATCCAGGCTTGGGGCCGGTAGTAGCCCCCCCCAGGAATGGTTACAGGCAGAGTTAATGACATATTTAGTTGAATGAATTCTGAGTACTTTTATGGTTTGAAAAGAGTCTTCATTAGGAAACTACATTAAATTAAAATCAAATTGGAAATTGAGAACTACTGTAGTGTGGTTTAATTATATCCACATAAGTAGTTTATGGTGATGGTCAGACATAGAATTTATTTTGGCAGAAGATCGATAAGGAAAGAAAAAGAATGAACCGCAATCAGAACAAAAATGAGTGAACAATGAAATTAGCGTTGATAGACTGATATTTGCAGAAGGAACAGTTAAGATTGAGACAAATGATTATTATTTTGCGAATTAACTGTTTACTGTATGAATTCATTTTGTATTGCTTTTTTGAATCTTCCCATCTATGTGTTAGGACTGCAACTGGTCAGCATATGTGCATACTGTGCGTATTGCCTCAATATAGCCTAAATTCACAAGCATTGTAAGAAAAGAGTGAACATCAACTCTGAGATCCAGGGACATTCAGCTGACGAGTCCCAAATAGGAAGAAAAGCCCGTCAAAGTGGATTTCACTACTAGCCACTATCCATCTTTGCTTACAAGATTGACTGTATGGTTTATCAGAATTCATTGAGATAGTCTGTAATTTGTGCTTAAATACATTCGATTGCAATTGATTAATCACTGGGTGGTGATCAATCTCATGCGTGTCAGCTCCTTAGTGCTGATCGAATGCTATCGATCAAGTTGCAATGTGGCCACCAGTCTAGGTGGCTCGACACTGCGGGCACTATATATATTAGGGTAACATGGTGGTTACATTCGATTGTCCTCACTCTTATTCTTGTTCACTACATTAACTTTACTGCAAATTCATGATGAGACACAAGCAAATATTCAAAAGAAATCAAAACCCTCTGGGTATTGAGTTGCGTATTAAATTTTCAGATAAGTCAGTTGAAAAAAACATCGACTCCCATTTCCAACTTCATTAATGAAATAGTTCTATAATCGTCTGATGAGTTGTTGAATATCTCTCTTAATTTCTTAATGATTGACAATGATTGGTCATGTTTTGATTTAGTTTATTTTGGAGTAATTAATTTGATGCATAAATGTAATTCAAATGGAAGATTTGTGAAGGTGGATATTTATGTAATCTTACGATTTTGAGATAGCGGAGGGAGATTTATAGCTCAGGTGGATGATTTAGTCGTGTAGATTTCATCGTTATTCTGAACGACGTCATCAGAACAAAATTCAGGTAAAAATGGAGTGTTCGAATTTATTCACATATTAGAAAGTTGAATTCATGAGTTGGCTATAGCTAAACCACTCTAGTATAGGGCTCAGCAGTGCGCGTCCACAATCCAACTCATAGGATTTGAACCTCAGACCGCTAAACCGGGATCCAAGGCTGTTACTATCTAACTTCAACCAATCCACGAAACCGCTCCACCGTCCACCATTTTCTTTAGTAATTTACCATCTTACAATCGAGCTGGTTGAACTCCATTGGTCACTGCTTCTCACTAGAACAGGAATAATTAAGTCTTCTAAGTTTTGTACTAGGTATAATATCGACATAGAAATGTATGTACTTCGATATGGATTTTACAATAAATCTGATTGGTATTTTCTATTTTTGTACAAAGGAACTGTGTTTCAACAAAATGATACAGATGCATTGATTTCTGTTATTACTTGTGAAGTCTGATTGTTGTATCTTGTGACCGAGTGGATGCCTTGTTAATGTATAACGTGATAATACCGCCAATAAAAAAGAGCAGCGAATTGTCGATTGGAACAGTGACACCCAAAAACCGTATTAGTAGTCTAGAGTATTTGAGGGTCATGCTTTCCGCCTAACCCAGCCAATTAAGTCCAGAACAGCCTCTGCGTTGTGAATCATTATATTTCAAACATAGCAGAAAGAATATAGATTATTTAGATGTAGATTGACTGGACTGCTAACATCTAATTGATGATCACTCATTACTTATGGTTAGAATCAATCAAGAAGTAGGAAACGGATACTTGTTGAAATACATTGTGCTGATAATTCTATATTGTACCAAAAATATAATATTGAATATAGCTAACAAAAATAATAATCATCATAATTTTACATAGTTGAGATCATGAATCAATTAAAGCTAGACCACCATGAAAAACCTGGAAGCACTGGATGGCCGTTTCGTCCTATTGTGGAACTCCTCAGCATTGCGCATCCACGATCCTGCCTCGCAAGATTCAAAACCATGACCTATAGGTCTCGTGCGCGAGCGCTTAACCACTAGGCCACTAAGCTGGCATACAGCAGTGTTAATTTCTAACTCCAACCAATCCACGAAATTGAACAACCATTCACCAATTGTCTTCAGTGAGTTACTATCTCCTACCAGACCTGGTTGAACTCCACCGGTCACTGCTTGATTGGACCAAATAAAGAGTAAGAAGGGTGATAAGAGCAGAAGAATCCTAACCTGACGATCATCAGAGAGAAGAAGTAGAAAGCTAAAGAATATATTAATTTTAAACTGTTGTAATTAAGCTGATTGTCTTCTCTAAAATATTCATGTTCATTCACATTTTGGTAAACGAGGACAGAAGTAGTGGCAATAGGATGCATTTGAATACAAACTTGCAAAACATCTTAATAAAATCTGAGATCCTTTACAGTAAATACTTCATTTGCAAAATATCAATTAATCGTCTCAGATTTCACTGTTTTTTCGTTTCCACACCAATCATTCTTTGTTCACATTCTCTTCTCTTTGATCTTCTTAATCTTCTGTTGCCAGACATTTCACATTCAATTGATGATATATGCTACTTATATCTATCGATATCAGTAGCATACACCATAATACATGTGAAGAAATATTGTTGCCACTTCCTTAACAATCGTGTATACAAATTTTTACGTATCTGTCAAGGTAATTTCTTTGTTGAAATAGAAATAAAAAGCTACTTCGTATCCAACAGACTTCAAGCTGTTCCGTAGTGAACATTATTAAATGAGATCATGAACAAATGATGAAGCTTTAATTTTCGACAATGTGTTAATGATCCAGCTGTTAATCTATCAATTTCTTAGTACCATTGTAATTGATACCATCGTAGAGATTCGATAATGTGTTCTTTCTTAAAATTACAATACAGTTAAGTAATGCATTAAGGAATTGATGCATGATAAATAATTTTAATAGCTGAGATCATGATTCGATTGAAGCGAGAGCACCATGAAAAACCTGGAAACACTGGATGGATGTTTTCGTCCTAGTATGAGACTTCTCAGCAGTGCGCATCCACGATCCCGCCTCGCAACAATGTAACCTGAGTTCGAACTGAATATTGGTAAAGTGATTTGATATTGAACACAAAAAAATCAGATTGTATGACTCTTATCCAATGTAAAGTCAACTTTAAAGGCATAATTTAACTATGATTCAGTTAAAGAGGTATTTTCTAGAGTTCTAGTGAGAAGCAGTGACCAATGGATTTCAACCACGTCTGTTGTGAGATATAAACTCACTGAAGACAATACACACAGTATGCACATGTGCCAATTAGAGACTGACCAGTTGCAGTCCCAACAAATCGATGGGAAGATTCAAACAAGCAATACTCAATGAGTTTAAACTTCACCCCATTGCACAAGCAAGTGGCTATCAGGACTCAGTGGCCGAGTGGATAACGCGATGACGTTTTAAGCGAGGGTACTGGGTTCGAGTCCCAGAGTGAACATCAACTCCGAGATGCAGGTACATCCAACTGACGAGTCTCAAATAGGATGAAACGCGCGTCCTGGATTCCACTGTTTGCCACTATCCATCTCTGCTTAAAATGTGAAATAGTTTTCTTTTCTTTCTTTTTCTCTTTTTTTACCAGAAAAAAAAACATATTTGTATCATAAGGAATATTCAACTTTTACATTATTGGTATAAGTACCCTGTGGTGTAATTTAATTGTTTTTTTTTTGTTTTTTTCTCTTCTCATAGATACATAATGTCTAGTCTACTTTGTATCTAACGTCATTACAGGAACGAAATTTTTTCTCTATTTTTTTTCTTTACATCATTGAATATGTATAAATGTTAGTTGGTTTCTATATGAAAATGTTAAATTAGAATTTTCAAAGGTGGGTGAAGGGGGTGGGGTGGGATGATTTAGAATTTTTACTTTTTTTTAATGACATGATTTATGCATGCTTTCATATAACAATGTAATTATAAGAACGATAATAATAATATGTCCAATGTATAAAAATGTAAGCAGATACTGGCTAACAGTGAAATCCAGTTTGACGCGCGTTTCGTTCTATTTGGGACTCATCAATTAGATGTAACTGCATCTCAGAGTTGGTGTTCATATTGGGACTCCAAACCAGTACCGTTCACTTCAAACGTCATCGCGTTTCGTGTCCTTAAAATCAAATCATTTTGACAGTTATTTCATCATTTTTAATGGAATTTATTTTGATGCTCTTAGCGAAATTGAGCCGATAGTATGTAACCTATGACCTGGAAGTCAGTTGCTAGGTGTTACTGGTTTGTTCTTTAAGCACAGATTCATTTCCTTTACTAAGAATTATCTAAGTTCCGTCTTATTTTTCAGGAAAATGTTTTATCAGATAAATTTAAGAATTGAAGTATTCGTACACTCAGAAATTATTATTCAATCGAGCCTGATATATTATTATACAAAATTTGTTACGTTGTACATTTTTGTATAACACACGATAAAGTACATTGCTTACTTACTTACGTCTGTTACTCCCAATGGAGCATAGGATGTCGACCAACATTCTCCAACCCACTCTGTTCTGAGCATTCTTTTCTAGTTCTATCCAATTTTTGTTAATTCTTCTCATGTCTGTTTCCATTACTCGACTTAATGTGTTCTTTGGTCTTCCTTTTCTCCTTCAACCTTCAGGATTCCTTGTGAGGGCTTGTCTTGTGACGTAGTCGAGTGATTTCCTCAATCTGTGTCCTATCCACTTCCAGCGCTTCTTCTTGATTTCTTCTCTCATTGGAATCTGGCTTGTTGACTCCCACAGTAAGTTGTTCCTGATAGTATCTGGCCAACGGATCCGAAGTATTTTGCGTAGACAACAGTTAATAAACACCTTTATGTTCTTCATGATGGCTTTCGTAGTTCTTCAGGTTTCCACACCATACTGTAGAAATGTTTTGACATTTGTATTAAAGATTCTGATCTTAATGTTAGTTGACAGCTGTTTGGGTTCCAGATATTCTTCAGTTGTAAATATACTGTTCTTGCTTTACCGATCCATACCTTCAAAACTCTGCCTGTAGCCCTTCCAAGTGCTAATACTGGTCCAAAGCCTGGATAAAGAAGAAGGGTTGGACATGTGATCAACGACTCCATCCCGTAGAAAATGAACTTGCTGAAAACACGCTTACCAGGATAAAGCATATACTAAATATTTAAACCTTCATACATTTTCGCTTTTTGTAAAACGTTTTTAAATTCTATGCTTAGAAAAAAAAGTGTTTGATCGGTAATGAAGAAAATGACACCAAATTCACAGATGATCAATAATAGAATGTGCATAAATTTTGATCTATGACAAAAAAATTAATTACCAAGGATAACAGCATAGTAACATGTGATCTCTATTTAAAAATTAAAAAAAAGTGAAGAATAAGGGAATGTAACAAGAACAAAAAAAAACAAAAAAAATATTTTTGTACTGCAGAATAGAAATTTTTCATAGTAAATTCAACAAACAAAATATAAATAGAAAGGGTAGGATTGAATGTTAAAGAATCTCGCTTATAAATCAATAACCATGATCTTAAATGAACTGAGAAATCTTGATGTTTAATCCAGAGCGATTGGATCGTGGATGCGCACTGCTGAGGAGTCTCATAATAAAACAAAACAGTCATTCAGTGCTTCCAGGTTTTTCATGGTGGTCTAGCTTTAATTGACTCATGAATTAAACTATATATATAAAAAAATATTTGTTTATACAAAAATGTATTAATTATTAAATCATTAATATTGAATGAGTCAATGAATGATCACCATGGTTACAGAAATGTTTTTGGAATCTTCAGTGATTAGATTGATTTTTCATTGTTGGAAAGAAAAAAACAACAACTTTGTAATTTGTTTGGTTTATTATTGCTGGATTATGAAGACTTCCACGTCTGACGGGATAAAATGGAATACGATGGACATGTCGGAATCAGTTAGAAGATTCGGACTTTGTAGATTACTTACCTTTTCTATCTCATACACACAAACAAATATAGTACAAGACAACTAGTGTAGCAGCAGTCTCTGAAGCAGTAAGCCTCATCATAAACAAGAAAAACAGTGCGATCCACAAATACAATACGGAAAACACTAACACAATCTCACATCATGGAGAAACTCGTTTCAAATATCAAACTTAATTTAAATAATTAACATATATTGTAAACAAAGATTGATAGCGGCTAGCAGTGGAATCCAGGACGAACGTTTCACCCCATTTCGGACTCATCAGTTGGATGTACTTTGAGACTTATAACCAGTACCGTTTTGCTTCAAACATATAATATTACTGATAATATTACTACTTCTTTTACTTTTGGCTATTTGTAGCTGATGAGAAGCGTTGTAATAGAATGATGAATTATTTCTACTTGACAAAATTCCATTTTATCTGTTTTGTTCAAATAAAGACAGATCAAAACTTTCATTATATGCCTAAAAATAGGCTACAGGCATTGAATATATGTTAGAAGTGATTCAACTAAAGTTACTCTTATAACGATCTATTTTTGAAAATGTAATAATGATAAAATCAGTTAATTATCAGAATTGGAGATTGTGTAAATTGTAGTAATTTTAATAGTTGAATTCATTAGTCGATGTAAGCTAGACAACCATTGAAATTCTGGAGGCCGTTTCGTTCTAGTATGGGACTTCATTTCGGGTAGAGACAGGTATCCACCTGAGACAATGAATTATGGTTGAGCAGCTATTCATGAATCGATAGAAGTTAGACATTATTATCAATTGATTTCTGCTGAATGGTTTAGATGTTACGCTTGCGCGAGCTAGACCAAAATGTCAAGGTTTCGAATCCTACATGCGGTATCGTGGACACGCACTACTCAAGAGTCCCATACCAGAACGAAATAGCTGTCCAGTGCTTCCAAGTTTTCCATGGTGTTCTAGATTATAACAAATCATGAATTCAACTAATAAACTAACTTGAAACTAAATGAATTTATTAACATTACCCAAATAATGTTACACATATGAATGACATTAAATATTAAAGTTGAACTCTTTAAATTAATCTAATCATTTTATTGTGTTTAAATGTTTTAATGATGTTTCAATATCAGAAGGGGATTTTATAGAGATCACAATAATTTTATATAGTTGAAATCATGAATCAATTAAAGCTAGACCACCACCCAAAACCTGCAAGCACTGGACAGCCGTTTTGATCTTATTGTGGTACTACTCAACAATGCGCATCCTCGTTCCCGCCTTGCGAGATTCGAACCCATGATGTCTTAACCACTAGATGTTTCAATACACTGATCATTAGAATCTATACATCAAACATAAAAACAAAGAATTCAACAAAGTCGTTCCTAAATTTTTTTTAACCGTAGACATGATTAAGCAGAGATGGATAGTGGCTAGCAGTGGAATCCAGGACGCGCGTTTCGTTCTATTTGGGACTCGTCAGTTGGATGTACCTGCATCTCAGAGTTGATGTTCACTCTGGGACTCGAACCCAGTACCCTCGCTTACCATGCTTGTGAATTAAGACTATATCGAGGCAATACGCACAGTATGCACATATGCCAATTAGAGACTGACCAGTTGCAGTCCTAAACACATCGATGGGAAGATCCAAACAAACAATACTAAACGTAGACATGATTGTTTTAAATCATTTATGAAATTTGTAAAACTTTAAAAAATTTGCATAGCAACTACAACAATCAGAAGAAAATTATTTTGAAAGACAGAAATTTAATAAACATGAATTACTTTTTAATAAGAAAAAAATTGATTTAAATAAAATAAAAATGTAAATTTACCAAAATCAAAATTATTCAATAAGACTGACACATTGATAAGAATAGTTTCCATGAAAAATGTCACCTCCCCCTGCCCACCGAAAAAAAGGGGGAAAAGGGATCATATAATAGAAGATTCCGTTGTCATCATGATTGATAGAAAATTTAAAAAAAAACGTTTACTGAATTTATTGTTAGACTAAACAAATGAAATGTGATTATTATTATTATCATGTTCAAAGTGTAAATGACTTCCATTGCAGGTATGAAAAAAAAGCAAATGAGGGATGAATTTTTCTTTTCCTTTTTTTTTCAAAGAAAAGATTCAAACATCTAATGAGCTTTTCTTTTGATTTGTACTTTCTATATTTTATAATCATAAAATTGGTTCAATACGTAGATCTTTCTTCATGATAACAGAGCGATTTCACTTTTTTTTTCTATCAGAATCGGAAGGTATGAATTTTTATTGATATCTTTGTGTATTAATAAGAATATTGGTACAAAGGGGCATCAAGTATATATGCACGACTCAAATCAAATGAGATTTGTGTGAGGTGTTTAAACTGAAGCAGGTGGTTTTCTTAGGGGGTCACAATCGTAGCATTTTACATAAAGGTTTTATCCACAAGGCAGTGCAGGAGCATCGTGAGGAGATGTATTCCCATGTTAGCCGGTAACCGACGATTGATTCATACGTAATTTGTTCCTCCATGATACTGTAAACTATGTGCACCATTGGTTTGAAATCAGGGTTTCCCAACTCCCCCAGGTGGACATTCCGTGTCCACCAACCTGGTTAAAGCGTCGGTGATTCACTTTTCGTCCTCTTAATTTCGTAAACAACAGTAATGTTGTAAGAAGGCAGTGAGTAGGACTTCCCTAGCAGAGGTTATATACACGTGCCAATGTGACAGCATTTGGAGAGCGAGAGCATACTATTTCCTTTCTCGACCGTACCAAGGCATTTGAGGGTATGATGCAATAAAAATAAAAAAAGTAAGAGAAAACACTTACTTACTTACTTACGCCTGTTACCCCTCGTCGAGGAGCATAGGCCGCTCACCAGCATTCTCCATCCAACTCTATCCTGAGCCTTCCTTTCCATTTCTTTCCAGTTGCTAATCAGCCTTTTCATATCTGCTTTTATTTCCCGGAGTAATATATTCTTTGGCCTTCATCTTTTCCGCTTCCAATCTGGATTCCTAGTTAGGGCTTGCCTTGCGATGCAGTTTGGTAATTTCCTTAATGTATGTCCGATCCACTTCCAACGTCTTTCCTAATTTCCTCTTCAGCTGGAAGCTGGTTCGTCCTCTCCCATAAAACGCTGTTGCTGATATTATCCGGTCAGTGGATGTTGAGCAGTTTGCGTAGACAACTATTTATAAATACTTGTACCTTCCTGATGATGGCCGTAGTAGTTCTCCACGTTTCAGCTCCATACAGTAGGACTGTCTTGACGTTCGTATTAAAGATTCTGACCTTGAAATTGGTTGAGAGTTGTTTTGAGTTCCATATGTTCTGCAATTGTAGAAATGCTGCCCTTGCTTTGCCAATCCTCGCCTTTACATCTGCATCCGATCCCCCTTGTTTATCAACGATGCTCCCCAGGTACTTGAATGTTTCCACCTCTTCCAGAGTTTCGCCATCAAGTGTGATTGGGTTGGTGTTCTCCATGTTGCATTTGAGAATCTTGCTTTTTCCTTTGTGAATGTGGAGGCCTATCGATGCGGAGGCTGCTGCTACATTTGCTGTCTTCATCTGCATTTGGTCGCGTGTATGAGAGAGGAGGGCTAGGTCATCTGCGAATTCCAAATCATCTAATTGATTCTGAGCTGTCCATTGTATTCCGTATTTTCCGTCAGATATCGAATTCTTCATAATCCAGTCAATCACTAGAAGGAGGAGAAATGGGGAGAGTAGACAGCCTTGTCTGACTCCGGTCCTTACTGGAAATGCATCTGTCAGCTGTCCTCCATGCACCACTTTGCACTGTAGTCCATCGTATGAGTTTTGGATAATGATGACAATCTTTTCAGGAACTCCATAGTGTCGAAGAAGTTTCCATAATATTCTCCTATCCACACTATTAAACGCTTTCTCATAGTCAATGAAGTTGACGTATAGTGATGAGTTCCACTCGACTGATTGTTCAACGATGATCCGTAGTGTCGCAATCTGGTCTGTGCATGACCTATCCTTACGGAATCCAACCTGATGATCCTTAAGTTCGGCGTCTACTGCGTCTTTCATCCGATTCAGCAGCACTCTGTTGAAAACGTTTCCTGGTACTGATAACAAACTGATGCCTCTGAAGTTCTCACATTGGCTCAGATCTCCTTTCTTTGGTATCTTGATGAGATATCCTTCTTTCCAGTCCGTTGGCACTTGTTCCTCTTCCCAAATCTGTTTGAATAGAAAGTGAAGCATGTTTGCAGTTATTTCAATGTCTGACTTCAGTGCTTCTGATGGTATATTGTCAGGTCCTGCCGCCTTCCCACTTTTGATTTGTCTGATGGCCATCTTGACTTCTTCGATCGTTGGTGGAGTGACATCTATTGGAAGGTCTGTGTGTGCTGCTTCGATGTTCGGTGGATTCAATGGGGCTGGTCTATTCAGCAGTTCCTCGAAGTATTCTGCCCATCTTTTCCTCTGGTCTTGAATCTCAGTGATTGTCTTTCCTTCTTTTTCCTTGACTGGTCTCTCTGGTTTGCTATATCTCCCTGCCAATTTCTTCGTGGTATCATATAGTTGTTTCATATTCCCTTCTCTTGCAGCTTTTTCCGCCGCCGTTGCTAGTTCTCCCATGTATTTCTGCTTGTCGGCTTTAATGCTTTTCTTCACTTCGCTGTTTGCTTCTGCGTAGTCTACTTGTGCTTTGACTTTCTCTGCTCGTGTCCGGCTGTTGTTAATTACTATTTTCTTGTTCTTCCTTTCTTGAATTTTGTCCAGGGTTCCCATAGAGATCCATTCCTTGTGATGATGCTTCTTAGGACCAAGAACCTCCTGACACGTTGAAGTTAGTGCTTCTTTGATCCCTTTCCAGTTGTCCTCCAAAGTAGTTTCTTGTTCTTTCAGTAGATCCTGTAGAGCTTGGAACCTGTTGTTGAGAGTTATCTTGAATTCATGGAGTTTGTCAGTATCTCGAAGGAAGGCTGTATTGAACCTTTGTAGTGCTGTTTGTCCAGTTGTCCAGTGTTTCTTAAGCTTCAGTCTCATCTTGGTCACAACCAGGTGGTGATCTGAAGCTATGTCAGCTCCTCTCCGGGTTTTCACATCTTCCATTGATCTTCGGAATTTTTTGTTGATACAGATATGATCAATCTGGTTCTCTGTGGTTTGGTCCGGTGAGATCCATGTAGCTTTGTGTATGCGTTTGTGTGGGAATATTGTGCCGCCTATAACCAATTTGTTGAATGCACATAGGTTTTCAAGTCTCTCCCCATTTTCATTTCTCTCTCCTAGTCCATGTCGTCCAATTATATCTTCATATCCTGTGTTGTCCACTCCAACTTTAGCATTTAGATCTCCCATCAGGATGGTGAGGTCCTTTCGTAAGCACTTTGCTATAATTGATTGCAGCCTTTCATAGAACTGATCTTTATCATCGTCGTTGCTATCATTGGTGGGTGCATAACATTGGATAACATTCATTGTGATCCCCTCCTTCTTTGTTCTGAATGATGCTTTGATTATCCTGGGTCCATGAGATTCCCATCCCACAAGTGCATTTTGTGCTTCTTTGGACAGCATTAGAGCAACTCCCTGAGTGTGTGGAGCATTTTCCCCTTCGTGACCGGAGTACAGCAGCATCTCTCCTGTACCTAGACTTTGTTGTCCAGTTTGTGTCCAATGTGTTTCGCTGATTCCGAGTACTGCCAAGTTGTATCTTCTCATTTCCATTGCTATTTGGCTGGTTTTTCCTGTCTCCCACATCGTCCGGACGTTCCATGTACCTATAAAGAGTGTTGCTCTGGTTGTTAGAAGGTGCATCGGTCTCGTGACTTCCGAAGAATTTCGGCTTTCATCATGAGACGTCGTAATTATTCCTTCAACTTCCAGGGCAGAGTTTAAATGGATTGAATTATTTTTTTCTGGTTAGCGTTTTTTTAGCGAGTTAGCTTTTCTACGGGATGGGGTCGCTAACCCCATGCCCAACCCTCCTCCTTTACCCGGGCTTGGGACCGGCAGTAATTCGTTTGAATACAAGGATACTACATTTCTTTTTTTAAACTACAAATATACCGCAAACATTATCAAATGCCATTTGTTGATAAACGGTGATTATCTATAAAGAATTCAAGTATTTGCTAGTGTTGAGAAAGAGAACATATTCCTAAATTCCTACTAAGAAGCTATAACTGGTGAAATTCCATTCATTCGTTGTTAGAATTTATTGATTTATTTTAATTATTTAAGCACATAAATATTGGTACAAAACGGCACCAGATATATATGCGCCATACAAATCTCATTTAATTTGTGTGAGGACTTTGAGACTGCCCAGGTCTCCAAACGAAGCAAGTAGTTTACTTAGGGGGCCATATCCGGAGCATTTGACCTAAAGGTTTATTCCACAAACCATCGAACAACGTCAGGAGATGCACTCCCATGGTAGCCGGTGACCAACGATTGATTCATAAGCCATTTGTTCCCTCAGGATACTGTAGTCATTTGTTGAAGTCTTAAGAAAATAAAAATCAATTGATTTCATCTTCATGATGTGAAAACACTGTTTTGGAACAAAGTTTGAAATCTTTAGATATGATTATATGGAATGTCGACGTTTGTACACTGTTACACAATCAAGAACTTGGATGTTACAGTTTTTCAACCAATAATAGTTTCACGACTTCATCAACAGATGTCCATCAATGTTGTATACATGTTTCTAAGTAATTGATTAACCATTACTGGTTTCAACATCATCTGGTGAAATAGACCTAACCATGTATTCAAATTGTTTGTTTTGCAGCAATCAAATTCTTGCCACTTGTATGGAGCAATATTTTGAATGTTCTAATAATTAACAATAATACCCGTTTAAACAGCTTTTTTTACAAGCTAATATTCGGACATTTTTAATGTTTATACAAATCTATTAAATATCAGAAGGGGTTTTGTGGAGATTTTAGTAATTTTATAGAATTGAGATCATGAGTCAGTTGAAGCTAGACCACCATGGAAAATCTGGAAGCACTGGACAGCCGTTTCGTCCTATTATGGGACTCCTCAGCAATGCGTATCCACAAGTTTCGAACGCAGTTCTTAACGACCAGACCACTGAGCCGGCATCTGATGGTTTTAATGTCTAACTTCAACCAATCCTTGAAATTGAGCAACCATTCACCTAGTCATCAGTGAGTTGATATGTTGCAACAGAACTGTTTGAACTTCACTAGTTACTGATTCAAACTAGAACTCCAGGAAGTACTTCATGGAGCCGGTCACTAGTGAGCACATGATGACATTGGAGATTTCAGTATTTTCATAGTTGAAATCATGTGTCATGGGACATTAACATCGTTGGATGACGACTCAGTGGTATATCGGTTATGTGTTCTGGCGCAAGAGTGGTAAGTCTTGGGTTTCAATCTCGCGAGGTGGGATCGTAGATACTCACTGATGAAAAGTTTCATGCTAGGACGAAACGACCGTTCAATGCTTTCAGGTTTATCCATGGTGGTCTAGCCTCAATTGACTCATGATCACAACTGTATAAAGTCTATTAACCACTGATTGTCTTTAGTCCAACTAAACTAGTGAGAAAAAATATCTATCTTATAAAATGTGTTTCCATAAAGTTTTAACTAAGCTTATCCAGGTGTACAGGAAATGATCATTACCAATCTGTAGTAAGAAAAGATTAGACTCAGTAACATTCAATTAGGAGATAAATAAACAGACAGCTTTATTGACTCAAGTTTTTTAACCAAGATTTATTTGAATAATCAGTATATTTGTTGTTTTGTGTAAATGGGTAGAAAAGTTGTATTTCTGATGTTTCGTGACTTCATGCAAGCTACTTCCTCAGAATGAATTCGGCTATTTATTTACTTTGAAAAAGTCCCTTATTATTAATAACTTTTAAACTAATGTTCGATTTATCTGAAACCATCAAGTCCAATATTGGCATTGATACCTATAAGATTTATCTTGTCTAACATTATTATAGATGTTTTCTGATAAGGGCTTAAACACTGAAAATAATGTTAACTACATCGATCAACAAGGTTACATTACAAAGCGACTTTTTGGTGGAGTTTTGTTCTCTGAGTTGGATGGCTTGATCGTGAAGCTTTCATCGTCCTTCTGAACGACCTGCTTGAATATCTGGACTATCTGTTCTCGCCATCTAGATATTTCAACAAATTATCTATTTCCTTATCTGTTTTAACATATCATTATATAAATAAATTGAAAAATCTATTCAGTTGAGTTTGTGAAAAGTTAACGTCCTTTCGCTCTACAAGTTACAGAAATGTACAACCGGAGACATCGTTATGGCTGGCTGGCAATATGCATTGAAAAGAATGAATATTATTCAGATGTCGACTTTTGAAATGACAATATTCAACTGGCGGTCACTCAATATTTATCTTCAATATCGATCAAGATGTGAAAAACTGAAACTCGCTGAAATACTTTGTTTTGAGAATTCTATAGTTTACGAAAACTATAATATTGAATAAAGCTAATAATAATATTAATCATGTACACAAGAACAGTTAATCATATACCACTTTTTTTAAAACGGAACATGCTGGGATAAGATGGAGGTTCGAGGTGGTCAACAAGAAACCCTTGGCCCAAAATTTCATGCTACTTCTCACTTCTCAGCAAGGTGTACCTGTAATCTTAAGGAAATCGGTGCTCCCTGACGGACTCGATCCCGTGTTACCCATGTTCGCATTCAGAGACGTTACCACCGAGCTATCCGGGTCGCGAGTGACCCTCTGTAGGGCTGAGATGTAATCACAATTGGTTGATCATTAAATGGTGACCAATGTCATGTGTATCAAGTCCTTCTTAGTGCAGATCGAATGCTATTTTTATTATAGTTTTAGTTTAAGCTAAGAGTAATTGTAATCTCAAGTATGTTATACTACTATACTATACTATACAGTAGTATATGCTTATAAAAAGGCTTATACAAGATAGACTGACTCAGTATATATTTCATACATTCTATTTAGGTGTAGAAGGAGTAACTTACCATGTCGGTTTCTATTATTGATGTAAATTACCTACATGTTGAAAAATAATTTAACTATTTTTTTTATAACCAAACTATTTTGTTTGATCTTTTAACAATGTTTAAAACAATAAATTTTCTAGAAGGATTGTTTTAATTCACCCGCGAAATCATGTTTCAAAACTTAAACCACAATAATGTGGTATGCTAGAAATTTTGTAATTCATTAACATATATGTTAATTAACCGTAAATACTTTTCTGGATATTTTGCATACTGGTTTTTTCTAGTCATTAAACTATTAAATATGTAATGTAACTAAATGTAATGACTGTTTAATATGAAAGTTAATTAAGGAATGTTTAAACCAGAGATCTAATTTCTGAATCTCCGACTTGCACAACTATCAATGTAGGCATATATCATTTTCATAGTTGAAATCATAAGTCAACTGATGTTAGACCATTATGGAAAACCTGGAAGCACTGGACGGTCACTTCGTCCTATTATGGGACTCCTCAGCTCTGACTTCTAGGTTTTCCATGGTGGTCTAGCTTGTATTGACTCATGATATCAACTATGAAATTACTGAAATTTCCACAAAACCGCTTCTCATATAACATTTCTTCAATTAAGATACTATGATCTTATATCATTTTTATTAGGTTCTCCTTGTTTTCTACGCATCAATGAACAAATGAAAGTAAATGGTAGTGATTCAGTATATTATTGAAAAAAAGGTTGTTAATATCAGGGTTTTTTGTTAGATTACCTTAAGTTTTCTCGATCATTGCTGCTACCTTGACGTGGTGGTCAAGCTTGCCTATCGTAATGAACCAATCGAGTTATACTGGCTGGAACAATCGTTCTTGTAGTTCTACTATATCAGGCATGTTGGTTGGACAGCGGTAAGACTAAAAGCAGCAAACCCAAGATTCAAGAGCGAAGTTGTACTTCCGACTGTACAGAAGTGTGACGGCAGTAAGGTTTTTTCTACAGACAACCAGCATAACAGCGAAGCTGTCTTCGGAAAACCAAGGGTGAGTTTTGAGAATTTTGACTCTAAAAATGCACACCTCACCTTATCCCACAAATATCCATCTCCGACGGTAAGGTCCTATCAAGTACGGAGCTAACAAGAAAACTACTCACAAAAGGATTTTATATTACGGATCTCTATCAGTTATCCCTTGGGCACTGTGGTCACGCTCTCAGGTTACTAAGACCACCTGAAATCTAATTTCCTTTTCAGTTACCTCTAGAAGAACCATTTTACGGTTTGAGAAACCGCCTTACCTCTAACACCATTCAAGATCACTGTATTCATAATGAATCTCAAGTTTTACATTATGTAAATTAGGTTAATGATTTATTGAATGGTACTGTATAAGAACTCACTTATTAAATTTACGGAAACTTGTTAGGCGTTTTCTTCATTTCAACAATAAAATTCCTTAAATTCAAAGAAGTTGTCTTCTCTTTTCATATTTAGTTTAAACAATATTCATAGTAAATTCAAATTAAGATTCAGAGAATATGAAACATTATATAAGCGGGGTATTCAAAACACGGCAACTTACGAACGTCAAGACAGTTCTACTGTATGGAGCTAAAACGTGGAGAACTATTACGACCATCATCAGGAAGGTACAAGTATTTATAAACAGTTGTCTACGCAAAATACTCAACATCCACTGACCGGATGCTATCAGCAACAGCGTTTTATGAGGGAGGATGAACTACATTCTAGCTGAAGAGGAAATTAAGAAAAGACCTTGGAAGTGGATAGGACATACATTAAAGAAATCATCAATGTGCATTACAAGGCAATCCCTAACTAGGAATCGAGAATGGAAGCGGAAAAGAGGAAGGTCGAAGAATACATTACTCCGGGAAATAAAAGCAGATATGAAAAGGCTGAATAACAACTTGAACGAACTGAAAATTATTTCCCCGAACAATGTTGGATGGAGAATACTGGTGAGCGGCCTATGGTCCTTGACGAGGGGTAACAGGCGTAAAAAAACAAAATAGCTTACTTATCAATTGTATAATGGTATCCAATGTGTAAAATTCAATATATATACATATAATGACATGAAGTTTATTCATTATTTATATATACACACGCATACACACACATATATATATATACAAATTACACTGGTTAAAACAAAATGTATCTAAGCAAAAATTCAGTTTCTCACTGCACAAAATCTTTAATTGTCTACAGTTACATATCAAGAATAAGGAGACAGTCATCATGAGACACTGATCATTGGACCGAATCAAGTTGAATTGAGATTATTTGTTTTAATTATTACTATCATTATTACTATTACTAATATTATTGATTAATTCCCTTGCTCATAAATGTTGTTGTTTACGACGTTGATATCGTTGATGACAATGATGTTGATGATGTTGAAGATGCTGACGATGACGTAGAAGATGATGATGATGATGTTGATGTTGATGAAATAGTTTAGTATTCTTATTCTGATTCGGGACTATTTGTTTTGCTAATAATATCATTATTATTATTATTATCATTATTATTACTAATATTATTGATTAATTCCCTTGCTCTTAAATGTTGTTGTTTACGACGTTGATATCGTTGATGACGATGAGGATGTTGAAGATGATGACGATGATGTAGATGATGTGGATGAAGTACTTTAGTATTCTTATTATTATTATGATAACATTTACATGATCTAATACTATTAAAAAATAAAATTTTTAATTTTTTTCTAAATGCATTACTCATAAAACAATAAATTAATGGATTTGACATATTATTTAAATAATAAGTATTATATGCAAGTAAATTAAATTTTATTAATTTATTAGCTGTTAATAATGCCGGGGTAAATACAATTATATATACAACAGCTATAACAAATAATACACTAGCTGAACGTATCTCTCTCCATAATGTACTTTCTGTTATATTTTTAATAGATATATTCATTTTAATTCGATTAGTTATACTTTTACGATGATCCCGATGATGTTGAGAAGGAGTTGAAGGAGGAGGAGGATTTGTTGAATGTTCAATGTTGTTATTATTATAAGTAGTATTATAAGTAGTATCTTGATTGTTATTGTTTAAATCATTTGATGACATGATAGATTTCTGATTTATGTTTGAATGATTCATTATTACTGTTTTATATGGGATATTATTACTGACCATCGGGGAATAACGTTGAGCTCGATGAGTTTTAATAACAACACGTAATATTAATGAATATAATATAATCACTGATAAAATAGATAAAATAAAACTAGCTGTATTACCTTTTTGTAATATATCATAAGTTAATATTTGTATATAAGTAACATTAGATATTTCTGGTGTATCACAACATTGTTGAATATCTGGTTCATCTTTAGTTACACCTAAACTATGATGTAATGCACCAAGTATACCATATACAATACAAAAAATTGCTAAACTTAAAGTTAAATATTTGGCACGTTTCATTGTTAATATACGACGTAATGGATGACATATAGTTAGATAACGTTCTAATGCAATAGCTATAATTAACAATGAACTAAACATGATGTTACATATATTTAAAAATGCATGCGCTTTACACCATATATCTGTCGAAGGTTGTAAATGTATATATTCCATATAGAATGTTAATGGTACAACAAAACAACATACCATTAAATCAACACATGCTAAGACAAGAATAAAAAATGTTGGTGTACCTGTTGTTTTAGTAAATAATTGTTCATTAGATTCATGAATTTGTATAATATGACTATTATGATTTCCATTATCCTCATTAAGATATGATGTATTACATAATTCATTAGTATTTAATAAACTTAATTTTTGTTTATAATAAATATGTCTATATTTTAAATGTAAATGTGGCCAAAAATGTTGTTGTATATAAACACCTAATACAAGTAAATTACCAATTGTACCTAATAATGATACAGAACCAAGTAGAATTAATGTAGATAACCAGATTGGATCAATGGATTCATTAAATTCAAATAATTGAATAGTTGAATTTGAAATATTCATGAATAAAAATTATAGATGGTTTTTAAATTTAATTATTAAAATAAATTAAAACATTTTAATTTAGGAGTATTCAATAGCGTAGAGAAAACACTTATATAAGTGTGTAACAAATTTATTGACCAATCAAAATGCAAATTTTAATTCTAATTATTTGATTGGTTAAATAATTTCATTAAATCATTTTGATTGGTTAAAATCATTGATCATTTAAACCAATAGAATTTGTATGAACTAAATGTAAAATAAATTGTATTTTAATATGTAACTAAAATGTTTACAAAAGTGATTGTATATAGCCAGTGGCAATAAGAAAATGAAAATTATATTTGTGAAGTTTTGTAATTTACTGTAAACCACTTCTTAAGAGTAAATAATATTGAGATGTGGTTTCATTAATCAGAAATACAAACTAGGACAGATGGATTCACTGTAATGTAAGCCTTATGGTCTTTTAAGAAAGTTTAATATATTAATCCAAAAAGCAGTTGCAAACTCCTAACGAAATCATGCTCATGAAGTTTTATATTAAAGGAAAGTTTGAGTGTTAACTATAAATTCTATTTAATATTTTCGAAAATTTTGATGTCTTTAGACAAAATAAATTTATTTGTATGAATCAGTAGTGTTCTATCGGTTAAGTGTTCTGGCGCGAGTCTGGTAGGTCCTGAGTTCGAATCTTGCGAGACGGGTTCGTAGATTCACACTGCTGGGGAGTCCCACAATAGGACGAAACGGTTGTCTAGTGCTTACAGGTTTTCTATTATGGTCTAGCTTCAATTGACATATGATATCAACTACATTAAAATTACTGAAATCTCCACAAAACCCTCTTCTGAGAATCATTAGTAAAGTTCAGAGAATGAATAGACATCTTAAATTCGATTGTATAAGCATCACTTTTCATTGTAAATGAAGACACAATATAGGATAAGAAGGAACTACTTTCTTTCCAATCTGATAGATACAGAACATCAAAATTGACTACAATGCAGACGTTTGAGAGAATAATCGTAATTCATTCAGTTTGTCCCAAGTTTCAGACACCTTACCATACAGAATAATTCCGTCTGACAGAAATCAGTACAATGCTTCTCATAATTTAACCGTCAATATACACAATACTTTCATTTATTAACAAATCGAATAAATTTGATCATTTTACGGATGATCTGGTATTTGATGCCTCTACTTTTGAAATAGTCATATTCATGACCATTTAAATTGTTTGGATCGATAAAGAACACTCTACTTAGGCGGTTTTTTGCAGATTTGTGTTTTCTGTGTAAGTTGTTTCTACCACAGATTGTTATCATTTACGGTATCATCGGGAACCAGAAAGCAATAGACGAATGTTTTGTATCTAAATGGGACCTAGCAGTAGTGATCACACATGATCTCTTAGTATTTTCGAATAAATAAGTTAATAAAGAACAACTTCAGTTGTTAGTTCAAATTGATGATCAAAAAGAATAACTTGATGCAAGACAAAGAGATATTTTTAACTAAGTCAGAATAATGCTAATAAATGTTAAGATAACTGGTATATAATGTGTGCTTGAATTAACTTGTACATAGAATGAAATTACTAAACAAACTTTCAGTGCAAATAAATAATAACAAGAATAATACCGATTCACTTGGACAGAATAAGAGGTTTTTCATAAACAATGCTTGGAGGCGATGAACTGTGTGACTGAGAACCCGTCACATTGACATCGATGAATTTATTCTTAAGATCCACTTAAATCTTGCTGTTCGAAACCATAATAAACTTTAAATTCTTTTCACGGATTACATTCTTTACGTACAGCATTTTCTACTACTATTGGCATTTCTACAGTTCTGGTATTTTCCTTGAAACTTTCATCATACTGTACCAATATGATGTGACAACTTTAACAAATCCGTATATATGACTGACGTATTCACAAAATACGTAAGTTTTCAAATGACAATAAGATAAAGTAAACTTTAACTAATGACAATTAAATCAAACATATTAAAGTTAATAAAGTATAAGGGGTTTGATTGTGTGAGATGATTATTGGGTCATTGAACTTGAGATCGGCTAAATATATAGTAGAATAAGTAAGATTCTCTTGAATACAAAAACTTCAGTTTTTGAATCTTCATGGATCATATTTCTTGCATTTTTTTTAATGATAATTAATGGCTTTATTCAATATTATAATCTGGTACAATATAGAATTCTCAGCATGAGTTATTTCAACAAGTTTTTTTACCAAAAAAAAAACACAAAACAAAAAAACCCAGTAGCTACTGCGCCACCACAGGTCTTTTTATTGTTTGATCGATCCTGACGATAGATATTAAGATCACGTAATGATACTAGGCAATCATCCTGTAAGTCAGTCAACCAAGATTCTTGAATTGTGATGACACCACAATTACGATACATGTTTTGACTTAGCAGAAATTGGAGATAGTCCACCTTGTTAATTAGAGATCGACAGTTAGAGTTAAGCAACTCGGGAATCGACATTTGATTAATGTTTATTCTCTCTAAAGCATATTGCCAAACACCACAATGTCTCTTATTGTACTTGTTTGTAATTTTTGCAGCGAAAGGACGTAAGCTTTTCATAAACGCGCATGTATAGGTTATGCGATCAAGAGACATAATGATAGGTTAAAACCAATTTTTAAAAAACCCAGATAACTTGTTGAAATATTTAGATGGCAAAAACAGGTAGCCCAGGGATTCAAGCAGGCCGCATTGTTATTTCTTTCATAACTTCCATACTACAAACGTATATAGTTCTCATGTCTAATAGTATAATTCATGCTTTCCAGTCTACTGGATACTAAAACCACGGTAAGTAATATAAAGTCTGTATTAAAGTATCAACCAAATAAATAGGTTATTTCTGCTCTGCATGTCCGTCAGACCAAAGATATGATAAAACAGCTTTACGAATAATCTAGCCTCTTTGTAATCAGAAGGGGGTTTTGCGGAGATTTTAGTAATGTTATAGAGTTGAGATCATTAGTTGATTGAAGCTAGACCACCATGGAAAACCTGGAAACACTGGATGGCTGTTTCGTCCTAATATGGGATCCCTTCTGATAATAATCATGTGCTCACTAGTGACTGGCTCCATGAGGTATTTCCTGGAGTTCTAGTAAGAAGCAGTAACCAGTGGATTTCAACCAGGTCTGTTGGGAAATATCAACTCACTGATGACATTGGTGAATGGTTGCTCAATTTCAAGGATTGGTTGAAGTTAGACATTAACACCATTGGATACCGGCTCAGTGGTCTATCAGTTATTTGTAATCGTTTAAAAAAGTTCCAATCAGTTTAACAACAAAAATCCAAATATTAAACATGAAGTAGACTAACTGCATGCATTAGCACCATGTTGTAATCACTCATTCAAAGATATTTCTTATTGTTACTGAACAGGAATAAAAACCATAGTTAGCTTACCTTCATTGTCTACCCATCAGTGAAAAAGAAATCAAATCCACAAGTAATATCAAAACTTGATCTTAGTCGGAATCATGTTAGTTTCTTTTTTTTATTGATAATGGCTTGTTGTGTAAGTGTAGGAATTCTATGTTTCCCCTTCCCCCCCCTCAAACATTTTTAAAAAAAAATCATATTTTCATCAAGAAAAATAATTTATTTAATCAGATACTTAATTTATCTTACCTGCTGTGACTAAAAGTATGCAGTTAAAAAAAACTGTTAGATAAAGATGAAAAAATTGCAAGAACAGATTCCCCCCCCCAACATTTTTATTTGATTTGTACGTAGTACACATAACGATTAACATTGGAATATCTCTTCGATTAAAATATGTAATGGTATACACCATAAACTGACTGAAATGGTGAACGGTCGCTCAAAATCGTGGATTGGTTGAAGTAAGACATTAACACCGTTGGATGCCGGCTCAGTGGTCTATCGGTTAAGTGCTCTGGCGCGAGACTGGTAGATCCTGGGTTCGAATCTCGCGGGTGCGGGATCGTGGATGCGCAATGCTGAGGAGTCCCATAATAGGATGAAACGGCCGTCCAGTGCTTCTAGGTTTTCGATGGTGGTCGAGCTTCAATTGACTCATGATTTCAACTGTGAAAATATTAAATGAAAAAGTTAGTGAGAATTAAGAACCACTGATCAACATTATCATCGTATTATATATATGTCTATTTAATAATATATAGTAGAAATTATGGCGAGACTTTAATTTATGGACGACCTTTGAACGAATCTTAAGTGACCTTGAGAAATATTAGCCAATCAGTAAACCGTCAGCATAGAGTAATAACGTATTATCCAAAACCATAGAATTAAAGGCGATACACTGCTTTTATATGGTTCAAAAACTTGTCAAAGTTAGAAAAAGGTTCGAAGGTTCTAAATTCGTAATGCATAAGGGAGAGGAACTCATCTTTATTGGCTCCATAATAGTTGGTCTCTGGAGCCATGATAAGGTCATATAAACGCTCTCAGCCTCGACCACATAGTTTCAATATTGTTTGTGTGTAGTACGGTTGTGTATGTTTATCATTTTTATTATGGATATGTCCCTACAATATTCATACCATTGAACAGCCGAAGCTTCAGTAACATCTGTGATTATTGCAGCCAATGTTACTGGAGCTTTTGTTATACAGTTGGCGACAATTATTTTAATATGCCTTAGTCTCATACTGTATCGAGAGAAAAAAGTTCCTATTCTAACAGACTTCTTCCTCTAACAAGATAACATTATCAGGATAGTCTGCACAAGATCTACAAGTCAATTGATTGCCGCAATTACAAATAAAGGAACTTCTTAATAGTCCCATTTATTGTAGCCGCTTAATTGTCACGTTTTCTCTAAAATCCTCTGCGAACAGACTGTACATCAGCATCTGATACTGAAATCGGAGCCGTGACTTTGAAATCCCTCAAACTCTTTTGATTGGCTCGTCCATAAATTATAGTCTCGCCGAAATAAGTTATAAAATATCACAAGTCAACTAAAGTTAAAAGTATAAGTAACTTAATTACAACATAATGGTTCAAATTGCGATAAGATCTTGAAGATACTCTCTCTGATCTTCTGTATAATTGTGGATAGAAATCACTAGAGATTCTTTTAACAATGGATATAACCAAAGATGGATAGCGGCTAGCAGCGAAATCCAGGACGCGTCTCGTTCTATTTGGAACTCGTTAGCTAGATGTATCCGCGTCTCGGAGTTGGTGTTCATTGTGAGACTCGGACCCAGTAGCTTTCGTTTCAAACTCCATCACGTTATCCACTCAGCTACTGATTCCTGATAGCCACTTGCTTGTGCAAGGGGGTGAAGTTTAAATTCACTTAGTATTGTTTGTTTGAACCTTACCATTGATGTTTAGGACTGCAACTAGTCAGTCTCTTATTGGCATACGTGCATACTGTGCGTATTGTTTCGATATAGCCTTAATTTGCAAGCATTATAAGCAAAGATGGATAGTGGTTAGCAGTGGAATCCAGTTTGACGAGCGTATCGTCCTATTTGGGACTCGTCAGTTGGATGTACCTGCATTTCAGAAATGATGTTCACTCTAGGACTCGAACCCAGTACCGTTTACTTCATACATTTTGTTTATTCAATTGACTATACAAAACAAATAAATAATAGATAATTTAATTTTAAAAGTTTCTTTAAAGTACATTCTTTTTCAAAAATATTTTAGTTCCAGTTCACTTATAATAACAAATGACAAACAGAGCGTAACTTCCATGAATGTGTTATAACTGAAGAACTAAGCTGAAATGACTAAAGTAATTTAATGGTTTAATTAATCGTCTAACTAACCTTCAAAATTTCAAACTACATAATTATTGAGACTTAGAGGGGCAACTTTGTTTCTATCTAATTGTGTCACCTATTGATAAAATTAGATTGTTGTTTGACATTAGAGGTTAGATTTTACAATACAATGGTCCTCTTTGGATTGTTTCATGATTGTGAAACGTAGTCTATGAAAATAAGAAACATGAGTAAACTGTAGGTCAATCATAAAGCTCTTTAAAGTTTTCCCACATATGATTAGGCTTCTAGGTGATCTGAGGAGAGTTAAGGCATCGTGTATAAAGTAAATCAAATAATGAAACTGTGAGACAGTTTTGAACACTGAATTTATACAAACACCTCTATGACATTGTGTGGCTGATTTGATGGAGTGGTTCGACGAATCTACTAAATGTTTCAGTACTATTGAGATTTCTCTTGATAAATTGTACGTTGGTGTTCCTGGTAGTGCTACAATTGGACGTAGTGGGATGTTTGGTTTGTGTATCTTTGGTCTGCCGTAGAACCGAGGGAGTACTGGTTCATTAGATTTCATTCTCCATTGATCTTGCTTCGTTATTTCTCCTGCTTTGACGAGTTTGTTTAAAGTTTTTGAAATTCGATTGTCTAGTTTTTTGACTGGATTTATGTCCATCGGTTTGTATGTACTTTTGTCCTCGAGTATTTCCTCGGCTTTCTTGATGTATTCTTCTTTGTCCATAAACGCCGTGGTGCGTCCTTTGTCTGCTGGAACGATGACAATATCTTTTCTGGTTCTGAGTTTCTTCAAAGCTGTTTGTTCTTGTGACGTCAGTTGGTTGTTGCCCTTCATCCGTTAAGTCAGTGGTACTATAGATTGTCTTATTTCCTGTTACGTTTCCTCACTTATTCCGGGAGTTTTGAGTGATGACTTTAGTGCTGCGTAGAATTCTAGTTTTGAGGCATCGCTTGTATTGTAATTTAATCCTTTTCGGAGTAGCTGTTCTTCTGTGTTTGTTAGTGGTTGTTTTGATAGGTTGACCACGCTGTTATTATACAAACACCTTCAGGATCATTTTTGTTTGATTCTCCAAATATTCGATGGTGTTTACCGCGTCATTATCCATGAACGCTATGGAATAAAACAAAGTGAATATTCTAGATTATGTTCTTGAAAATTTGTTTCTGTTTCAGCTAAATTTCATGAAAGACATGATCAGTTGTATTCATCTAATGGTTAGTACGTAAAGAAGTCAAATATATTGCTTTGATAAGGCCAATTCATTGTTCAGATTTTTTATATGTTCCTTGACAAATATTTCAACAAATATGCATATAACAGAAGATTTATCCATATTGTATTCAACGTTATCAGTTGGACTTTAAGGCGAGTGAAAATTTCAAATCTCTGAACAAATATTAAGTATTTAAATGGATGGCAACAAGTAACTTCAGCAGGATTAAATCTATTTTGATAGAGTTTTGCTCTCTGAGCTGAATGGTTTGATCGTGGAGCTTTCATCGTCTTTATAATAGATATCATCAGCACAAACTTCCCGTAGCAATGAAGTGTTCGAATTTCTCCACATGTGGTTCACACCTTGTCCTATGGAAAAATTCAAACACTTCACTTCTACCCGACATTTGTACTGATGACGTCGTTCAGAAGGATGATGAAAGCTCCACGACCAAACCATCCAACTGAGAGAACAAAACCCTATCAAAATCATCCATCTGAGTTACAAATCTTCTCTACCATTTCAAGATTTAATCTATGTAATCATATTGGACAATAATTAAGCTAATATTTTATCAATAAAAGTTATTAAATGTATTTCCGTGAATTCAACGAATACGTAGTTGCTTCAAAATCAATCAATTTGACCATTTCAATCAACCTTTGAGTGCTAATACTTCTGGAATTCATTTACAAAACCTCACTCAGACTTGGATGAAATTTAAACTGAAAAAATTATCGTATAACTATTACTCTAGATAATGAAAAATTGAAATCAACGAAATCAAATGAAACATAGCCTTAAATGCCCTGATACGGCCGACAGGGGGGAGAGACAGCTCTCTCTCTCCCTCTCTCGAAATGTTCTCACATGGCCACGAGTATACAGTCACTTCCAGGGGAGTCCTACTGATTACCTTCTCTCAAAGGAGGTATTGTTTACGAAATCGAGAGGACAAAAAGTGAATACCCGACGCTTTAATCGGATTGGTGGTTATAGAGGATTCATTTAGGAGAGTTGGTAAACCCTCATTCCAAACCAATGATGCACATACATATGATCAGAATATGATCTAAGTTAGTTGAATAGTAATACTTAATCATCATCTATTGAATTATTTCAACTTAAATATTTGATGACAATCAATGAAACCTGTTGAAAAGCAAATGATTTGATATTAGACCCATCAACCAACCAGATAGACTATAATGATGGAATTTTCAAAATTTAACAAGAATACCTGATGGTCAATTGAACAGAGGAAGATCAAAATAGACAGAACAAATTTGTGAACCAAAAACAATTATCATACCTTCTTTAACAGGACAAATATAATAGAGCAAAGTATCAGCAAAAGATTAATAGCCATTCATTATGATGATGATGATGATTACTGTTTACTAATTTAGCTTAAAATTATCACATAGAAACAATATTCTGTTATGACATAGGTCTATTTGTTGTGATTTTTTTGTCCGGTTTTTTATCTCGTGAATTATCCATCAATCGAATAACGATTTTTCCAATCTGAGCACTGTGCTAACCAATGACTTTGACCGGTATAAGTAGTCTAGCATCCTTATTGTTCCGTTGTCCGCCTAGCCCTTCCAATTCAGTCCAGAACACCAATTACAGCTTTTACTATGCAAATCATTTATTTCAACCATACTCTGTTTATATACCAGACATACAGACTACATCACACCATGAAATAGAAAATAATATTTGTACAAGATCAAGCCAAATGTGGCTACGAACGTGGGAGACAATAATCAATAAACTGAATATAATTAAGGAACAGTAAATCGTACAGTAATAATTCATAGGTCGAAATGAAGCTTATAATAAGATGAATATAGATATACAATAACTAGTTACTCAATAGTTAATCAATAAGAATATATATAGAATAATAGTCCATTACTAGGTCCTGGGAGTTACCCGTACTTCTGTCTTCACCAGAATATAACATATATATATCAAGCTTCAAAGAGCTGGCTGAACTCCACCGATCACTGTTTCTCAATAGAACTCCAGGAAATACTTCTTGAAATCAGTCACTAGTCAACACACGTCTAGTGAACACACATTCTGTCTTTCGATTAGAAAGATGTTCATTCAGAAGAATTATTAAGTTTCAAGATGAAAGCCGATTCCCCTTCTAACAACCACAGCGTCAATCAATATAGGTACATTGGATTCTCGAACAATGTGGGAGACCGGGAGGACCAGTCAAATTGCTTTGGAAATGAGAAGATACAACTTGCCAATGTTCGAAATCAGGGAAACCCATTGGATCCAATCTGAATAGAAAATAATAAATTCGATAGAGATGCTGCCGTACTCATCAAACGGATGAATAGCAACTGGCAACAACTGGAAAGGATTGTCGAGGACAGAGTTCGATGGGGAATGACGTTGAACAGTGTACACTTCTACACCAGGGTAACAGAAGTAAGGAAGTACGTTAGTATTTGGGACAATTTATAGTAAATAAGAATGAAAAATTAGTTCGTAAACTTTTTCTAGGAATTAAATAAAGTTTGATAGACATCATTAATCCGTATTCGGACATTATTCATTTCAATATGAGAATTATGTTACCTCTTACTTACTTACTTACGCCTGTTACTCCCAATGGAGCATAGGCCGCCGACCAAAAGTCTCCAATCCACTTTGTCCTCAGCCTTCCTTTCTAGTTCTATCCAATTTTTGTTCCTCATTTAACCCATAAAATATGTGATTACCATAGAAATGCATTAGAATGAGAATATACTTATTACCTGTGTTTTATTATCGTTTTAAGTGTCTGTGAAAAATAGAAAAATAATTTCCCGCTAGTGTTTCGTTAGAACTTAGAACAAACAGTGTCAGTCACTAAAAAAATTAGAATAAATAATCATTATTAAAGAAGTAAGGAACTAAGTTTACATTTATCTTGTGATTGCCTCAACCATCTAACATCAAAAAGTTTAGATTATCCCTTGAGGTAACAAATTAACAACATAATCTATTGACGTGCTTCTTGTTACAACTAAATATTATATTGAAAGGTGGATAGTAGTTATTAGTGGAATCCAGGAAGCGCGTTTCGTCTTATTCGGGACTCGTCAGCTCGATGTACCTGTATCTTAGAATTGATGTTTACTGTGGTAATCAAACTCGGTACCTTTCGCTTCATACGCCATCAAGTTATCCACTTACCTATTGTTCCTAAGTTCAATTCCTGAAGGGAACATCAACTCTGAATTGTAGGTACATCCAGTTTACTAGTCCGAAATAGGATGAAACACGCATCAAACTGGATTTCACTACTAGTCACTATTCATCTTTGCTTAAAATAGTACTGATGGTTGACATTTAATATGTTGCACTTTTTTCATACTGTGTTTATTTAAGACAAAAAAAGTCGAATTCCTCAATTCGTACATCAGATTTATCAAGTAAAGTGTATTTATATTTATGAATGTGTTTAGCACACCAGTCTGATACATTAAAAAAGTACCTTCCAGTGATTTATCATTCATCCCATTAGTTTTATTCCTTTAATTTCTTTTCTATAAAGTAAAAAATGTTAATTTATTGATGTATACTTCCTCTATTCTCTTTCTATCCATCTACTAAAGTGAAGTGAATGCTGCAAAAACAATTTGTTCAATGTCCAATAAATGGTGAACAACATCCGAGTTCAAATGATTTAGTGATATTTATCTAGTTTTTGAATACAAATAGTATTCAGTAATTGAATTCATGAGTCGATATAAACTAGACCACCATGGGAAAACCTGAAAGGATTGGACAACCGTTTCGTATTAGTATGGGGACACCTAAGCAGTGCGCGTCCATGATATCGCTTCACGGGATTCGGACAAAGGACCTTTGGTCATGCCCGTGAATGCTTAATCTGTGGATCACTGAGCTAGTCGGCATCCAATGGTGTTAATGTCTAACTTTAGCCAATCCACAAAATTGCTCCACCTTCCACCATTGTCTTCAGTGAGTTACCATCTCACAACAAACCCGTTTCTGATTACAAATTTTATTGTTAGTGTTCCAGTGACTTAAAATCTTAACAGAGTTTAATTGAACTATATCAAAAATCTTTATTCAGTTCTCGTATTTAGTATAATCTTTTATTGACTCCCTGATTACTTAGAAATCGAATTAATTTACATTGATCTAAGTAAAACAAACTGATCAGTTAATGTGTTAACGTGAGATGATTTACTTTGTTATTTATACTACTTATGTCTATCAAAATAAGTAGTATGTAACTTCGATCGAAATTGGAATACCTTTTTAAAAAACCGGTTGTAAAGATTAAACTGTAAAAAGAAACAGAAAAGAGTTGATAGTCGGAAGAATCATGAAGGATGTAAAAGGAAATTGATGAAAGATTTACGAGTGAAGTATTTTGATGTATAGTTGTCACATTATACCAATGAACCCTGTAATTTTTGTGTTAAACAACTAATTGATTATTCTCACCTGATTTCTCATTCAGTTTACTTACTTACTTACTTACGCCTGTTACTCCCGATGGAGTGTAGGCCACCGACCAGCATTCTCCAACCCACAATGTCCTCAGCCTACCTTTCTAGTTCTATCCAATTTTTATTCATTCTTCTCATGTCTGTCTCCATCTCTCGGCGTAATATGTTCTTTGGTCTTCCTTTTCTCCTTTAGCCTTCAGGATTCCATGCCGAGTGCTAATTCACTACAACTTATATATATATATATTCTATGCACGGAAACAAACTACAAATCAAACCAAAATTCAATTATACTCTAGAATTCAAAGTTAGATTATTGTATGCGGAAGAAATCATAATAGCAGAATATGTTTCCGTTTAGAACAAGTCTGAACGTGAATGTATGACAGTTCCCCAAATGTTTCAATAATATCCCTCAGTGACAGTTACAGCTGTTTAAAACTTTGTGGGTTGATTAGGGGGTTACATAGTTTTGTTGAGTTTTTTTTTCACTAATCAACAATACTAATTAAACGTTTTTGAGTGTTGTTTTGTTATGAAGTATGGCACTTATTTTCGCTTTATGTGGAGCTTACTAGACACTGAATGCACAACCGTTAAACCAAGTACCTTCCAATTCATAAAACATAATATGAGTGTGTAGTATCGTTTGATGTGTTCAGCCCATATGCCTTATTCTAACTTCTGAGCAAGTCAATTCACCTATCCATCACGAGTCATGTTTTCACCTTGTTAATTATTCACTTATTAACGCCGGCTATTTTTTATATGAGTGTGTGTATGTACACTTCTTATCCTATTCATCGCATGTCTGTCATTTATTCTTGTCTGACTATAAATATTGATAAACGCTTGATTAAATCGAGTTGGCTTACCCGCCATCTCCAATGCGTGTCATTTTTGTTTCACTCGCTTATATTTATTCATGTGCTTATAATCTTCTGGCTTGAGTCATTTTACAATAAAACTGTAGCTGCCACATCCCTCTGCCTTCTGATTTTATGCATCGTTAAGATTGGTATTATAACAGTTATCAAAGTGGATGATTAACGAAACACAGCACTACCAGTGAAGGTGTCTCATGAGTTGTTTTCTTTTCACCTTTAAATACCAATATATATCAAATCTCCCTGGGGATCTTTTCATGATTGTGATGGATTCTATTTGGCTAGCAAGTACTTGATGTACATACTCGTGAACAAATTTATGACATGACTTTACAGGAAAAGACAAGCGATTTATACTTATAGATGTTATAATGTGCATAAAGATCGGTGTTATCTGCTAGATACTGTAAAGTTATTTTGATTAATGATATTTTCATCTGTTTAGTAGAGTCTTAACTTCATTCACCTGTATCCATGTGATTAGTGTGACTGAGTAATAATTTCTCACGAAACTGAGTTATCAAAGTAAATTTCTTTATGAAATATTATTAGAATACAGAATAACTAGTACCTCTTTAGCCTCTTTAGCAACAAAATAACAAAATATTTACGTAACCTCCAACCACCATCTTATCCCAATATATATAGTGCACTCAGTGTCGGGCCACCTAGACTAGTGGCCACATTGCAACTTGATCGATGGCATTCGATCAGCAGTAAGAAGGACTTGATACGTATGACATTGATCACCACCCAATGATCAATCAATTGTGCTAACAAAATATTTCTCTACAAAATGAAATCATGAAAATAAATTATCTGGATTCTCTAGAACACTTACGAGTCTATAATCTTAAAACCCAGTTATCTGGTAATAAAGGTCTTTGACAAAGCAGCCCTTAAAGACCTGCACATTATATGGTACATATAAAAAGAAAGATAAAGTATTTTCATTATATGTAATTGATATTCATGATTAAACAGAACGTTACACATGCTGTCGTAGGACCGTATAGTTGATGAGTGATCAAAGTGTCGCTATTGTGAAGAATAGATTTTATGAAAATTTTCTTTATACATATAAACTACTTGTCAGTCCTGTACTTTGACAAATTAGTTGTTCATTGGATCTTGGCTTTCCATGGTAGTCTTGAAAAGGGACAGTTTCTGAATTAAATTATCAGAACTATACAACCTTCATAAATCCTTCTATAATAAGATCAATAAATAGTTGAATTTAATAAAATTGAAAGTAAGAATTTCTATCATTTACTTAATTTAATTGTAACTCTGCCTGGATTCCCTCTGGAGCTACTGCCTGTCCCAAGCGCGGATAAAAGAGGAGGGTTAGGCATTAGGTTAGAGACCCAATCCCATAGAAAAATAACACTAAAAACGTTAACCAGAAAAAATAATTAAGGTAAATAAATTAAATTGTATAAATATGTATTTATTTTAATAGTTGAGATCATGAGTCAATTGAATTTAGACCACCAAGGAAAACCTGGAAGCATTGGACGGTCGTTTTGTCTTAATATGGGACTCCTCAGCAGTGCGCATCCACGACTCCACCTCGCAAGATTCGAAATCAGGACTTATTAGTGCATGAGCATTAATAGAACGAAACGGTCATCCCGTGCTTCCATGTTCTCTAGCTTCTATTGACTGGTGATTTCAACTATAAAAAATTACTAAAATCTCCACAAAAAAGCCTTTCTGATATTATTCAAAATATTCTGTGACTGGCTTCGAGAGGTATTTCCTGGAGTTCTAGTGAGAAGCAGTAACCAGTTGAGTTCAATCGGATCTGTTGGGAGATAGTAACTAACTAGAGACAATAAAGGATGTGTCGCTCAAATTCGTGGATTGGTTGAAGTTATACATTAACACCGTTGGATGTCGACTCAGTTGTCTATAAGTTAAGCGCTGGCGCGCGAGATCGATAGGTTCTTGGTTTGAATTTCGAGAGGTGGGATCGTGGATGCATACTGCCGAGGAGTCCCATAACAGGACGAAACGACTGTCCAGTGCTTACAGGTTTTCTATGGTGGTCTAGCTTCAATTGACTCATGATCTCAACTATTAAAATTACTATAAAATCCACAAAAAACCCTTCTGATATTTATTTATTTGTCTTTCATCTTAAAGATGTTTGTTTTTGGGAAAAAGTTGCATGTCTAAGCTACTAAAATCTTCAACAACAAAAAAATGGTAATCAACATTACACTTCACTGAACTTCACAAATATAAAATGTCACCCTTCCATCCTCCCCACACACACCGATACATTCATATGCACAATATTATATCCTATTTTATTATTATTGTTTATTGACCTGTCAATTTCATTTAAATGAAGGATTATTCACCTTGATTACACTTTTAGTAAATCTAATTTTTAGTAAAAACAATTTTTTTTGGGGGGGGGTGAGAAAAATAAATAAATAAAAGTTTTTTCAATATGGTAGGAAAACTTAAAAAAAACAATTAATTAAAACAAAATTTTTAACCGAAGGGGCTTTGTAGAGAGTTTAGTAATCTAATCGCTGAATTTATGAGTTGGTCGAAGCTAGAACACCATAGAAAACCTGGAAGCACTATACGGCCGTTTCGTCCTATTGCGAGACTCCTCATCAGTGCGCATCTACGATCCTGACTCGTGAGATTTTGTTTTATTCAGATTGTTATTAAAAAAATTCTTCATTTTCTTTTAACATATAATGATGTTGATTGTTCAGTTGGCAATAAAATTACATTACTGATTGGCTTTAGAACAATCTAAACAAAAAACTTGAGTAACGTCTTCTTATACCTTTGAGAACGAACGAATCAAAGACATTGATATAAAGATAAATTAGGTTTACATAAAGGTGTTTATATGGCTAAATCCAGTCAAAATAATATAACTTGCTTCTCATTGAATTAGTATTGTAATTACTATTCTTATGTTAACATAGGAACACAGAACACGAGTGGGGACAACACAACATTATAAAATATCTCATTGAAATATGAGAACCATGAGTCAACTGAAACTAGACCACCATGGAAAGCCTGGAAGCATTGGACGACCATTTCGTCTTATTATGGGACTCCTCCGCAGTGCGAATCCACAATCCTGCACTCGCGAGATTCGAACCCAGGATCTACCAGTCTCACGTCAGAGCACTTAACCGATAGACCACTGGGCTGGCATCCAACTGTTTTAATGTCTAACTTCAACCAATCCACGAAATTGAGCAACCAGTCATCGTGGATGTGCACTACTGAAGAGTCCCATAACTGGACGAAAAGGCCGTCCAGTGATTTTAGGTTTTCGATGGTGGTCTAGCTTCCATAGACTTATGATCTCAACTCTATAAAATTA
The DNA here is from genome assembly GCA_944470415.2 of Schistosoma rodhaini. Classification (NCBI taxonomy): domain Eukaryota; kingdom Metazoa; phylum Platyhelminthes; class Trematoda; order Strigeidida; family Schistosomatidae; genus Schistosoma; species Schistosoma rodhaini. The sequence goes on from OX104038.1 coordinate 1,466,641, forward strand.
CTAAAATCTCCACCAAACTTCTTCTGATATTAATTAATTGTGTCAATCTTGAATGCTCCTTCTGCAAATATCCAGCCATAGTCTCCGATTATAATTGTTCATTCATTTTTTGCGCTAATCTCATGCCGTTCCCGTTCTATCATTAACGATCTTCTACTGAAATACAATCAATGCTCGACCATCGCCATATACTACTTATGTCGATATCAGTAACCCATACCACAATATGAGTACAATCTTTAGTTTGGCCAACATAAGTGTATTGTAGAAAAGAAAAATTTTCCGTCAATATTATATTCTAGTATGGATATTACTAGATTCTTCTAGAAAATTCATTCTAATGAAAAAAATTTCAAGCAATTAAATTAACAAATCTATTACTATCAGAAGAGGGTTTTGTAGAGATTTTAAAAATTTAGTAGTTGAATTTACAAGTCAACTGAAGGGAGGTCACCATGGAAAACGTAGGAGCACTGGATGGTCGTTTCGTTCTAGTATGGGACTCCTCATCAGTGTGCATCCACGATTCGCCCGGCGGGGTTCGAACCCAGGACCTATCGGTTTCATAACTCATGAGTTGAACCACTAAATATCCATTAGCAATCAATACCGATGCATTGACTAATTCACGTAAACAGTGAAGATTTACAATCAAGGTTTCAGCATTTGATCATATATTATTTATTAAACTTCGTACAACTGTCAATTATAACTTAAAATGTTGCCTGGATCTATACAAGCTAGTTCACATTGGAATTAAATAAACACTTAATTGTACAGTACAATGTTTGATATTGTTAAACTTTTCGAAAGTCAAATCAGTGGAATAAAATGATATTGTAACGTTATATACTACTTTTCATGATGGGACATAAACGTAACAGATAGATATTGTACTTTCATAATTGAAAGCGTGAGTCAATTGAAGCTACACCATCAGAGAAAACCTGAAAGCACAGGACGGCTGTTTCGTCATATTGTGGGACTCCTCAGCAGTGCGCATCCACGACCTCACCCAGGACCTGTCAGTCTCGCAAACAACTTTATTAATCATGCTTTACAAATGCAGAAATCAACTAATGATAACTCAATAATAACAGTAATGAAATTAAAAAAGCCAATTTCACGCAAAGTCGAAATGTTTAGATTATTGAGTGTATTACAACTTGATCTATAAGATTCAGTCAAGCCTACAGACTGGATAAATACGAGATTGATTATTACCCAGTGGTTAATTAATGTAAAGTTCTCACTCTATCTAACAGTAAGTGGTACTTAGAAAATATTAACATGAATGCTATTCACTCTGAAACTGAGTGACTGAGGTACGATTCATATGAAGAAGAAATATCCATCCAAGAATTTTCCCAAGATTTTACTGTGATATAGAAAATCTATCTAAGTAAATGATTAATTCTATTCCTTATCTATTCTTAACTTATTTAGTCAGAATATTAGTTACTTACTCATGTTACCCCTCGTAAAGGACCATAGACCGCTCACCAGCATTCTTCATGCAACTCTGTTCTGGACAACTCTTTCCGATTCTTCCTAATTTCTATTGATTCTATTCATATCTGATTCCGATTTTCAATGCATTATGTTCTTTGATCTTCCACTTTTCTGTTTCTTTTTAGGATTCCAAGTTAGCGCTTAAGCCGTTATGCAGTTTGATCATTTCCACAATATATGTCTTATCCACTTTCAACGTCATTTCTGTATTTCCTCCTCAGATGAAAGTTGGTTTCAATCAGAATATAGTTAACTTTACGTGGTAATCTGCCATATATTCGATCATATAAAATTGTAGACAACAAAATTTTATTTTCATTTAGTATTGTTTGTTTGAATCTACCAATCGATGTGTTAGGACTGCAACCGGTCAGTCTCCAATTAGCATATGTGCATACTGTGCGTATTGCCTTGATATAGCCTTAATTCATAAGCATGGTAACTAGAATGACTATCAGGACTCGGTGACCGAGTGGATAACGCGATGGCATTTGAAGCGAAAGGTATTGGTGTTTCGAGTCCCAGAATGAACATCAACTCTGAGATGCAAGTACATCCAGCTGACCAGTCCCAAATAGGACGAAACACGCGTCAAACTAGATTTCACTGCTAGCCACTATCCATCTCTGCCTAACATGATTTTATGACAACATAAACTACTTCGGAAGACTACAGAGACTAAACAATCTGATACTTGTTATATAAATTAGTAGGACAAATTGTCAAATTAAATAATCGGACCCTTTTAATCTTGTTTACACCATTGTTTAACATATAAAACATTCAAAGGATGTTAAATGTCAAGTTATTTCAAATATACCAACGGTACTATATTATGTAGCATTTAGACTACATTGGTATTAACTATTTAAATTAAAGGTTATCATAGGTTGCATATATGTGTACAGATCTGTAAGCTTATGAATCAAGATTTCAAATAGGCACGTAAGATAATCATGATTTATATATGCTACCAATCTTTTGATACCAATAAATCTCATGAAATATTTCTCGACGTTCACTGACAGATTAGTCCTAGTATGGGACTCCTGAGCAGTGCGCGTCCATGATACCGCACGAGGCATTCGAATCCAGGACCTTCGGTCTCATGCGAGAACGCCTATCCTCTAGACCACTGAGCCATCATCTAACTGTCATCGATCCATAAATAACCGAGCAACCATTCATTCATTGTCTAAGGTAGATACCTGTCTCTACCCGAAATAAAGTTTCATACTAGAACAAAACGGCTATCCAGTGCTTTCAAGTTTTCTAGGATGGTCTAACTTACCTCGACTCATACAATCTGAACAAACTCTCATTCTAATATAACAAGTCCATAATTACTATTTCTTTTTGTCACTGAAACCTGTAGATTTTGATATAGGTTTGTTCTCTGAACTGGATGGTTCGGTCGTGTATCTTTCATCGTCCTTCTGAACAATATCATCAGTACAAACTTCGGATGTTGGATGTCGTTCAGAAGGACGATGAAAACTTCACGACCAAACCATTCAGTTCAAAGAATAAACCTACATTAAAATCAATCACCGGAGCTACAAATCTTCTCCACCATCTCAAAACCTCTAGATTAAAGCAATGACTTCAAATGAACATTGAATTAAGTAGTATACTTCTATCTTTCTTAGTATTTATGATGATGATTAAATAAGTTTTATAAGTACATAAGTAAAACAAAAAACAAAATTTGTTTTAATAAATTTCAATTTTTTTGTTTGGTTAAAGTACATTACAACTTATACTACTAACAACTAACTACATCACTTCATTATATATGACAGTATAAGTAAATAATAAATAACAAAAACCATTATTAGGTCAAGTCTCATATTTCATTGAATTAAAATAGAAATTAAAATTTTTTGAAAATGGAATAAAAGAAAACATACAAACTATTTGTTTTACACTAGAATGAACATCAGAAAGGAATTTTGTGGATAGTATAGTACTTTTAATAGTTGAGATCATGAATTAATTGAAGCTAGACTACTATGGAAAGTCTGGAATCACTGGACGGTCGTTTCGTCCTGTTGAGGGATTCCTCAGAATTGGGCATTGATTTAGACATTAACACCGTTCAATGACGGCCCCTTTGGTGTTCTAGCGGCTAAGCGCTCGCGCGCGAGACTGATAGGTTCTGGCTTCGGATCTCACGAGGCGGGATCGTGAAAACGCACTGCTGAAGAATCCCACAATAGGACGAAACGGCTGTCCAGTGCTTCCAAGTTTTTCCATTGTGGTCTAGCTTCAATTGACTTATGATCTCAACTATTAAAGTTACTAGGATTAACACTATTCTATGTAAAAGTATAAAGAGAAATCAATCAATAATTGGCACATATAACTTATTCCTTCCCTCCCACCCCAGACCGATTACTGATTACAAAAAAGAATATTGAATGAATGTTTTTTATGAAGTTACATTATCAAACACTTTTGATAGATACTTAATTCAAATAACTGGAAAAAAACATAAATAATAAATTTACAATTGATTAATCGCTGGGCGTTGATCATTGTCATGTATGCCAGGTCCTTCTTAGTGCAGATCGAATCCTATCGACCATGTTACAATTTGACCATTAATCTAAATCACTTGATATTGCATGCATTATGTTGAAATGAGTTGTTGGTTGGAGGTAGTTAGCAGAAAACCCTGGACCTAGGTTTCGTGCTATTTGGCACTTGCTACCAAGGGAACTGATGCTCCCTAACGGATTCGATCCCTTGTCACCCAACTTTACAGTCAGAGACGTTACCACTGATCTATGGGCGGCCGATGTTCCTCCACAAAGGGTAAAAGGCATAAGTAAGTAAGTAAGTAAGTAACTATCTGATAGTATTTTTATGGCAATTCCATATTTAACCCATTTTAAATCTTAGGACATGTAATTCTCATATGGACACATAAAGTCCTAATATGAATTAGGTTAATTAAGGTAATAAACTAGATTAAGTAATTTTTTACATAAATAATGATTAAGTTTATAAGAATAAATAACTTAAATTTAAACATACTGATGAACCGGGTTAATGAAAACTATGAAGAATAGTATGCCTTTTGTTAGATAAAAGAACATTTACAAGGTGGTTGACTATCCTGTTATGTACATGGAGAGAGACATGTACAGTTTTATGGTTGTTTAACAAATTAGTGACTTTCTTGAATGAGTAACTTAATGAATACATAGATGTACTTTTACAATCAAAGGGTATTGAGTTTGAGTTTACTTATTTATTTACTTAAACACATAATTATTGGTACAAAGTGACACCAGATATATATGCACCACACAAATCTCATTTGATTTGTGTGAGGGCTGAGATACTGGTCAGGTGATCAAACTGAAGCAGTTGGTTTTCTTAGGGGATCACACCTGGATCCTTTGACTTAAAGTTTTGATCCACAAAGTAATGGAGTATCTTAAGAAAATGCAGTCCCATGATAGCCAGTGACCAACGATTGATTCATACGCCATTTGTTCCTTCAGGATACGGGAGCCCATGTACACAATTGATTTGGAATCAGGGTTTTTCAACTCCCCTAGGTGGATACTCCACATCCACCGATCCGGTTAAAGCGCCGGACATTGGCTTTTCGTCCTCTCCATTTTTTAAACAACAACCCTGGTGCGAGAAGGCAGTGAGTAGAACTTTCATGGCAGAGGCTATATACGCGTAGACATATGAGAGCATTTCGAGAGGGAGAGCGGACCTTCCCCACCCTCCGCCGTACCAAGGCATTTGGCGGCATGTAAATATGTAAATATCAACATAGACCAAGTGCATTCAGCTGATGAATCCCAAAAAGAACTAATAGCTTTAATTCCCCAGTTTATCTATTCTAAATAAGCTTTATTCAAACATTTCATTAAAAGGCGTTAAGGTTCATTGTAAGAACTTTGAATTATAGTAAAATGAAAAAGAAATTTCACTTGTATTTACCTTTTAGTTGATTCTCATTCCAAATAGTAGATGGCAACAATTTCGATTTGTAACCATGAAATCTTCTTTAGAATTTAGAGAATGTATCACTTTACTATTTGTAAATGATATTGCAAAAACGCCATTTGAAGCTTTATAATTTATATTCATTTGATATTGTTTACATGTATCTTTCCATTGTTTTTAAGAACTGCAATTGATTAGTTTCTTGTTGGCATATGTACATCCTCTGCGTATTACCTCAATATTACCTGAAGTCATAAGCATTCTAAGCAAAGATAGATAGTGGCTAGCAGTGGGATCCAGTTTGATGCGTGCTTCGTCTTATTTAAGACATTGTCAAACGAATGTACCACATCCAAGAGTTGATGTTCCCTCCAGGACTTGAACCCACTACCGTTTGCTTCAAACGTCATCGCTTTATCCACTTATCATTTATAGATACAAATGTATTGTTACAAATCATTTTCCTTGAATTATTGCAAAATCTATCATTCATTCAAGTGTGGTCTTATATCATAATGATTAATGCCTATAATTTATTATTATTATTAAATATTCTATAAATAGTAAGATATGTTATCTCAATGAAGTTCAATTACTAAAGTACATTCCATTCAAGATCACTTTGATGATAGTGAGTTGAATTGATGCTGAAAACACTGAACAAACATTCCTTCAAACCACAAAAATTCAGAAAGGGTTTTTTGTGGAGATTCTTAGTAATTTTAATAGTTGAGATCATGAATCAATTGAAGCTAGACCATTATGGAAAACTTGGAAACACTGGATGAACATTTCGTCCCATTGTAGGACTCCTCAGCAGTGCACATACACGATGCTGCCTCACAAGATAGTAACTCACTGAAGACAATGTTGGATGTGTCGTCCAATTTCATGGATTAGTTAAAGTTAAAAATGAACACTATTGGATGTTGGCTCAGTGGTCTAGAAGTTAAGCGTTCGCGCACGAGACTGATAGGTCCTGGTGTCTACAGTTTAAATTGATAATTTAAATGATTTATACAATTCCGAAAGAATAAATTACATATGAATTTACTTCATTCACCATTTATCATGGGAATGGACTTGGTGATATCATCATACTAGCATAGTAATAAGTTAATTTCATTTTCGTAATACCATTTTTGTTGTAACTATCTTAGCATTTGAACATATTTCTACCATTTTAATTACATCATAGATTTTGAAAATATTTAGTGCGTTAACGGTTCAATTCTAGCGTGAATGATCGTGGGTTAACACGTATAATGGATCTCGACCAAAGATAGAATGACCTTCCAGTGCTTCCAGGTTTTCAGTGGTGGCGTACCTTACGTTACTACACAATTTTGATGTTTCTCAAAGCTTCTTGAATACAGCTGTCATTAGAAATTAAACAATTCCTATATTATTATCAGAAAGGAGGTTTTATGGAGATTGTGGTAATTTTAATAGTTGAATTCATGAGTTGTTTAAAGCTAGATCACTATGGAAAACCTGGAAGCACTGGACGGCCCTTTCATTCTAGTATGGGACTCCTCGGTGTCAATGCACAACCACGATCTCGTACTCACTACTCAAACCCAGGACCTTCAGTCTCGCACATGAACGCTTAACCTCTTGATCACTGAGCCAGCATCCAACAATGTTAACGTCTAACTTCAACTAATCCACGAAATCAAGCAACAATCTTCCATTATCTAACGTAGATACTTGTCTTTATCTGACACTGATTAACTCCACTGGTCACAGCTTCTCATTAAACATAATCAAATGAGATCAAAATGTACCCCACTGATTACACAGCTCACAACATTCTAATAACTAACTTTAACAATATAAGAACTAAGAATTCCCCTTCTCTTTAAAAAAATTAATAATTAATGACGTTTATTAATACCGACAAGTAAACATAATGAATTAATGATTTATTTCTAGTCAGGATTTTTGGGGGTATTTTTTTTGAAGGAAACTTGTGTCGCCTTAATGTTAAGTAAAAATTACGCTAAAGTATATCTGTGTAAATGTCATTTGTCTGTTTTTTTTTATCACTAAGGGGAATGTTCGATTGTTTGTTTGTTGGTTGGTTATATGATAAATAGTGACAGTATTTTTTTTCATTTAACTCGTTTCAAATTTTACCATGACAACTCATGTTACGTCATAGAATGAATAAATAAATCATATGTTCACTAGCGAATGACTTCAAGTGATACTTCCTAGAGTTCTAGTGGGAAGCAGTGATCAGTGGAGTTCAACCATGTATGTTGTGAGATAAGAATTCACTGAAGACAATTGGTGAATGGTTGCTCAACATCGTGGATTGGTTGAAGTGAGACATTAACACCATGGATGTTGGCTGGCTCAGTGGTCTATCGGTTAAGTGGTCTGGCTCCAGACTGGTAAGTCCTGGGTTCGAACCTCGCGAGGCGAGGTAGTGGATGCACACTGTTGAGAAGTCCCACAATAGAACGAAACGGCCGTCAAGTGCTTCCAGGTTTTCCATGGTGGTCTAGCTTCAATTAACTCATTCTTTCAACAATAAATATAAATATTGTGTTTAAATGAGTTTAATGAGTAAGAAATTGACAGCGCTACATTCAATAAAACTGTTGTTACTTACTTTTTGAATGCCTTTTTACACATTTTGAACATACAATGGATAAAATGATTACCAACAAGTTTGTAGATCATAATATCTAGTCTTTAAACTACTGTACCTCTTCATTGTTCATAACAGACATCAATTCAAGTTAGAAAATATTTCAAATATTATTTTGAGTTTTGTTAAAATGTTGGTCTTCAAAGGTTAAGTTAACAAGAAAAGTCAATTATTCTTCAGCTTTAATTACGTATATGATAAGAAATAACGTCTAATGTGAAAATGGTCGTTATTTGTTTGAACACATAAATATTGATCCAAATGGGGCATCGAATAAATACAAGTGTTTATTAGCAGCTGTCTACACAAAATACTTCGGATTCGTTGACCAGACACTATCAGTAACATTCTACTATGAGAGAGAACAAACCAGATTCCATACAGTGGAGGAAGAAATCAGGGAGAAGCGCTGGAAGTGGATAGGACTCATATTAACAAAATCACCTAATTGAGTCACATGGCAAGTCTTCACATGAAATCCTGATGGTGAAAGAAGAAGAGGAAGGCCAAAGAATACATAACGTCGAGAAATGAAGATAGGCATGAGAAGAATGAACAAAAATTGGATAGAACTAGAAAGGAATGCTCAGGGCAGAGTGGGTTTGAGAATTCAGGTTGGCGGCCTATGTTCCATTGGGAGTAACAGGTGTAAGTAAGTAAGTAATATCAATAATAACAACTGCGAAAATAGTTTGTTTAGAAGGATCGATATTTTTCTGTAAATTATATTTTTCTCTCTCGTTGATCATCGTTAGTCTTACTTCCGTCTCTTAATAGTTGGGGGCCAGGTCCAGAATACTGGTGTTAGTAGTGAATACATAGTATTAAAGTGTAAGTGTATACATTCACTAATTACGTTACGTCTTGTGCTGCTATTGAGTTCGTGTCATTATAGTTGTGTCATATAGCACACTATGACACATATAAATTTTTTATAATTTCTTTCAGGAGGAAAAAGCATCATTTCAGATTATCGTGCTAAAATTATTTCACTACACATTAAGACTTCCTCTAGTGGAGAGAGTCCTCTCTCCCTCTCAAAATGCTCTCACATGGCCACACAGCCACTTTCAGCGAAGTTCTACTCATTGCCTTCTCACAAAGGAGGTGTTGTTTACGAAATTTAGAGGGCGAAAAGCGAATGCCCGACTCTTTAACCGGATTGGTGGGTATGAAGAATTCATCTAAGAGGGTTCGTAAACCCTGATTCTAAATTAATGGTGCACATCGGTTCCAGTATCTCGATTGAGCAAATGGCGTATGAAGCAATTGTTCGTCACCGTTTACCATAGGACTGTACCTTCTGACGTTACTCCACCGCCTTGTGGATTAGACCTTTAAGTCGAAGGCTACGATTACAGCCCCTTAATAAAAAAACATTTGGTTCGGTTTGTGCACCCGAGCAGTATCACAACCCACACACAAATGAAGTGATTTGTGTTGCTCATATATATTCGATGCCTCCCCTTTATACCTAATGTTACATCTCAGACTATAATTTCACGAATCGATATTATTATCTCAATCCATCAACCTTTAACTTCTTTCTAATCAACAAACAACAAACCTTGCTTTAACATTGAAACTCATCTTTACTATCTATTAGATTGGTAATGTTTCCTAGGATTCATTAAATGGGGAATGATATTTTAAATGATTCAATTAGATAATTCATTGATTTTCTATTCATTTTATATAATTAAGAACATGAGTCAATTGAAGCTAGACCACTACGAAAAACATGGAAGCACTGGAAGACCATTCCGTCCTATTGTGAGACTCCTCATCAGTGCGCATATACGATCCTGCCTCGCGAGATTCGAACCCAGGATCTACCAGTCTCGCGCCAGATTACTTAACCTCTAGACCACTGAGCTGGCCGGCATCCAACGATGTTAATGTCTAACCTCAACTAATCTACGGAATTGCGCGACACATGCTATTTTAAATGATTCAATTAGATAATTCATCGATTTTCTATTCAGTTTTCTATTTTTTCTAAAAAAAAAAAGGAAAAAAATTTTGAAAAATAAAGAAAAAAAAGAAACTCAGACATTCTTTTTGTTTGTTTTTCTTTTTTGTTTTTCTCTTTTTTGGGTTCTTTTTAGTCTTTTGGTGAAAATGTTATTTACAATGTAATCAATTCATTTGTTTTGTTTATTGTAAGTAAATAAAACATAATAATGAGAAGAAAAACAATTTAGGTTTGTTCAATGAAATGGTAATGAGATTTTCGTTTTTTCTTTTTTTTTTGTTTAAATTTTGAAAATCAGGTTGGTTACTATAAGAAAAGATGGATAGTGTCTAGCAGTGGAATCCAGTTTGACGCACGTTTCGTCCTATTTGGAACTCGTCAGATGGATGTAACTGCATTTCAAAGTTGATTTCCAATTAAGGCTCTCAAATGCCCTGGTATGGTCGAGAGTGGGGAGAGTCCGCTCTCCCTCTCCAAATGCTCTCACATGGCCACGAGAATATATAGCCTTTACCAGGGAAATCCTACTCACTGCCTTCTCGCATCACGGGTGTTTTTTACGAAAGGGAGAGGACGAAAAGCGAATGTTCGGTGCTTTAACCGGGTTGTTGAACATGGAGGGTCCACTTAGGGGAGTTGGAAAACCCTGATTTCAAACCAATGGTGCACATGGGCTCCTGTATCCCGATGGAACAAATGGCTTATGAATCAATCTTTGGTCACTGACCACCATGGGACTGCATCTACTCACGATGCTTCACTGCCTTGCGGATCAGATCTTTAGGTCAAAGGATCGAGGTGTGGCCCCCTAAGAAAACCACTTGCTTCGGTTTGAGCACCCTGGCAGTATTACAGCCCTCACATAAATCATATGAGATTTGTGTAGAGCATATGTATCTGGTTCCTCTTTGTACCAATATTTATGCGTTCAATTAAAAATACTAAAAATAAGGCTATATCGAGGCAATACTCATAGTATGCACATATGGCCAATAAAAGACTGACCAGTTGCAGATTCAAACAAACAATAACAACTGAATTCAGGTTGGTTATTGTTTATTGGTTGAAAAAAAAAAGGAAAACAATGAACAATATGATCATAAACATATTTACACTCGTAAAATTAACAGCAATTTATATCTGTTACCATGTGTAAGGATGGCTCGTTGACAAACGCAAGGAAGCCTCAAGAAGCCTAGAAGGAGCCGAAGAGAGTCCATCTAATCACCAATACGGGAACATTTTAAAATGTTGACGTATGACTTTCCTATTGGATGAATAAGTTGGACCCCCTATATGCCCATTGGCTGCCCGAAATGATGATTTACTTTCAGCCAAAAAACTATAAATACATAAGATTTTTGTACTATATTTGACACTGTTTTGCGGAATAAAATTCCTACTTAATAGTCTTCTCTCTTGCGACGTTGTGGGTTCGATCATTCAAGTAGTCTAGTAGTAAGCGGCATAACAAGAATCCAAAGCTTCTAGATATAACACCATGAAATTATTTTCATTATGCATAATCTTGTAAAGAGATGAATTATATACTTGGATGAAATAACTAAGGAATGATTATTCAGCTGGATATGTAAAACTTCTTCAATGAAGGAAGTTGATTGTCATGAAATCTTCATGAAAACGAATTGTTTGACAGTCATATAATCACTGAAATGAAAGGAGCCTAATTACTACTTATATCCTCATGTCCCTATCCTTTTTCTCTTTCCAAATTTATTTCACTGTATTATACTCCTTGAATAACATCGTCAAACCCTAATCTTTCACATTAATGATTGTACTCTTACTACTTCTACCACTATGGGATTTGAATCGATAACTGCATCTCTGTGCTAATGTGATATGGCAAGTCGAACTAATGTACGTACGTACGAAGTTGTACGTTGTGACTGACTGACTACTTATATATATAATACGGATATATGTAATCTAGCTAACTATTATTCATGTTATGCCCCAATAAGAATGATGAATGGTAACTTTGGAATCTATTTATGAACCAATACTATGCATATAATTTTTATTGTATAATCGCTCAGTAACTAAAGTATTCATATTCGTGTCCCGCTTATTATAGGCTCTATTCTGATCCATAGATTGTTATTATACTATTTACCATTCATGAATTACACTCAATCTACTAATTACTGTTCCCCCTTATTCACAGCCACATTTAGCTGAATCTTGTATAAATGTTATTTTCTATTTTACGGTACGATGTGGTCAGTTTGATTGATATATAAACCTAGTATGTTTGAAATATAATGATTCATACCGCAGAGTCTGCTCTGGACTTAACTGGCTGGCCAAGGCAGAAAGCAGGACCGACAAGTGCCCTACGCTGCTCGTACGGTTTTTGTCTTTCACTGTTCCAATCGATAACTCACTGCTCGCTAATTGGCGATATTATCACGTTATGCAATAACATGGCATCCACTTAGCCACAAGTTAGAACAATATATATATCTACATTTGTAGAAGTATGGACAGTGGAAGAAAATCAATTCAAACATCGATATATTTTGTATTGATTAACGAAAGCATTTAGTTTCCCAGTGTTGGGTCACAGTCTAGTGTTCACAGTATAATTTAATCGATAAAGATAAGATAACACTTTTCATTATTCCATAATCATTTATGGTGTAAGGTATTTGTCTACTTTAGCGATTTGAAAGGAATTTGAAAGGATTACCCAGGACATGGTTGAATGGAGAATGCTGGTGTGCGACCTTTTCTCCTCGACGAGGGGCAACAGGCGTAAACAAGTAAGTAAGTAAGACAGTTTGTTGTACTATGCATAGTCTAATGCTCACCAGCTCAATTCTACAGTTATCATAGACTAGAAACTAAAAAAATTGTTCAGTATACTACATACATGAATGTTGACAAAATAAGTTAAAGACTGATAATTTCCTTTCAAACGGTTTCACATTCTTAAAGGGTTGACAATATTTAGTATTACGTTATGGATGCCGGTTCTGAGCACTCGTCAGTAAAGCTTATTTGGAATCTTGAAGGAACTGATACATCATATTAGATCTAAATCCTTGTTAACCAATCTCAAGACATAGAATACTGCCACTGAGTTATATCAAACACAACTCACCTTATTAAGGAGTAAATTATTTTCTTAGATTATTAGCTGTGTAGTAGCCAATGTCTTGTGTTTCGGTTGTCCTATTGAAGAAGTTTCACTAGTATTACTATTAGAAGTGACCATTTGATTGGTACAGTTAGATAATCACTTAGATCTACGTAAAAATAGAGTTGATTACTTGTAAATGAGGAATCAGTGTAGTTATGTCAATATATGACATCAGTTACTATTCAGTGATCAGTCGATCACCATTCAATGTATCATGATAACCATAATCTCGTGATACATATGTGTCTGAAAACCACATGTTGTATAAGTCATTTCATCTACCAGTAACCTACTTTTATTCCTAATGTTCATTGAAATTTAATCTATAAACTTAGTTACCACATTAATTCCATTTACAGATATTTTTTTATGTTTTATGAATACTTTAAAGATAGATTTTTTATCGTCATTAATTCCAGTGTGAAGTCATAACTGGTTAGGGCTTTTTTTCTGGTAACCAGATGATCTGGCTCTTTTACCACACACGCAACAACAAATGCAGGAGAAGATGACAAGTGCAGCAGCAGCCTCAGTAGCAGTAGGTTTCAATATAAACAAAGGGAGAAGCTAGACTATCTTATATAATACAGCATGCACTAATCAAATTTCACTTGACGGACGTGCTTTGGAGGATGTTAAAAACTTTATATATGTGGATAGCATAATCGATGAGCACGATGGATCTGATACAGATGTAAAGACGTGGATCGGCAAGGAAAGAGCAGCATATTTACAATTGAAGAACATCTGGAACTCAAAACAACTGTCTGTCAACCAACATCATGATCAGAATTTTCATTACAAATGTCAAGACAGCTCTACTGTATGGGGCGGAATATTGGAGAACTACGAAAGCCAACATCCAGAAGTTACATGTGTTTATTAACAGTTTGCTACTCATTATACTTCCAGACACTGTCAGCAATAACCTACTGTGGAAGAGAACAAACCAGATTCTATCCAGTGGAGGAATAAATCAGGAAGATATGCTGGATATGGATAGGATACACATTGAGGAAATCACCCAACTGCGTCACAAGACAAGTCCTCACATGTAATCATGAAGGTCAAAGGAAAAGAAGAAGTCCAAATAACACATTACGCCCAGAAATGGAGATAGACATGATAAAAATGAACAAACGTTGAATATAACTAGAAAGGAAGGCCCAGGACAGAGTGGGTTGGAGAATGCTGTTCTGCAGCCTATGCTCCATTTAGGCTAACAGGTGTAAGTAAGTAAGTAAGAAGTCATAACTAATGGAGTTTATTTAACCTTTTTACATGTGAGTTCGTTTTTATGATGATAGCAAACAAAGTTTTACAATATGATAAATTAATTTGTGTGTTGAAATGTGAACCGATCAATGTCGACTTAAAAGTTTAAGACTGAACTGATACCATTAGGTCATTGGTTTGATTTTTTTGAAAGATACATTGATATCAACTAGATTTGAATCTCGCAAGAAGGGATCGTGGATGCGCACTGCTGAGGAGTCCCACAATAGGACGAAACGTCTGTTAAATGCTTTCAGGTTTTCCATGGTTGTCTAGCTTCAACTGACGGCTGGCATCCAACGGTGTTAATGTCTAACTTCAACTAATCTACGATGTTTGAGCAACCGTTCACCATTTGTCTTCAGTGAGTTGTTATCTCACAACAGACGTGGTTTAAACTCCACTGGTCACTGCTTCTCACTAGAACTCCAGGAAATACCTCATGGATTCAGTCACTAGTAAGTATATGATTGTAATCAGAAGGGGTGTTGTGGAGATTTCAACTATGAAAATACTGAAATCTCCACAAAAGCCTTTTTTCTATTGAATGAATCTCTTTAATTTTATGTATATCCTTTTTATTTATCGTCTATCATACTATACCATATATATATAAACAACATTGACAATGTTATTGTATATACCCCAGGGATTTCTTGAATGCCTTAAAGACATACATATATATTCGTAAATATTAAAAAAGCCAACGAATTTAATACAACCACTATCATGTGATCATCATTTGCTTCTAACACTCTTCTTTCATTAGTTTTTAGACGAATTATTAAAACATGGTATACCAATTCACTACAGTTTTAGAAATTGAAACATTGGAGTTAGAGTTAATAGCTGATTGGATGAGAAAGGGAAAAAAATTACCCCGATTTTCAAAATACTACTATATCACTAGTCTCAGAGTGAATATGAACTCTGAGATGCAAGTACATCTAGCCTGACGAATCCCAAATAGGACGAATTGCGGGTCAAACTAGATTCCACTAATAGCCACTATCCATCTTTGCTTATAGAATGCTTGTGATTTCAGGCAATATCGAGACAGTCCCCACAGGATGCACATATAGCAACAAGAGACTGATCAATTGCCATCCTAAATATCAATAGGAAGATACAAGTAAGCCACAACAAGTGAATACTTCTATGTTATAGTTTTCAATAGTTAAACCATCTTATTCTGAAGTAATACAAACATACTGTTTGAATTCATTTAGTATTGTTTGTTTGAATCTTCACATGGATGTTTAGGACTGAAACTTGTCAGTCTCTAATTGGCATATGTGCATACTGTGCGTATTGCCTCGATATAGCCTAAATTCACAAGCATGGTATGCAAAGACAGATAGTGGCTAGAAGTGGTATCCAGGACGCGCGTTTCGTCCTATTGGGGACTCGTCAGCTGGATGTACCTGTATCTCAGAGTTGATGTCCACTCTGAGACTCGAACCCAGTACCTTTCGCTTCAAACGCTATCGCGTTCTCCACTCGGCCACTGAGTCCTGATAGCCAATGTTTGAATATTTTATATCTTTACAAAGTATAAACTTAGAAAGTTCTATTGAAAAAACTCAACTGTTTGTCTAACATCATTTTCATACCTAATTTTACGTGTGTTCTTAAAATTTCATCTATTGCTTGCATGGAATCATGTTTCCTTTAGAGTCAGTATGACTGATAATTTCACATTACTAGCAAACTAGTTAAAAGTTTAAAGCTTATTAGTGTTTGTCTTGATAAACATCATTAGAAATAAAGATAAAAACGTTGACTTCATGAATAGGCAAAAGTTCTATCTTGTTAAAGACAGCTAATAAAATTAATTACATAGGCCGTATTCAGGGAGCTTTATGCTTGCGTGGTCGAGAACACCTAACGAGATGGTTAGTAAAATGTGTTACAAAACGCTTAAGCAGTACCATCCTATCTCACTTTGTAGATAGCAGACGTCACATTAAAATGGATAGAGTTTTCTGTTTTATATCGAATTCCGAACAATTTACTTAAAGAATCAAAAATACGACTCCTCTTTAGAGCTGAAGCCGTGTAGATTAACTAGAGAAGACCTGACTTACATATCCACATGTGGTATGTTCACCTCATGTGTATGCCTGAGTCCATAATTGGTTTGAAATATTTTCTTACCATGTATTTTATTCCTGTTGTTCAACTTACAATCATTATATTGATCATAACCCGACCCCTCAAAATGAATCATCCTAGCCTTTAATAAATAAGCAATCTGATTCACAAATGAGATCGTTCTGAAGTATTTAGTCCATGACAGATGTAAAATTTAAACATTTTTTTAATATATAACATTGACTAATTCAATGGTATGGTTTGTTTTGGCCATTGGAACATAGTACAATAATCATGGGCCTTTCACTTTAGAGCCTGATGACGAAGTTAGGAAAGAAATTGTTCTGTCTAATTGCCTTTTGTTTTTGAACTACTGTGTTGTTTGAGAATTCGATTCATAGTATTACATATAAAGTCTAACTTATACATATCACTAAGAAATGGGGTTTTGTTAAGATTACAGTAATTTAATAGTTGAATTCATGAGTCGATAAAATCTAGGCCACTATGGGAAACCTGGAAGTACTGGATAACCATATCTTTCTTGTATGAGATTCCTCAGCAATGAGTATACACGATCGTGCTTGCAGGATTCGAACGCAGGACCTTCGGTCTTGCACGCGAACGCTTAACCTCTATTTCTTGGAGATGTAGTGAGAAGCGGTGACCAGTGGTGTTCAACCAGGTTTGTTGTGAGGCAGTTCCTTACTGAGGACAATGGTGGATGGTGGCGCAATTTCGTGGATTGGTTGAAATTAGACAATAACACTGTTGGATGCCCACTCAGTGGTCTTGAGGTTAAGCATTCAGTTTCAGTTTCAGTTTGGAAAGGACAGGAGGATTGATCACCTGTGTTAGTCCTGGCATGTGAGAATGAAGATCCTGGGTTCGAGTAATGAATACGGGATCGTAAATGCACACTGTTGGGGAGTCCCACAATAGGACGACCGCCCAGTGATTCCCGGTCTTCCACGATGGTCTAGCTTTAATTGACTAATGAATTGAATTACTGAATCATATCATTAAGAATTGAGAATGTAAATAGAATATCTGCTGTAAATGGAGAACAAACTATTCCAGGAAAACTAGATTATATTCAACTAATAAGTAAGGTTGTTTACTGTAAGGGTCCTAGTTTGAGTTTACTATAAGACCATGGACAGAGTCTATCAGGATTTCTCAAGTCAAAACATTTGCTTTCATGAGTTCTTTTCAAACATCAATGATTTTCTAAGAAGCCTTCAACCAATGGTGAGATATATTCATCATGTAAACTACTACTGTTGTTGTGATTGAAAACGCAGGTGAGGACAATCAACTGTGTGTTCAGCACAAATTACAACGTTACTTCATAAAATGCAAAAATCATACTATGATACTCTATTTGCAAAATGTTCTTCAATTGTCTCAGGCTTCATTGTTCCTGGAATTCCACACAAATTGCTTTTTATTTCTGTTCTTCTCTTCTTGATCTTCTCAATCTTCTGTTGTCAGATATTCTATTCCTTACTCACCATATATACTACTTATGTCGATATAAGTAGCTCACACCACACTATTACTATCTTACAGATTTAAATCATTTGCATAAACCTAACTGACACTTATTATCGCTTATTATATTCATTATTCAATTGAGGATTTTCTCATTTAAGATTTAAAATGTTTCAACGTGAGGTTTGATCTTCGTTTTCTCTTCTGACCTAATTATTCCTTACTGATCACTTTTTTTATTCATCAGTTAAATATATACATGAAATATATCTGTATGTAAACTAACATCCTTTGGTTTAATGATAAATGAGCTTATTTATAATGAGATATTACTTAGTATATGTCAGTAGTTTCTAACCAAAACTGACATTTAACCTAAAATGACAACTGAAAACTTACTCACTTACTTACTTACGCCAATTACTTTCAATGGAGCATAGGCCGCCGACCAGAATTCTCTAACACATTCTGTCCTCAGACTTCTTTTCTAGTTCTATCCACTTGTTGTTCATTCTTCCAATGTCTGTCTCAATTTTCGGCGTAATGTGTTCTTTGGTCTTCTCCTTTGACGTTCAGGATTCCATGTAAGGGCATGTCTTGTGACGCAGTTGAGTGATTTCCTCAATGTGTATCCTATCCACTTCTACCGCTTCTACCTGATTTCTTCCGCCACTGGATGGAATGTGGTTTTCCCTCTCACACAGTAGAATGTTGCTGATAATGTCTGACCAACGTATCCGAATTATTTTGTGTAGACAACTGTTAACAAACACATGTAACTTCTGGATGATAGCTTTCGTAGTTCTCCACGTCTCCGCCCCATACAGTAGAACTGTCTTGACATTTGCATTGAAAATTCTGATCATGATGTTGGTTGACAGACAGTTGTTTTGAGTTCCAGATGTTCTTCAATTGTAAATATGCTGCTCTTGCTTTGCCGATCCGCGCCCTCACATGTGTAACAGATCCACCGTGTTCATCGATGATGCTGCCCAGATATCTAAAGGTTTCCACATAATCCATAGCTTCTCCGTCATGTGTAATTTGATTGATGCATGTTGTATTCTATCGGAGAGTTTTGCTTTTCCCCTTTGTTTATATTGAGACCTACTGACAAGTGAAAACTAAGTAACTATAAATTATAATATTTTTGTCCTAATTTATATTTCTTCATTAGTACTCACACCCATAGAGATAAATATATAAAGGGGGGGAGGGGGAATGAGAAAGAGTTATTGTTATAATCTCATTCTTGGTTGACATAACATTTTTAATGTTTCCTATGATGACGTTGGTTATATGATTCAGGTATATCTTGACAACATTTACGTAATCTAATAATTATCATGCTCATGAATTTATACACATTAGAAAATTATTCAAAACCGTGACAATCCTTTAATCTTTTCAACAAGTGGTTATCAAGACTCAGTAGCTATGCGAATAACGCGATGGAGTTTGAAGCGAAAGGTACTGGGTTCGAGTCCCAAAGTGAACATCAACTCTGAGATGCAAGTAAATCCAGCTGGACGAAACGTGCGTCCTGGATTCCACTGCTAACTGTTATCCATCTTTGCTTATAATAATTTAATGTTTCCTATAATGAAGTTGGTTATATGATTCAGATATTTGTTGACATGATTTACGTCATCTAACAATTATCATATTCATAAATGTATGCACATTAGAAAGTTATTGAAAACCGCGACAATCCTTTGATCTTTTCAACAACAACAAAAAAACACCTCCAAATGATGTAAAGTTATTAGGAAAATCATTAGTCAACCAAATATATCTCGATTAAAACAATAACAAAATGAATGATCAAAATCTTTTTTCTTTAATAAGCTGTAATCTGAATTCACTTAGTATTGCTTGTTTGAATCTTACCATTGATGCTTAGCATTGTAACTGGTAAGTCTTATCAACTTTGAAATGCAGGTACATCCAACTGACGAGTCTCAAATAGAACGAATTGCACGTCAAACTGGATTTCACTACTACCCACTATCCATCTTTGCTTATAAAGCTATAATCTATTTTGTATGAATCGAGATTTGATTTCTATCGTAAAACGAGCCGTTAGTAATTTTCTAGAAAAAGTCTTCAGATGTTAGGAATATGTTGAGAATACTTTGAATAATTAATCATTTTTAGACATTTTCAAGAGAATTTGATAGTTTAATCATTATGGCAAGACTCTCAGAAGCTATCGGAATCTTAAAGTCACATATAGTCCTATACATACTTATGTTTTATGAGCAATAAAATAACTTTTCAAATGAAGCTTCTGTTTTAATTCTCATCTTTTGTTTTCCGCTATGATTTCTTTACTTGAATGTTATGCTCATTGTTTCATTAACGCAGAATACGGTATACAGTTACAGCACTTGAAAGTGTAGTACACCATAGTCAGGAAATCAGAAGACAGAAGAAAGCTGAAGAAGTATTTGTTGGGTAAGAATCGAAATGTACAGAAAATTGTGGGTATTTATAGATATTAGCGTTTGTTTTATCAACACTACTATTCAGCCAACCTGCAAAGAGACATGTTATGCTACTGTATAATAGTAGCACGTCACGTTGATATTCTAGAAATCTCCATCGCCTTCTAATTGGGTGGAGGAATAATGGCAAATCAGTTGATGAAGTGATGAATCTTCATCGGCTGAGATGGTTGGGTCACGTGTTATGTATGCCTAAACACCGATTATCTCGACGCGCTATGTTGACTAGTATTGGAAATTGTTGAAAGAGAGTTACGGGCAGCCAAACTGAAACGTGGCATCAGTGCTTGAAGTCACTAACTTGTGATGTGAGCCATGTTGGTAGATGCAGACTACTTGATTGTGGTCAGCGTGACTATCATAACCAATGGTTGAAGACTGTGTGACATGGCTCAGAATCGATCACAATGGCGTAGGTGTATACACTCCCCGTTTTCCCTTAAACTGTGAGATTAAAATTGCTTCATACCTTTCTTTCTTCCTGTACTATATCCTTATACATTACTACCATTAAATTAACTAGTTCTATGAATTCGGTGCAATCTTGTTGTGCTAATGAGGCATGGCAACTTGGACGGATGCATATGTGTGCCTGGTCCTACGTTTTAGCTGACTGACTGACTGATTTGGTGAAAAGTCTTCAGCTCCTTTAAAACCTCTGGAGGCTCTGTCGTAGTTCTCGGGAGCCGTCCCAACATTGAATAATTCTGATGATTACGAAGCAGTGAAGAATGCTGTGTCTAACAGATCACGTACAACATAGATCATATCTACTTAGTTTTAATGATTATATATGCTTTATAACGGCGAAGATTAATGAATGAATTGAATCTATATGAATAATGTAGATGAACGATAACTATTCATAAAGTCGATAATTCACTCAAGCTAGCAAACGATCAAATGTCAAATGTAAAAATTGCTAGTCACGAAAACTAAATCGTTTTATGCAGTAAAATTAGCAACATAATTGCTAGAAAAATAATATCGATATCAGTTGATTCTGTCATCCAGTTATCGCGATTGTAAGGTGGTGGTTTGAGGAAATCAGTGAACCCTGGATTTAAGTTTCGTACTGTTTAGTATTCATCAGTAAGATGTAGCTTCAAATCTTAAGGGAACTGGTGCTCCCTAGAGGATTCGATCGCATGTCAACCAGCTTTAAAATCAGAAGCATTACCATAGAACTATTCTGCTAACAATTGACCTTCTGTATGACTGATATGTATTTAATGTTGACTGGTCAAATTTGATCCATCAATTAATCATTTGATAATCTCACACTGAGGTCAATTTGTGAGTAATACCACTATAAAAGGTTAATTCTAATGACATTTAATAAATGAGGAATAAAATACATTACATCAAATAGATGTTTAGTGAATATATAGAGTGATCTATGATAGTAAATTCAAATGAATTGATTCAATTCAACAATAAGGCAAATTAAACGGGACACTAAATGGTGATACATGAGCAAACTCTTGTTTTTAGTACTATTTAAACTAAACCCCACCTGGAGCCTCTCTATGGTTACTGCCGGTCCCAAGCCCTAATAAAGGAGGAGAGTTGAGCATGGGGTTAGCGACATCACTGTGTGAATTCAAGGAAAATAAATCCGTGAAAAATGTCAACTTTAAAAATACATATTCTGTAAATTAGTTCAAAACACACATAAATACAAGGTTTTGTTTTCAATTAGATTTTGATCAGATTCTGTTGTAATGTTCGATGAAACTGTAGTGTATGCTACTTATGTCTGTCAACATAAGTAGTATGTGACACTAATCAGAAGTGGAAAACCTGTAAGCAGAACGCTAAGAAACAAACATGAAATTGAAAGAATTATTAGTACCGTCTGTTGCGTTTCATTTGGCTAAGGAAAGAATATTATAAACGTTTTGAACAAAAAGACTATGACTGCTAACTTCCCTAATACATATATAGCAAGAAAATACCTCATTTTGAAAAGTCGGAGTTAGTTGACGTATCACTCTGAATGCTTCAGTTCTATCTATTACATGACTACTGTAGACCAGGTGTGGAAATCGATTTGGTTTGAGACTTTCCAAACTATGAAATGAAGTGCTCTCTGGATCGTCAGCAACAGTTTCCAGTAGTACTCCTGGTGACATTTTCTTCACAGAAGCATCTGAATTTATAAATACACATAGATTGGCAAAATCAGGTTATCTATCCATTAGTTGAGGAAGCACAGTCGATCGATTAGAAAGTGACAAGCCGCGACTAACTGTATAAAGTCATTTTCACTATTCTTACTGGCCAATCATGAAGAAAATTACTAGCTGCATCTTAAATGAATTATCGCTTCAAAAATAAAAGTTTCCTGCAAACAGTTCATGACTTTAACTACATAATGGTTGATACATTCCGAATAAAGTATTATGTATGAATTCGAGTTCACTTCCCAAGGTATCATATGAGCATATTTTGATAGCCCAGCCTTAGGTGTTTGATAACTAAGACAAGCTAATCTAAGAAGATTGGAATTTAACTATCAATTAACGATTATGAAAGATTTCAGTCTATCTATTTGATGTCTTGTGTCAGAGATGTTTTTTAATAATACTCCCAAATTCATTAAAAGACACTTTAAGAATCATCGCCTAACCATGATGATGTACACCCAATTTTAAGGTAAGGTCTAGTGGTCAAGCGCTCGTGCGCAAGACTGATAGGTTCTGGGTTGGAATCTCGAGAGGCGGGATCGTGGATGCGCACTACTGAGGAGTCCTACAATAGGACGAAATGGCCGTCCAGTGTTTGTTTATTAAAATGTAAAATATTTTCAAAATGTCAATCCATGTGTATCATCCACAAAATACATAGCTGCTATGTGAAAACATTAAAATTAATTTCTATCGGGGAACAGGAGCTGTAAATGACATAAGTAGGATAGAGATAAGACACAGTTACTTGTTGATAATTAGCAAAGGCAGCATATTTACAATTGAAGAACATCTGGAACTCAAAACAATTTTCATTCAACACTAAGGTTAGAATTCTTAATACAAATGTCCAGACAGCTCTACTGTATGGGGCGGAGACGTGAAGAACTATGAAAGCCATTATCCAGAAGATACAAATGTTTATCAACAGTTGTCTACACAAAATTCTTCGGATCCATTAACCAGAAACTATCGGCAAGATTCTACTGTGAGTGAGAACAAACCAGATTCCAGTGGAAGAAGAAATCAGGAAGAAGCGCTGGATGTGGATAGGACACACATTGAGGAAATCACTCAACTGCGTCACGATGCAAGTACTCACATGGAGTCTTCAAGGCGAAAGGAGAAGAGGAAGATCAAAGAACAGATTACTCTGAGAAATGGAGACAGACATGAGAAGAATGAACAAAAGTTGGATAGAACTATAAAGGAAGACCCAGGACAGAGTGCGTTGGAGAATACTGGTAGGCGGCCTATGCTCGATTGGGAGAAACAGGCGTAAGTAAGTAAGTAAGTACTTATTCATAATTATTTCCCTAAAGTAGTACCTAATTGCATTCCACTTTATTTTTGTTTTGTTCAAGCTGCTCTGCTTAGACCATCTATACAATACAACACTTCTGATGCTATGGTTTCGTGATAATTGGAACTAGGTACTGCCAAAAAATTTAATATGATAACTTCTTTTTTCGATTAGATTTAGTCAGTTGTTTAAATATCTTAGTTTTCTTAAATATGAATAACCAAATAGTCACGCAACAATATTCCTTTGTATTTGATTCATGAACATGAAACATTGTTCAAAATTCAATGTAAACGATGAACGCAAACAAAATTTGTAGATTTAATTTTGTATAATGAGAAGGCATCACATAAAGGATTATACATATAGACATATAGATAAATTGACTTGGTATTGTTTACTTGAATCTTCTTATTGATGTTTAGGATTGTGATTGATTAATCTCTTGTTAGCATATGTGCATATTGTGAGTATTGCCTCAATATTACCTTACGTCACAAGCATTATAAGTAAAGATGGATGATGGATAGCAATGGAATCGAGGACGCGCATTTCATCCTATTTCGGACTCGTTAGCTGGATTTACTTGCATCTCAGAGTTGATATTCTTTCCGGGACTAGAACATAGGATCAGTAGTTAGGTGGATAACGCGATAACGTTTGAAGTGAATGGTACGGAGTTTGAGTCCTGGAGTGAGCATCAACTCTGAGATGTAGGTATATCCAGTTGACGAGTCTCAAATAGGATGAAATGTACATCCTGGATTCCAGTGCTAGCTACCATCTATCTTTGCTTTTAATACATTTTATGGGTTTTTATGTTTTATCAAATGTAGGATGTTTACTGCTAAAAAGATACAATATAGTCAGCTAAAATTAACTTTCTGTTTCATTTCCTACAATTCGATGCTAGACTCTTTGATATGAGTAATGTGATTGAATTGAAATCACTGATAATGAATCTTTATATATATTTTTTCCTTTTAGTACACATATAGTACTAAAACTGATCATTTCAGTAGTTTATTGTTGTTAGTCAACATGTTCAGCTCCTATGTACAATACGATGAAACAATTGTTTATTTTTCTTTCTCATTTGTACTTACTTACTAACGCTTGTTATCCCCCTCCCGCGGATGAGCATAGGTTGCCAACCAACACTCTCTATCCAACCCTTTCCTAGATTCTCATTCGTAACTATTGTCTATTACATGTTAATCCATTTAGTAATAACTGATCGATAGTGGTGTATATTATTGACATATTTTCAACGTATATTGTAAAAGGTAATTGTTTAATTGTGCGTATCATGTTTTTTTGAGAGAGGGGGGAGAGTTGACGAAATGATTTACTGTTACCAGAGCTCTTTTAATGATCCAACAGGTTTGTTATCGTGTACATTTTTTTAATGAAAAATCTTGTAATTTCTGAAATGTCAATCGTATCTAAAAACCATTCAACTGTATTTCATGTGTTTAAATGAATGAAAAATGATTTGATGATCATTGTACACAAATGCGTCCCCAAATGCCCTGGAACGGCCGAGAGCGGACAGAGCGGCTTATGCCAATCTGGGCCATCTTTGGCGCCTTCGTGATGTTAGTCTGGCTGTAAAAGGTCGAACCTACAACGCGTCGGCGAGGGCAGTTTTGCTCTATGCTTGTGAAACCTGACCTCTCCGAGTTGAGCATGTTAGACGACTCTCTGTGTTCGATCATCGTTGTCTCCAAAGGATTGCTGACATCCAGTGACAACACCATGTTAGTAATGCAGAGGTTCGGCATCGTGTGTTCGGGCGCACAGACGATAATTCAATTGGTGTCACCATCTTGAAACATCGACTTCGGTGGCTTGGATATGTTTTACGAATGTCGTCCCAGAGAATTCCACGTCGTGCATTATTTGCCGACCCTGGGACTGGTTGGAAGAAGCAGTGAGGAGGTCAGTGTATGACATGGTGTCGTGGCATGAAAGAAAGCTGCAAAGGGCCAGCTTCTGTTGGTCCTTCACGACTTGCTGACTGAGGTCCGATAGATGGTGTAACACAGTGGCTAGAGACGTTATTAGATGTGGCTCAGAATAGAAGCCAGTGGCGATCCTGCTGCAACCTTCTTTTACTTTCTTCATAAAGTGTGGTTATAACTTTCTTAACTGAGAGAGTTCTTCTGATTGTAAATTTCAGATCCCCCCATCATTACTCTTCTCTTTTTTCATCCTATTTTTTCTCCTTTATATATACTCATCTTACCCCTTTTTTCCCATTCTCATTGTTTTGTGTAGCGCATATGTATCTGGTGCCCATTTGTACCGATATGTATGTGTTTAAATAAATAAATAAATAAATATACACAAATACAATACACTTTATAAATTACCTTAAACTAATACATTAAATGATTTTGTAATGTCTTCATTTGATAAAAGTGTACCAACAAAAAATCTGTTGTTTTATTCTTTACTTACTTGCTTACGCCTGTTACCCCTCGTGGAGGAGCATAGGCTGCATACCAGTATTCTCCATCCAACTCTTGTTTCAAAATATCTCTCTCTACCTTAGACATCTACAAATCGGTACAGAAACCTAGATATTCTAGTTTTGTTACAAGTCCAGTGTTATTCAATGGATGTTTTAAACAATTTATACGTTGATTTTCAGGTGAACTACAATTGACATTAAAAAAGAGATCATTGGTGAGTTCCCTCCTCACATACTTGACCTAGTTCCTTATTCAATGTTTCTATTTTGATTTGATGATTAGACATAGAATGTTAAGAGTTTTCTAATATCACTTTAGTTACAACTTAATAATTGATTCTATTAACAAAATTATCAGTCCTATTTATTTCACTAATTCTATTGAATCAATGGTAGTGTTATAAAACATCTAACAATAATAATGATGTGGTGTGTGTTACTGATTTCGACAAATATAAGTAGTATGTAACATCAATTGAAAGTGAAATACCTGGAAGCAGAAGTTTAAGAAGATCGAAGAAAAGAAAACGAGAACAGAGAATGATTGGTGTAGAAACGAAGGAACAATGAAGTGTTAGACGATTGAGTAATACTTTGCAAATGAAGTATTTACCGTATGGTTCTCAGATTTTTATAAGAGATTCTATAATGTTGTATTGTCTCCACTCGTGTGTTTTCGTTCACTATAATAGTAATTATAATAATAACAGTCGATCTCTTTAATACTTAAATATATATTACAGTATCATGTTCTTAATATCAAGTTCATCCGGACGTTCCATGTACATATAAAGAGTGTTGCTTTGGTTGTTAGAAGGTGCATCGGCCTCGTGACTTCCGAAAAATTTCGGCTTTCATCATGAGGCGTCATAATTATTCCTTCAACTCTTAGGGCAGAGTTTAAATAGTTTGAATTATTTTTTTTGGTTAGCGTTTTTTTTATCGAGTTAGCTTTTTTACGGGATGGTGTCGTTAACCCTATGCCCAACCCTCCTCCTTTGTGTGGGCTTGGAACCGGCAGTAACTCTGAAAGAGCTACAGGCGGAGTTAATATCAAGTTCATAACGTGCTTTATTTACATTGAAAAGAAATACATACATGATAAATACTATATGTATGAAATTAAATCAAACAGTGGCCAACTGGTGTACATGTTCAACACCAATAACTTTTGGTATATTTACAATTTATAACCTCTAAATACGGTATTGTGGAGATTACATATATTTCTTCGAGTGTATGAATCCTAACATGAATGTAGCTTATTGAATCAGACGATATATAGTACGAAAAGTGTAAACAAAGTTAGTGGTTTTTATTTAACAAGATAACACTTCGAAGCAATCTGCAATGATCTACAATCATGTTCATAATAATCTTAAGCGATTGATGATTCATTTAGGTAATAAACCTTCATAAACTTTATGTGACACTGTGCAATCGTTTCTAAGACGTTCCAGGAATAGTAATGAAGAACGTTGAAAAGGAAATCATAAAAGATATTTCATCATTACCTACCAGTAAACACGTGAAGACTATTTAGCTTAACTGAATGATGGAATGGCTATTTTATTCTAGTCCTCATACATAAGTTCGCATTGAGATATACTTCTTCTGATAATAATTTAGCATGTTTTTGTTTACACAACTTACTTGCTTACGCCTGTTACCCCTCGTGGAGGAGCATAGGCTGCATACCAGTATTCTCCATCCAACAAACTAAGTTTAAACAATTAGTAGAACCTTTCTTTAAATTATCACATCTTTAAAGATAATTTAATGGCAGAATAAGAATATTAAGCGAGATTATAATTTATGAACGAAATAATCAAAGATAAGATAATAGGTCTAAGAGTTTGGCGCGAACTTCTTTGCCCATCTGACTAAATAGCGTTTCTGACATTTTTATTGATGTCAGTTCGTAATGAAAACCCTAAATCTAATTCCTAACCTTAACCATCAACTGTAAATCATAATTCTAATTCCTCACACTGGTTTAAAACCGTCATTTAGCCCTAGTCAATAGACGAAAATTCTCTAAGCTACTTCAGTGTTACTCAAAGGTCGTCCATAAATTATAATCTCACCGAATATTCTATTAAACTAATTCATAGTCTGAGTTAATATTTTTGATGAATTATCACAAGGGGGGTTTTTGTGGAGATTTGGTAGTTTTATAGTTAAGATCATGAGTCAATTGAGGCTAGACCACCATCGAAAACCTGGAAGCACTGGACGGCCGTTTCGTCCTATTATGGGACTCCTCAGCAGTGTTGATGAAGCCAAAAAAAATAATCTTGTTAAATATTGCAGAATTCATAATTCACTTAAGATAGTGGAGAAAATTTGTAGCTCAGATGGATGATTTTGATGAAGTTTTGTTCTCTGAGCTGGATGGTTTACTCGTGTAGCTTTCATCATCCTTCTGAATGACATTGTGGACAAGCTGTAAACCACATGTGAAGAAATTCAACTAATTTACTTCTACCCGAAGTTTTTGTTGATGATGTCGCTCAGAAGGATGATGAAAGCTCCACGACCAAATCATCCAGCTTAGAGAACAGAACTCCATCATAATTCACTTATTTCTATGTTTCTTCTTAATTGTGTGTTCAATTCCAGGTTAATACCATGATCTGGGCAACAACATTTTTTTTCAAACATCAATTTTTTACCATAAATTTCCTTATTTTCATAGTTGAAATAATAACTCAATTGAATCTAGACTAGCATGGAAAACCTGGAAGCACTGGACGGCCGTTTTGTTCTTTCGTGAGACTCCCCAACAATTCGCACCCGCCCCGCGGGATTCGAACCCAGGACCTAACAGTCTCGCGCCAAAGCACTTAACTGATAAACCACTGAGCCTGTCGGCATCCCACCGTGTTAATGTCTAATTTCAACCAATCCACGATGTTTGGGCAACCGTTCACCAATCACATAATGATTTTAAAACGAGAGTTTTGTTGCAATTCGCGCAAATTTAATGCTAATAATTCTTTGTTAAATAATATCCATTCTGATCTATAAATTACCTTGTCCAAAATCTGTTTATATTCACTTATGATTTCATTCTAACTAGATTTATTTGTGCGTTTTCATTTAATCTTTACAATCTATCATGATTTCAATTATTTAGAAACTCAAAAGATACCACCATGATGGTTCGTTTATTTTTCTTCAACTCTATCCATTGGAAAAGAAACAATAAATATATAATGCTTGGGAATTAACGCTATATAGAGGCAATACGCACAAGATACACATATGCCAATAAGAAAAATGATCAGTTGCAGTCCTAAACATCAATGGGAAGATTTAAATAAACAATACTAAGTGAATTTAAACTTCATCCCATTGCAAAAGTAAATGGCTATTAGGACTCAATAGCTAAGTGGATAACACGATGGCATTTGAAGTGAAAGGTACTGGGTTCGAGTCTCAGAGTGAACATCAAGATTGAGATACAGGTACACTCAACTGACGAGTCCCAAATAGAATGAAACGAGCATCATGGATTCTATTGCTAGCCACTACCCATCTTTGTTTATAATAAAGATAATCATTACAGAATTCACGAATCAAAAAATCATTTTCAATGAAAATGAGAAATCATAAAGATAACCGTATAATTGTATACATTTATGAATGGGCAGTAAACACTGTTTCACACAGACTTTCCTGAGATTTGTATTGTAGTGAATAAGAACACGAGTGGAGACAATCGAATATATTTAAACTTGAAATTACAGAATATCCCAGTAAAATATGAGAACCATATAGTAAATAGTTGATATGCGAACTAACAATCAATTGTCTCAATCTTGACTGTCCCTTCTGCAAATATCAGTCCATCGTCTCCGATTATTTGTGTTCATGCATTTTCATCCCAATTGAGTCTAATTCCCGTTCTTTCCTTTTCGATCTTCTACAAAAATGCATTCCATGCCCGACCATCGTTATATACTACTTATGTGGATATAAGTAACCCACACCACTTTATGATTTTAAAACGAGAGTTTCCTTGCAGTTCTACAAATTTGATGCTAATAATTCTTTGATAGATAAGCCTCATTTAAACATTAAAAACACGAAATTCAACGAAGGGATCGCTATTCAACGAAATTATTATTAAACTGTACAATCGTATATATATGAGAAATTTTTTTTGTTAAAGTACTATTTCAGAAGGGGTTTTGTAGATATTTCAGTATTTTAATAGTTGAAATAATCAGTCAATTGAAGCTAGACCACCATGGAAAACCTGGCAGCACTGGACGGCCGGGAAGCAGTGACCACTGGAGTTCAACCAAGTCTGTTACAGAGATATCAACTAACTGAAGACAATTGGTGAACGGTTGCTCAAACATCGTGAATTGGTTAAAGTTAAACTTTAACATCGTTGGATGCTGGATCAGTGGTGTGGTAGTTAAGCGTTCACACGCGTGACTGATAGCTCGCAAGTTCGAATCCGGGATCGTGGTTGCACACTGCTGTGGATTCCCACAATAGGACGAAACGGCCATCCAGTGCTTCTAGGTTTTCTATAGTTGTTTAGCTTTAATTGATTCATGAATTCAACTATATAAAATTACTAAAATCTCCACAACCTACCCCTCCCCTTTTCTAATTACGTTTATCCTTCATCCTAATGAATCGATTTAATCTACAACAACTGTTCTATTGTATCAATTACTTTGTTAATTAATCCTTTGAAAAACTTTTAAAAACAAAAAAAATTTTTTTTGGTTTTCCATTTCTAATGATTGTTTGGTATTCTACTATTGAATGATCTTTCTAGTCCATTTACTTTCATCTATTCATTTAATAGTTAATTACAAAAAGGGAATAGATAATGTACAATATCGATTAGAAGTGTAGTATAGACATTGAAGAAGTATAACAATCAGTTTTAATAAAGTACATTTAAACCGAAAAAAAGGGTATAGTCAGTCAGTTACAATGTAGGAACTGGCACATATATGAATTGGTACAAGTTGCTTTACTGCATTAGCATGATAAGACGAACATCGAATGGTGGTGGTAATATATAAAAGATAAATTATATATAAGGATATAATACAGGGAGAAAGAAATTTAATCTCATCTTTCAAGGGAAGATAAAGGATGTATACACCTACGCCATTGTGATCGATTCTGAGCCATGTCACCCCGAGTCTCCAACCATTGGTTAGTCACGCGGACCCCAACCAGGTAGTCTGCATCTACCAACATGGCTCAGACTACCAGTTAGTGACTTTATGCTCTGATGCCACGTTTTGGTTTGGCCACCCCTAACTCTCTTCCAACCATCCCCTACACTAGTCAGCATAGCGCGTCGTGGTAATCGGTGTTCAGGCATATGTAACACGTGGACCAACCATCTCAGTCGATGAATATTCATCACCTCATCAACCGATTTACCGTCATTCCCTAATACCCTGTGTCTAACCTCACTATTACTTACCCGATGATCCCAGCAGTTTCGAGCAATATTTCTAAGACATATGTGATCAACTACTGATGACTTACGAGTACCCGCTACTCTTAATGGTCAAGTTTCACAGCCGTAAAGTAGAACAGAGGGAAACGCTCCTCATTAAACTCGTCCTTTAATTGATAGACGTATATCTTGCCTTCACTATAGGTGAAGTACTTTAGCAGTAGCCAAACGAGCTTTTTGAATCCGTGCTGAGATTTCGTCTGACACCAACCCATTAGGGCTGATCAGACTTCCAAGATAAGTGAAGTTCTCGACGCGTTCGACTACTTCACTCCTTATCCTCAGTTCAGATGTTAATGCAGGATAATTCTGAATTAACAACTCGCATTTAGAGGGAGAGAAATGCATTCCAAAATCAGTGCTACTAAAATACTCTTCATTTTGTCAGCGTTTTCACCAAACAGGACTATCATCTTCATATTCTAAGTTGTTAAGTAGACCTCCTGAAAGAAGATCAATTCCTTCTATGATGAAGTTGAACAACAATGGAGATAGTTAACAGCCTTACCGAAACATTGAAGTGTTAAGGAATTATTTATATTTCATTATATTAGTTAGAGCACAGTATTCTTTTTCAAACAAAACAAAAGAATGTATCAAATTAAGACTTTAAATCTATCCAATTAGTTTAGAACAGGATCCTACTACTCATTATAATAGTTAGTAACATGTAAGAAAATAAATTTGTTTATTTGTATCATTTTCAGATTTACTAGTAGGCGAATTAATTTCTAATCAATTATAAATGGTAACTTTGGAGGACTATTTATAGACCAATATGTTATGTATACTTCCTATTGTATGATTGCTAGGTAACTAAACTATTTATAATCGTATCCGTCTTATTATAAGCTTTGTTTTGAGGTACGAACTGTTACTATATGATTTACCGTTCTTGAGTTAACCCCAGTCTATTGATTACTGCCTCCCACATTCATAACCACTTTGAGCTGAGTGTTGTACAAATGTTATTTTCTATTTTATGGTACGATGTGGTTTGTTTGTTTGTTTGGTATATAAACCTAGTATGTTTGAGAAGAATGATTCATATTGCATAGGCTGTTATTGGTGTTCTGAACTTAACTGGTTAGGCTAGGCAAAAAGCAGGACCGATAAGTACTCTAGATTGTTCGCACGCGTTTTTAGGTGTCATTTGATCGATCAATAAATTCACTGCTTTCCAATTGGCGGCATCATCACGTCATATATTAAACAGGGCACTTGGCCACATGGTATAACAAATAGTTTAACAAGAATAACATATTTTCTATATATCTATTCAATTCACGTAATTGTAAAGTAGACAACACAATTACTATACATGAAACTGATGAAGTTGTCACAGACAAATATGAAGAAATACAGATTTCAAAAAGCATTAGAAAACAGAAACTGTATACATCACAATTGAAAGTTAATTCTAAACGTAATTAGTTAAAAGCAAAGATGGATAGTGACTAGCATTGGAATCCAGTTTGACGCCCGTTTATTCCTATTTGGGACTCGTCAGCTGGATGTACCGGACTTGGTGTTTACTCTGAAACTCGAACCCAGTATTGTTCGCTTC
The DNA here is from genome assembly GCA_944470415.2 of Schistosoma rodhaini. NCBI lineage: Eukaryota > Metazoa > Platyhelminthes > Trematoda > Strigeidida > Schistosomatidae > Schistosoma > Schistosoma rodhaini. The sequence continues at coordinate 1,500,333 of OX104038.1, forward strand.
AAACTCCTACGCGTTATCCACTTAGCTACTGAGCCCTGATAGACACTTGCTTGTGCAGTGTGGTGAAGTTTAAAATCACTTCATATTGTTTGTTTTATTCTTGTTTGTTTTAATCTGCAATTAATCAGTCTCTTATTGACATAAATGCATCCTGTGAGTGTTGCCTCTATATGGCCTTAATTCACAAGCAGTATTTAGAAAAACTTGGTGTTATGCTAAAAGAAATCACTTGTCAGACAATCATCAGTGTTCAGTACGATATTGTGTAATGCAAATAATATGACTTTATAAAATGTCTGTTTGAATCTATGTGAGTACATTCATCATTGATGATAAGTTGTAATGAACAAGTAGAAGTGACATGATATTGATTAGTATGGAAACAATGAATATTTAATTTGATTATGATTTTGGCACCGATTTCGACTGGTTTGTTTCATAATAGTTGTGAATGAGAGTGTAATTGTGGTCATTGTTGGCGCTAAATGATCATCTGTATATGCCGTGAGTTGAATGAAGTTGAGAATGTGGATTTCTATATTCCTACTCAATAAATTGTTATTGAAGTGTTCAGTGTGATTCGATGTATAAATTACAAGAGTGATGATGTTTGAAGACTTGTGAGAAGTTCGTCATTGAGACGAAACAACCTTCAATATATTACAAATGTCAATTAAATTTGTATACAATAAAAAAAGAAACATAAATACAGATGTATGTCATTATTCTTTCAGATATGGCAACTATCCAATAACCAATTTCGATTACGGTTAAGTTTGGTTAAGCACTTTTATTAACTTAGTTAAAAGACAATGTTATTCAAGTAGTAACAATTCGCTTGATGAATCATTCTCTTACCCATATACGTATGTACTTGCATCGTATTGTAAGCCTTTGAATTGTCTATCTGTGCCTCAATCTATTTGACTAGAAATTCACCTATGTGTTTGCTCTCTCACACACACACACATTAGCCTTTCTACTTCACATTCTCTCAATGTGCTTATAAATTTGTTGCCTGTGCTATCCGCTAATAAACTGTAGTCGCCGCTTCTTATTACCTTCTGAATTCAAACACCGCTAGCATTTACATAATGTCGTTTATCAATGTAATTGATTGACGAAGCTAAGCCACTACAAAGAAAAAAACATATTGTTGTCTCACCGAAACATTAATAGCAGGAAAATGTGATGTCGAATAGATTGTAATCGATGCAGAATTGCTTATGAACAATGGCTGAATGGTTAATTCAGAAATGGAATTAAATATTTACTTACATTATTTGTACTACATGCTACTAAGTATCAATTAGTCAGTAATATATAAGAATCCATATCTCACAAATAGAAATCTTACTCCATCAATCGAATCACGTATCATCTTGTGATTATTCAATGCCAACATCTATTAATAGAAAACATCTCAACATTTGAAATATCCACATCTATCTATCTGAGTTACCTCAATAGCATATGTTACCTTGATACTTCCGTTAAACAGATGATGAAGCAGATACCATTTTTGAAATTACTGGATCTAATGAGACATCGGAATAATCCGCCTGATAAATGAAAGTAAGAAATTGAATACCAACAATATAATTTTCCGACTTTCCATATCTGGTCCACAAAAGATGAACGATTGCAAGAAAACATACTACTGATTAATAATAATAGCTGTTTAAATTAATGTTGTTGAAGGTCTAAATGAAGTGATTATGAAAAGTATGGTCCATAGGAATACATATTTACAAGGTAAGTGTCGTTATAAGTCAATCCCAAGCAAACAGAAGAGAAATATAATCGTCAAACTTAAATTTCCATCGACGATCGTATCAATAGAATTGGATGATATCACTCTCTTTCTCTTCCCTCTCTCAATCTCTCTCTTACTGTCAACAATGATGTGTTACAGTCTACATTTTCTTGCTGAGTACTATTGTCTAATTACTGACAATATTTAGTCAGTTAATAGTAAGGCAAATGTGCTAATTATCTCAACTTTACTGTTGTGTTTCTAGTTAATTTTACATGTGAGAACACACACTAAGATAAGATGGTGATTTAAGGTGGTTAACAGGAGAACCTGGACCCGGGTTTCGTGCTACTTAGCACTCGTCAGCAAGGTGTACATGTAATCTTGAGGGAACTGGTGCTACATGACGGATTTGATCCCGTGTCACTCAGCTTCACAGTCAGAGACGTTACCATTGAGTTACTCGGGCCGCGATCGACCTCCTGTAGGACTGAGATGTAATCACAATCGATTGACCACTGGGTGGTGATCAATGTTATGCGTTTCAAGTCCTTCTTAGTGCTGATCGAAAGCTATCGATCAAGTTGCTAAGATACTCACTAAGATAGCTAGTCATACAACGTAATGGACTCTTTTCGTTTTCATTAGATAGTTATTCCCCCCTATTGATGAATTTTAGAATGGAATCATTTCCACAATGAAATTATGTTATTATCTTATGTATTCTATATATTTAAGTGTATAAGTTTATCAGGCTAACTTCCGTGACGAAACTTAAATACATTATGATAATACTAACAGTTATAGTAGTAGTATTGATAGTACTAGTAATACTACACATGATATTCACATGATCTTAGTTCAGAGAGCCGAGAAGCGAGTAGTAGTAGCAGCAGTAATTGCTGCACAACTGAATGAAAATTTCCTATTTCTAATCATCAATTAGATGATTGAGAGATAACTTTTAATCAACTACCGGATGTGCATGATTGAATAACGGATGTTTGAACTAACTAATAATTACTATACAATAAATATGTTAAATCATTCATTGGAATGAATAGGCTACGTTGATTCACAATGACGTTTTAAAAGGGAATTAAACGAATTACTGAAATTATATATTTGATATATATATAGTACTGAAATGAAAGGAACTGTTGAAAAGATGAGGAAATTTATGACACGTTGGAATAGATATATTGTTGCTGTCTCATTCGTTGAGATATGTGGAACTTGCGCTGCCGTTATTAGTAACTGGGTTCGAGTTTCAGAGTGAGCATCAACTCTAGAATGCAGATACATCTAGCTGACGAGTCCCGAATAAGACGAAACACGCGTCCTCGATTCCATTGCTATCCATCATCCATCTTTGTTTATAATACTTGTGACGTAAGGTGATATCGAGGCAATACTCATAGCATGCATAAATGTCAATAAGATACTGAACAATTGTAGTCCCAAACAATAATGGAAAGATAACATAAATAGAAATAGTATACGGAACTATATTTCTTTATACATACTGATCTAGGCTCATTGATTTAGAGGAATTCAGAATAAAGATTTCTGTGAAGATTTTACTGAAATCCTATCAAACCATAACTCAATGTCAGCATACGAAATGTTTGAATAGGCAATGTGAATACAATTCTGAATACCATAAGTCTTAGTCCATTTCTTCCATTGTAAATGTTGATGCACTATTTATTGCACTATGAATCAATGAACTTGATAAAAGTGTACTACTAATTTTATGCTCCTAAAAACATGTTAAAGTGCCCTCATGTCTGCAAATAGCTAGATGGAACTAGCAAATTTGGATGAAATGATGTTCGACTTCTCACTGAGAAGTTATTCACGTTTAGTTTAAAGAGATAAACTGAGGTGGTCATCTTAGCTAGAGGCAGAAAAGGAAAATTCATTTGAGTTCATTTCCCCCTAAAGCATATTCAACTAAGAATGCAACATGCAATTCAAATGTAGTAGGAAGTACTTCGGAATATTTCATCAGACATATAATACTGATGAATAAATGGTATCTATTGCACAAAATAAACATACTACATACCTTTAATTAGAACGCACTCACAATTATGAAAGAACTCCTCCTGTTTTATTCAGAGATTTCAATCGATATTGCACAAGGTAACAGACATAAGCATTAACATTGATCAATCTGAGTTCAGACTGATCATCTGTAAGATTGAGATGTTTCACAATCATTTGGTTTCCATAGTATTCAATATAATATTGTTCTTGTAAGCAACGATGGATAGTGGCTAGCAGTGGAATCCACGACGCGCGTTTCGTTCTATTTGGAACTCATCAGCTGGATGTACATGCATCTCAGACTTAATGTTCACTCTGAGACTCGAACCCATGGATTCCACTGCTAGCCACTATCCATCTCTGCTTAACATGCTTGTGAATCAAGGCTATATCGAGGCAATACGCACAGTATGCACATATGTCAATTAGAGACTGACCAGTTGCAGTCCTAAACATCAATCTTAAGATTCAAACAAACAATACTATGTTCTGTTTTTAATGTTTAGAGCTGAACTGTCTATTATTATAATCTATAATGCACAAATGTAACCAGTTGTGTCATTAAATGAAACTAATGCACATTATGATCAATAAGTCAGTCTTTTCACAGTAAACCGGTTGTTATACATGCATCCACAAACCACATTCTTTAAATAATCAACGTTTGACCGTCTTTCATAAATATAAACAATGTAGCTTACCGTAATGTACTGTACTAACTTTTACACTTTCTCACAATCAAATATCTACGTGAGTATACAAGTACGCTTGTTTACATTTCAGTAGACACAATCAAATAATCCACATAAATTTACTATTGAAAACCCAAACAAACCTACCAATCTATTAAATATGCTGATGCAAGGCATTCCGTTGAGGAATTCACTACTGGTCAGTCAGTTATATGGCGATAACGTCAGTTGTTTGCATTGAATATTGATTCAAACATCTAATGAGTTCTTCAGTAAACAAATTCCGTTTAATCGTAATAAACAGATTACTCCATACACTTGAAAAATTCAAGGCTTAGCATATTTCATCCATACAGATAAATAGTAGTTTATATTCAATCTTAATAAACATGTAATCAGAACAATATTGTTCACTTGTGTTCACTTTTGTTTATTCGTTGTCTTAGTGATGCATTGACTTCAACATATCTGATCATTAACAACATAATTATAAACCATAATGGAAAGGAAATGATCTGAAAGTTCAATTCTAATTAAATAGATCAGGGAAGAATTGAAACCAATCACATACCCATTTCCCAAATGTATAACCAGTTAACTCTATACACAAGGATATTGAATTGACACCAAATATCTTTCATAAGTTAGTTTATACACATTGATTGAACAATAGTTAACTAAGGATTGAGGAAACTCATGTACAATCATGACAAAACATACAGTACATTCATTTCTATTAATGACTACATGTTTATAACAGAGAACTATGTATGTATGATACTCCTATTTCTATGTCAAATCCCAAACTCAGTATTTCATGCTTCATTAGTTATCATCGAATAACTGGAATATTATGAACCATTATTGATTGCCTAATATGGTTTTATTAAGTCGTTAGATACAGTTTACCATGACCCATTATTTCGTTTAAATGTTTTCTAATAACAGAAGGGGTTTTGTAGATATTATAGTAATTTTAATGGTTGAGATCACGAATCAATTGAAGCTGGATCATCATGAAAAACCTGGAAGCATTGGACGGCCGTTTCGTCTTATTGTATGACTCCTCATTAGTACGCGTCCACGATCCCGCCTCGCGACATTCGAACCCAGGACCTATCAGTTTCGTGGGCGAGCGCTTATCTCATAGACCACTGAGCTGGCATCCAACGTTGTTCATGTCTAACATCAAGTGATCCATGAATTGTTTTTTCTTGAGGTAAACATTACGACATTCATAGATTCTAGTAAATAATAGTGTAGTGAACAAGAACACACGAGTGCGGACAACAGAATGTATTCGGATACACAAACTTGACTATTCCTTGGCAAACATCAGTCAATCGTCTAACAATTCATTGCTCCTTCGTTTTCACACCAATCATTCACTGTAATCGTTCTCGTTCTTCTTTCTTCGATCTCCGTAACCTTGTGCCACCAGACACTTCACTTTCAATTGATGATACATACTACTCATATCTGTCGACATCAGTAGCACACTTCACAACAGAATTTAAACAAATTAATCAAAACAACAAATTTGTAGAATGAAATGAATTACTCATTCTGTGTTTAACGTTTTGCATTAGTAATATTATAATACATAGAAGTTCATGGACATTAATGAAGATATTGTCTTTTCCAAATGCACTATTCATGACATCATTCTCTTCTTAATGTTATCTCATTTCGAACATGTAATTATTGATCCATCTTGATCACAGTCTAACATACGTATATCCCTTCATCACCTTGAACAGATTATGAACAAAGATTTGAACAGAATTCGTTTTATTTTGTAAGATTCTCATCATATTCATTATAAATAGGATTAAGGATACTTACAAAAATGAATGTGGTTGAAAGTTGTTTTGAGCAGACACCAACATGGTATAACAAAATTGTCGATCGATTTAAGAGAATAAATAAAAATCTTACTTACTCACTTACTTACGTCTGTAACCCTTAATGGAGCATAGGCCGCCGACCAACATTCTCCCTTCTAGTTCTATCCACTTGTTGTTCAGTCTTCTCATGCCTGGATCTATTTTCGGTATAACGTGTTCTTTGGTATTCCTTTTCTCGTTTGACCTTAAGGATTCCATGAGAGGGCTTGCTTTGAGATGTAGTTGAGTGATTTCGTCAATGTGTGTCCTATCCACAGTGGATGGAATATGGTTTGTTGTCTCCCACAGTAGGTTGTTGCTGATAGTGTCTAGCCAACACATGTACTCCAGATCATTTGCTTCTCCCAATATCACAGAATATCAATCATTGAAAATTTATTCATTTGTGTGGATCGAATTCATGTTTTTCATGAATGCTGATGATAATTTGAATCAGCTTTTGTAGAATCACTGTAAAGTGTTTAAATATCCAATCAGGATTATCATGATTGTGGTGCTGTTGAACGAAAGCACTATGACTCAGTAATTTCTGTGGATAGGACATACATTGAGGAAATCATCAAACTGCATCACGAGGTAACAGCTAACTACGAATCATGAAAGTAAACGTGCAAGAGAAAGGATAAGGAACAAAATGTGTCGAGAATTGGTAGCAGACATGGAAAGGATGAATTGAAACTAGAAAGAACTGGAGTGAACTGGATAGCATTGATCATGACAGAGTTCGATGGAGATTCTTGATGGTTCGACTCTGCTACTCGATAATGGGTATAAGGTGCAAGTTAGTGAATAGTTTAAACTAATAATATCATTCAGTAGTATATCTTTACTTATATTTATCTCTTCAACTGCACTAAAATTGTTCTCAACATTATCTCTTTCCTCAAGGTAACAATTTAAATAAATATTGTCTAGAACTGTTAACTTACTTCCATTTGTATCAACACTTGAGATTGTTCTTGACTGAATTCTATAATACTGACAATCAGTTTATTCATTTCGTGTCTACAAAGCTGTTTCGACATAACCCTAACTATAACAGGTCGAACTATCTACTTGTACTTTCGATTTACAACGCTGTTGTTTTAATCCGAGAATTGTGTGATTACTGATGGTTGACTGTTGCTTCCTCATTGAATTTAAGTACATTCAAAGCAGGTAGGGGGTCAATCACTCACATATTCTTTCGTTCTTCTCTTTTCCAGATCTCCTTGCTCACACTACTCTCTATGATCTGCTAGTACACAGAGTACACTCTAGTTCAACTCAAACCACTATATTAACATTACAATCTCTATGACAAATATCCAAATCGATAAACTCGTATTCATTCAATGAATTGCATTTCCCTTTTCATCCAGTTTTATACAAATTCTCTTATGTTATCTGATCGATAATTCATTTCTATTCAATTTGGCATATCAACCAACATAGTGATTGCATTGAGATTCATTTAACATTGAACATAGTTATGTACAGATATCACGTTGTAGTTTAGACGATTGGGGTAAGATAAACAAACTTTGTTTATCTCAAGTGATTTCATTGTTTCCATTGACTTATCAGATTTGACTTGGATTATTCTCAGTAAATAGAATAAACGTGTAAAGACAAAAATTATGATCATTCAATGTCAGAGACAATTTGGTTCAGTGTTACGTTCATAGGAGAAAGAATAGTAAACTAATTTTAATAATCTAAGGAGAGATGGATAGTAGTTAACAGTGGAATCCAGCACACGTATTTCATCCTCGTCAACTGGAAGTACATGCATCTCATAGTTGTTATTCATTCTGAGAATCGAACTCACCACCGTTTACTTCAAACGTCATCTCGTTATCCACTCAGCTAATGAGTCTTGATAGCCAGTTGCTTGTGCAATGGCGTGAAGTTTACAAATTATATGACAAAAATGTTATTACTAAAAGTGACTTTCTGAAACATAATTAGACCTGATGAGCACTATGTTGTTAACAAGTAAGATTTAGCTAATCAATATCTCATTACATAACAAGAAATGTTGAATAGTCGACAAGTTTGAGATCATTTTACTAATAAGTAGGAATGATAGAACAATCGAGTGACTTGAAGAGGTTGAAAAATTATAAATGTAATTTCAATATCTACCATACACTAATAGCCCTGTGATGCTTCACTTCAATAATCGATTACATCATTGAATAATAGAAAGTGATGATGAAGATGATGATGGTGATATACTCACAATGTCTTCATCAGTGGAATCTTGAATATTGTACACATATGATAGTTTCATTTTCATTTTGATCAATTCACTTAATGCTCAGTTTATTCGAATCAATCAGGTCAAATCTTTTCAACCAAAGAAGTTCATTCGTCTTGTACTTGATTATGAGCCACATTTGAAGAGTGAGAGCTGATGAGATCACTCAGTTGACCAAACTGTATTAGGGTGGAGATTGAATCGAATTTGAGAATTAAAGTTGAACACTTAAACTGCGGAACCAGCCCATCTCAATTCGAACCATGATAGCAACAAACAGTCAATCATCACTTCAATCTCTTCTCTCTTCATTAACATATATCCAATTGATCCAAATCATTCAAATTTACATCAGTGATGCATTACACTCACTATGAATTGATTAGTTAATGTATCACTATTATTATGATTACTGCATTGTCAAAATAAATCATATTCGTTTTGAAATTACTTATTATCCATTTACCCAATACACAGAGATATATATACCATGGAAACTAAATGGATTTACATTTCAGATGAAACAGTTGAATAATGGCAGTGTAATGATGCAAATATTAATGATAATGATAATGATGATGGTAATTTCATTACTAATCAATTGATCTGATCTGTTTACTCAACAAATTGTTTGATCGAGTTGATTTATTTCTGTTCATAATGAAGAAGGAAATGAGAAGGATTGGAATGAATAAAATCGTTTTGTCAAATGTACTGTTATGGTGTGGCTTACTTATCTACACACAAGTAGTATATGACGATTATAAGGCATAGAATGTATTTCAATAGAAGATCGATGAACAAGGATCTGGAACGGAACGCAATTAACATGATAATGTATGAACAGTGAAACCTGAGACGATGGACTGATATTTACTGAATGAGCAGTCAAGATTGAATCAATTGATTGATAGTTTGCAAATTGACTGTTCACTGTATAAATTGTTAGATTTTAGTCAGATATTCTGTAATTTTGTTCAATACACGCAATTATCTTCACTGGTGTTTTTGTTTATCTACACTGTGACTGTGATAGTTTTCATGAGTGTTACAATTATCTGGTTATTGATGTGGATCTTTGGACTTTGATCAATGTTTATTGATGTACACAAAAGTATGATGATGTGTGGATTGTTTGTATACAAGCATATTATGAGTAGATTTTGGAACAGGTGAGGCTGGACTAGCACTGTGAAATATTTATGACTTGTATGCCATTTAGTGTCATGACTCTGCTTCTCTCGACACATCTTCATTCATTTTACACACGGAAGATTGATAGATTGATAGTTGTATTGAATTTTCATCTCGTAAGAGAGAATACATCACCTGAAACCCATTCTCCTTTATGAATTGAACATTTTTCGAAATCCAGAATGATTTCACTGACGAGTAATCTGGTGAAAACTAAATGGGAATCATACAGATTCATTGAATTTCAATCACATAGTCCATTCTATTCAATTTTCATATTCTTTACTAATGTTATCCTACAGTATTGTTGAACATTTCTATATCCGAGTGTTAGAAAAAAGATTATTCAGGTCAATCAATTTCTCAATATTAACAGATTTCTTTCAATTCTCAGTATACCAATATAAAATCAAATTTCATAGGTTACATGCTATCATATGCTCATCAGTAGGGCGTCCTTGCAATTCTGATGAAACTCATACTCATTGATGAATTCTGTCTTCGGTCACATAGTTTTTCGATCCGAGGTGAACTGCATCCCGTACTGATCAGTACTGATGTCTCCCACTGTCAAGTTAAATGACCAATATTTCAAACCTGTAAAGTGCATCAATTCTCCTACTCAGATTTTCTAAATTTACTAATCGGTTTGTTCAGTCCCTTCTGATTCGTTTTAATAGACTTCAAGTGATTGTGATCACCACCTGATCACACTTTTCCTTTCCTCATCGTCATCAGTTTCGTCTGTCTCATATTTGTCAGGTTGAAACATTCACTTCACACATATCAATTATTTTCACCTTACTGTATTTTGTAGTCTATAGAACATCTTCCTTATATTGGAAATCTCTCTCAACCCTTTATCACCTACACACACCCATTGTATTTTTTAATAGACAACTGTCTCTATCGAATAACTAGAAGTATGATTATACATACTGAGTGAAACCATTTATTTTTTACGAGTAGAGTTATTAGTTGTGAATTCACGTCCTAAGCCCTCGAATGCCCTGATACGGCCGAGAGTGGGGAGAATCCGCTCTCCCTCCAAATGCTCTCACATGGCCACGCGTATATAGCCTCTATCACGGAAGTCCTACTCACTGCCTTCTCGTGGCCAGGTGAGGTGTTGTTTACGAAAGTGAGAGGACGAAAATCGAATGTCCGGTGCTTTAACCGCACCGGTGGACACGGAGGGTCCACCTAGGGCAGTTGGAAAACCCTGATTCCAAACCAATGGTGCACATGGACTGGCTCCAGTATCCTGAAGGAACAAACGGCGTACGAATCAATCGTTGTTTCCTAGCTACCACGTGACTACATCTACTCACGATGCTCACTGCCTTGTGGATCAGACCTTTAGGTCAAAGTCTCCGGGTGTGGCCCCCTAAGAAAACCACCTGTTTCACTTTGGGCACCTGAGCAGTATCACAGTCCTCACACAAATCGAATGAAATTTGTGCGGCGCATTTGTATTTGGTGGCTCCTTGTACCAATATTTATGTGTTGAAATAATAACAATAATAATAATAATAATCACATCCTTTCTTGTATATAATCCGATTTTTCATAAATAAACATGATTCACTCTCAACTACCATGTAAAATCCTATCACATTACTGATATACTCACATTCAGGGGTTTATCGTAATCAATAGGAAACTCTGGACAAATGTTACATGCCGCTTGATACGAATCAACACTGGTGTATTTTCTATCTTCAGGATTTGAAACCACGACATCAAGCAATACAATCATAGATTTCAACTCTCAAGTATTCGCCAGATGATTCACTTCACCAATGACCGACTTATCACTAAGTTCTAATCAATATCTAGATTATTTTATTTCTATCAATCTATCGAAAATTGTCTATCAGTTTATATGGCTTGCATCTGATATAATGCACGACAATTCACACTGATAATATCGTTTTCTATATGATTAGAATGAATAATGTAAAGCTGTTCCAAATAACATATGGTCATGTTCACTTTGACGTATTATATTTCACATATAGGTGAACCATATTTATCAGAATGAAATGACTCTGTTTGTCGACCATACAAATTCGAAGCATATGACCTGATCTATTTGTTCAATAGTTTGAGGAAATCAATCAACTGTAAGATGAATGAATCGAAGTAATGATAGTATCAGTGATAAAATTAATCACTCAATATACAGTATATTGTCCATAAATGAGAACTAAAATATATACAGGGATGAAAATCGTGGAATAGCATTGTAGCTAGTGGTTTAGGCGAAGATGAACAATGCGCACAAATCAATTAACTACAAACTGAAAACGAACAATGTCAACTAAACTAAATGATCATCTATCTATATTGTGAATTGAATGAAGTTGAAAATGTGGATTTCTATATTCCTACTCATTGATTTGTTAGTGAGGGGTTCAGCGTGATTCGGTGTGTGGATTACAAAAGTGGTGACGTTTAAAGACATGTGAGAAGTACTTCATTGAGATGAAACAATATTCAAATACTTCCCTCCTTACAACAGACTCCAACTTCTACAAATTCATGATTCATAGCACTTATTCAATTCTATGAGAAGGAAACCATTAGTCAAACGATTAAAAATCAGTATCTCAACCATCATCAACATATATCATTCCAAATAATAACCATCTCAGTTTGAAGTAGAACATTCATTCATCAATCAAATCAAATGCATTTCACTCATTGTCTATTTGAACGCTTGCCAAATTAATCTTACAAGTAAGTTGTTATTCAATCTGATTGCCTGAGAATTATACAGTAAATGGTTAACTTGACTCTCTATCTTATGCAAATATCAGTCCATTGTCTCAGCTTTCATTGCTCATGCATTTTCATACCGATTGCGTTCCGTTCCCGTCGTTTTCCTATAGATCTTTTACTGAATTGCATTATACATCTAACGATCGTTATATATTACTTGTGTGGATATGAGTAACCCAAACTACTGTATCACTAGTAATTCTATGTATATGTAATAATGATGATGATGATGATGATGATCAAATGTTTTTCATCATTTCGTCTTAGAATAAAATGATTCATTTAAATGATACTATACTAATAACATGTGAACATACCTGTAAAACTGAGGCAGTCGGCAACCCTATTTTCAGTTTTGTCTTTTTCTTTCATTATCGATCAAACATATATCCTTCACGACCAGTTGCAGTCCTAAAAACATCAATGGGAAGATCCAAACAAGACAATAATAACTAAATTTCAACTTCACCCCATTGAACAAGCAACTGGCTATCAGGACTCAGTGGTCGAATAGATAACGCGGTGGCGTTTGAAGCGTAAAGTACCGGGTTCGAGTTGCAGAGTGAACATCAACTCTGAGATTCAGGTACATCAAACTGACAAGTCCCGAATAGGACGAAACTCGCATCCTGGATTCCACTGTTAATCACTATCCATCTTTGCTTACAATGCTTGTGAATTAAGGCTATATCGAGGCAATACGCACAGTATGCACATATGCCAATTAGAGACTGATCAGTTGAAGTCCTAAAATTATCAATGGGAAGATTCAAACAAAACAATACTAAGTAAATTTTATCCTTCATATAACTGTTACTTGGCATCCTTAATTATTCAACCTTTATAGGTGTAAGCTGACAACAAGCAATTGAATAAACAGTTTTCTTTCAAATTACTTTACTATCAAACTGTGAAACTGTATCTTTAATAAAATTCTATTGTGTGCAATCCTTGATAACTGTATTACATGTGATTTCCATAATTGATTTTTGTAAAACAATCTGTCAGATGGTTTGTGTAGATACATCTAAGTTATATAGTATGAAATTCAAGTAAGTTACAATCAGGAGAAAACATTGTGAAGTGTGCTATTTTCTTTCATACTGACATGTAGAAAACACTTTTGAAATATATAACAGTTATCCCATCAATCAGGGGGTCATTGATTTCCTCAAACTATTAAACAAATAGATCAGGTCATATGCTTCGAATTTGTATGGTCGACAAACAGAGTCATTTCATTCTGATAAATATGGTTCACCTATATGTGAAATATAATACGTCAAAGTGAACATGACCATATGTTATTTGGAACAGCTTTACATCATTCATTCTAATCATATAGAAAACGATATTATCAGTGTGAATTGTCGTGCATTATATCAGATGCAAGCCATATAAACTGATAGACAATTTTCGATAGATTGATAGAAATAGAATAATCTAGATATTGATTAGAACTTAGTGATAAGTCGGTCATTGGTGAAGTGAATCATCTGGCGAATACTTGAGAGTTGAAATCTATGATTGTATTGCTTGATGTCGTGGTTTCAAATCCTGAAGATAGAAAGTACACCAGTGTTGATTCGTATCAAGCGGCATGTAACATTTGTCCAGAGTTTCCTATTGATTACGATAAACCCCTGAATGTGAGTATATCAGTAATGTGATAGGATTTTACATGGTAGTTGAGAGTGAATCATGTTTATTTATGAAAAATCGGATTATATACAAGAAAGGATGTGATTATTATTATTATTATTGTTATTATTTCAACACATAAATATTGGTACAAGGAGCCACCAAATACAAATGCGCCGCACAAATTTCATTCGATTTGTGTGAGGACTGTGATACTTCCCAGATGCCCAAAGTGAAACAGGTGGTTTTCTTAGGGGGCCACACCCGGAGACTTTGACCTAAAGGTCTGATCCACAAGGTAGTGGAGCATCGTGAGTAGATGTAGTCACGTGGTAGCTAGGAAACAACGATTGATTCGTACGCCGTTTGTTCCTTCAGGATACTGGAGCCAGTCCATGTGCACCATTGGTTTGGAATCAGGGTTTTCCAACTGCCCTAGGTGGACCCTCCGTGTCCACCGGTGCGGTTAAAGCACCGGACATTCGCTTTTCGTCCTCTCACTTTCGTAAACAACACCTCACCTGGCCACGAGAAGGCAGTGAGTAGGACTTCCGTGATAGAGGCTATATACGCGTGGCCATGTGAGAGCATTTGGAGGGAGAGCGGATTCTCCCCACTCTCGGCCGTATCAGGGCATTCGAAGGCTTAGGACGTGAATTCACAACTAATAACCCTACTCGTAAAAAATAAATGGTTTCACTCAGTATGTATAATCATACTTCTAGTTATTCGATAGAGACAGTTGTCTATTAAAAAATACAATGGGTGTGTGTAGGTGATAAAGGGTTGAGAGAGATTTCCAATATAAGGAAGATGTTCTATAGACTACAAAATACAGTAAGGTGAAAATAATTGATATGTGTGAAGTGAATGTTTCAACCTGACAAATATGAGACAGACGAAACTGATGACGATGAGGAGAAGAAAAGTGTGATCAGGTGGTGATCACAATCACTTGAAATCTATTAAAACGAATCAGAAGGGACTGAACAAACCGATTGGTAAATTTAGAAAATCTGAGTAGGAGAATTGATGCACTTTACAGGATTGAAATATT
The DNA here is from genome assembly GCA_944470415.2 of Schistosoma rodhaini. NCBI lineage: Eukaryota > Metazoa > Platyhelminthes > Trematoda > Strigeidida > Schistosomatidae > Schistosoma > Schistosoma rodhaini. The sequence goes on from OX104038.1 coordinate 1,515,658, forward strand.
GGTCATTTAACTTGACAGTGGGAGACATCAGTACTGATCAGTACGGGATGCAGTTCACCTCGGATCGAAAAACTATGTGACCGAAGACAGAATTCATCAATGAGTATGAGTTCCATCAGAATTGCAAGGACGCTCTACTGATGAGCATATGATAGCATGTAACCTATGAAATTTGATTTTATATTGGTATACTGAGAATTGAAAGAAATTTGTCAATATTGAGAAATTGATTGACCTGAATAATCTTTTTTTAACACTCGGATATAGAAATGTTCAACAATAAAGTAGGATTACATGAGTAAACAATATGAAGGTTGAATAGAATGGACTATGTGATTGAAATTCAATGAATCTGTATGATTCCCATTTAGTTTTCACCAGATTACTCGTCAGTGAAATCATTCTGGATTTCGAAAAATGTTCAATTCATAAAGGAGAATGGGTTTCAGGTGATGTATTCTCTCTTAAGAGATGAAAATTCAATACAACTATCAATCTATCAATCTTCCGTGTGTAAAATGAATGAAGATGTGTCGAGAGAAGCAGAGTCATGACACTAAATGGCATACAAGTCATAAATATTTCACAGTGCTAGTCCAGCCTCACCTGTTCCAAAATCTACTCATAATATGCTTGTATACAAACAATCCACACATCATCATACTTTTGTGTACATCAATAAACACTGATCATAATTCAATAATCCAGATCAATAACCAGATAATTGTAACACTCATGAAAACTATCACCGTAACAGTGTAGATAAACAAAAACACGAGTGAAGATAATTGCGTGTATTGAACAAAATTACAGAATATCTAACTGAAATCTAACAATTTATACAGTGAACAGTCAATTTGCAAACTATCAATCAATTGATTCAATCTTGACTGCTCATTCAGTAAATATCAGTCCATCGTCTCAGGTTTCACTGTTCATGCATTATCATGTTAATTGCGTTCCGTTCCAGTACTTTGTTCATCGATCTTCTATTGAAATACATTCTATGCCTGATAATCGTCATATACTACTTGTGTGTAGATAAGTAAGCCACACCATAACAGTACATTTGACAAAATGATTTTATTCATTCCAATCCTTCTCATTTCCTTCTTCATTATGAACAGAAATAAATCAACTCGATCAAAGAATTCGTTGAGTAAACAGATCAGATCAATTGATTAGTAATGAAATTACCATCATCATTATCATTATCATTAATATTTGCATCATTACACTACCATTATTCAACTGTTTCATCTGAAATGTAAATCCATTTAGTTTCCATGGTATATATATCTCTGTGTATTGAGTAAATGGATAATGAGCATTTTGAAAGTGAATATGATTTATCTTGACAATACAGTAATCATAATAATAGTGATACATTAACTAATCAATTCATAGTGAGTGTAATGCATCACTGATGTAAATTTGAATGATTTGGATCAATTGGATATATGTTAATGAAGAGAGAAGAGATTGAAGTGATGATTGACTGTTTGTTGCTATCATGGTTCGAATTGAGATGGGCTGGTTCCGCAGTTTAAGTGTTCAACTTTAATTCTCAAATTCGATTCAATCTCCACCCTAATACAGTTTGGTCAACTGAGTGATCTCATCAGCTCTCACTCTTCAAATGTGGCTCATAATCAAGTACAAGACGAATGAACTTCTTTGGTTGAAAAGATTTGACCTGATTGATTCGAATAAACTGAGCATTAAGTGAATTGATCAAAATGAAAATGAAACTATCATATGTGTACAATATTCAAGATTCCACTGATGAAGACATTGTGAGTATATCACCATCATCATCTTCATCATCACTTTCTATTATTCAATGATGTAATCGATTATTGAAGTGAAGCATCACAGGGCTATTAGTGTATGGTAGATATTGAAATTACATTTATAATTTTTCAACCTCTTCAAGTCACTCGATTGTTCTATCATTCCTACTTATTAGTAAAATGATCTCAAACTTGTCGACTATTCAACATTTCTTGTTATGTAATGAGATATTGATTAGCTAAATCTTACTGGTTAACAACATAGTGCTCATCAGGTCTAATTATATTTCAGAAAGTCACATTTATTATTTACACTTTTGTATATAATTTGTAAACTTCACGCCATTGCACAAGCAACTGGCTATCAAGACTCATTAGCTGAGTGGATAACGAGATGACATTTGAAGTAAACGGTGGTGAGTTCGATTCTCAGAATGAATAACAACTATGAGATGCATGTACTTCCAGTTGACGAGGATGAAATACGTGTGCTGGATTCCACTGTTAACTACTATCCATCTCTCCTTAGATTATTAAAATTAGTTTACTATTCTTTCTCCTATGAACGTAACACTGAACCAAATTGTCTCTAACAATAAATGATCATAATTTTTGTCTTTACACGTTTATTCTATTTACTGAGAATAATCCAAGTCAAATCTGATAAGTCAATGGAAACAATGAAATCACTTGAGATAAACAAAGTTTGTTTATCTTACCCCAATCGTCCAAACTACAACGTGATATCTGTACATAACTATGTTCAATGTTAAATGAATCTCAATGTAATCACTATGTCGGTTGATATGCCAAATTGAATAGAAATGAATTATCGATCAGATAACATAAGAGAATTTGTATAAAACTGGATGAAAAGAGAAATGCAATTCATTGAATGAATACGAGTTTATCGATTTGGATATTTGTCATAGAGATTGTAATGTTAATGTAGTGGTTTGAGTTGAACTAGAGTGTACTCTGTGTACTAGCAGATCATAGAGAGTAGTGTGAGCAAGGAGATCTGGAAAAGAGAAGAACGAAAGAAAATGTAAGTGATTGACCCCCTACCTGCTTTGAATGTACTTACATTCAATGAGGAAGCAACAGTCAACCATCAGTAATCACACAATTCTCGGATTAAAACAACAGCGTTGTAAATCGAAAGTACATGTAGATAGTTCGACCTGTTATAGTTAGGGTTATGTCGAAACAGCTTTGTAGACACGAAATGAATAAACTAATTGTCAGTGTTATAGAATTCAGTCAAGAACAATCTCAAGTGTTGATACAAATGGAAGTAAGTTAACAGTTCTAGACAATATTTATTTAAATTGTTACCTTGAGGAAAGAGATAATGTTGAGAACAATTTTAGTGCAGTTGAAGAGATAAATATAAGTAAAGATATACTACTGAATGATATTATTAGTTTAAACTATTCACTAACTTGCACCTTATACCCATTATCGAGTAGCAGAGTCGAACCATCAAGAATCTCCATCGAACTCTGTCATGATCAATGCTTTCCAGTTCACTCCAGTTCTTTCCAGTTTCAATTCATCCTTTCCATGTCGGCTTGCAATTCTCGACACATTTTGTTCCTTATCCTTTCCCTTGCACGTTTACTTTCATGATTCGTACTTAGCTGTTGCCTCGTGATGCAGTTTGATGATTTCCTCAATGCATGTCCTATCCACAGGAATTATATAGTCAAAGTGCGTTTGTTCAACAGTACCACAATCCTGATAATCCTGATTGGATATTTAAACACTTTACAGTGATTCTACAAAAGCTGATTCAAATTATCATCAGCATTCATGAAAAACATGAATTCGATCCACACAAATGAATAAATTTTCAATGATTGATATTCTGTGATATTGGGAGAAGCAAATGATCTGGAGTACATGTGTTGGCTAGACACTATCAGCAACAACCTACTGTGGGAGACAACAAACCATATTCCATCCACTGTATGAAGAAATCAGGAAGAAGCACTGTTAGTGGATAGGACACACATTGACGAAATCACCCAACTACATCTCAAAGCAAGCCCTCTCATGGAATCCTTAAGGTCAAACGAGAAAAGGAATACCAAAGAACACGTTATACCGAAAATAGATCCAGGCATGAGAAGACTGAACAACAAGTGGATAGAACTAGAAGGGAGAATGTTGGTCGGCGGCCTATGCTCCATTAAGGGTTACAGACGTAAGTAAGTGAGTAAGTAAGATTTTTATTTATTCTCTTAAATCGATCGACAATTTTGTTATACCATGTTGGTGTCTGCTCAAAACAACTTTCAACCACATTCATTTTTGTAAGTATCCTTAATCCTATTTATAATGAATATGATGAGAATCTTACAAAATAAAACGGATTCTGTTCAAATCTTTGTTCATAATCTGTTCAAGGTGATGAAGGGATATACGTATGTTAGACTGTGATCAAGATGGATCAATAATTACATGTTCGAAATGAGATAACATTAAGAAGAGAATGATGTCATGAATAGTGCATTTGGAAAAGACAATATCTTCATTAATGTCCATGAACTTCTATGTATTATAATATTACTAATGCAAAACGTTAAACACAGAATGAGTAATTCATTTCATTCTACAAATTTGTTGTTTTGATTAATTTGTTTAAATTCTGTTGTGAAGTGTGCTACTGATGTCGACAGATATGAGTAGTATGTATCATCAATTGAAAGTGAAGTGTCTGGTGGCACAAGGTTACGGAGATCGAATAAAGGAGAACGGGAACGATTACAGTGAATGATTGGTGTGGAAACAAAGGAGCAATGAATTGTTAGACGATTGACTGATATTTGCCAAGGAATAGTCAAGTTTGAGTATCCGAATACATTCTGTTGTTCGCACTCGTGTGTTCTTGTTCACTACACTATTATTTACTAGAATCTATGAATGTCGTAATGTTTACCTCGAGAAAAAACAATTCATGGATCACTTGATGTTAGACATGAACAACGTTGGATGCCAGCTCAGTGGTCTATGAGATAAGCGCTCGCCCACGAAACTGATAGGTCCTGGGTTCGAATGTCGCGAGGCGGAATCGTGGACGCGTACTAATGAGGAGTCATACAATAAGACGAAACGGCCGTCCAATGCTTCCAGGTTTTTCATGATGATCCAGCTTCAATTGATTCGTGATCTCAACCATTAAAATTACTATAATATCTACAAAACCCCTTCTGTTATTAGAAAACATTTAAACGAAATAATGGGTCATGGTAAACTGTATCTAACGACTTAATAAAACCATATTAGGCAATCAATAATGGTTCATAATATTCCAGTTATTCGATGATAACTAATGAAGCATGAAATACTGAGTTTGGGATTTGACATAGAAATAGGAGTATCATACATACATAGTTCTCTGTTATAAACATGTAGTCATTAATAGAAATGAATGTACTGTATGTTTTGTCATGATTGTACATGAGTTTCCTCAATCCTTAGTTAACTATTGTTCAATCAATGTGTATAAACTAACTTATGAAAGATATTTGGTGTCAATTCAATATCCTTGTGTATAGAGTTAACTGGTTATACATTTGGGAAATGGGTATGTGATTGGTTTCAATTCTTCCCTGATCTATTTAATTAGAATTGAACTTTCAGATCATTTCCTTTCCATTATGGTTTATAATTATGTTGTTAATGATCAGATATGTTGAAGTCAATGCATCACTAAGACAACGAATAAACAAAAGTGAACACAAGTGAACAATATTGTTCTGATTACATGTTTATTAAGATTGAATATAAACTACTATTTATCTGTATGGATGAAATATGCTAAGCCTTGAATTTTTCAAGTGTATGGAGTAATCTGTTTATTACGATTAAACGGAATTTGTTTACTGAAGAACTCATTAGATGTTTGAATCAATATTCAATGCAAACAACTGACGTTATCGCCATATAACTGACTGACCAGTAGTGAATTCCTCAACGGAATGCCTTGCATCAGCATATTTAATAGATTGGTAGGTTTGTTTGGGTTTTCAATAGTAAATTTATGTGGATTATTTGATTGTGTCTACTGAAATGTAAACAAGCGTACTTGTATACTCACGTAGATATTTGATTGTGAGAAAGTGTAAAAGTTAGTACAGTACATTACGGTAAGCTACATTGTTTATATTTATGAAAGACGGTCAAACGTTGATTATTTAAAGAATGTGGTTTGTGGATGCATGTATAACAACCGGTTTACTGTGAAAAGACTGACTTATTGATCATAATGTGCATTAGTTTCATTTAATGACACAACTGGTTACATTTGTGCATTATAGATTATAATAATAGACAGTTCAGCTCTAAACATTAAAAACAGAACATAGTATTGTTTGTTTGAATCTTAAGATTGATGTTTAGGACTGCAACTGGTCAGTCTCTAATTGACATATGTGCATACTGTGCGTATTGCCTCGATATAGCCTTGATTCACAAGCATGTTAAGCAGAGATGGATAGTGGCTAGCAGTGGAATCCATGGGTTCGAGTCTCAGAGTGAACATCAAGTCTGAGATGCATGTACATCCAGCTGATGAGTTCCAAATAGAACGAAACGCGCGTCGTGGATTCCACTGCTAGCCACTATCCATCGTTGCTTACAAGAACAATATTATATTGAATACTATGGAAACCAAATGATTGTGAAACATCTCAATCTTACAGATGATCAGTCTGAACTCAGATTGATCAATGTTAATGCTTATGTCTGTTACCTTGTGCAATATCGATTGAAATCTCTGAATAAAACAGGAGGAGTTCTTTCATAATTGTGAGTGCGTTCTAATTAAAGGTATGTAGTATGTTTATTTTGTGCAATAGATACCATTTATTCATCAGTATTATATGTCTGATGAAATATTCCGAAGTACTTCCTACTACATTTGAATTGCATGTTGCATTCTTAGTTGAATATGCTTTAGGGGGAAATGAACTCAAATGAATTTTCCTTTTCTGCCTCTAGCTAAGATGACCACCTCAGTTTATCTCTTTAAACTAAACGTGAATAACTTCTCAGTGAGAAGTCGAACATCATTTCATCCAAATTTGCTAGTTCCATCTAGCTATTTGCAGACATGAGGGCACTTTAACATGTTTTTAGGAGCATAAAATTAGTAGTACACTTTTATCAAGTTCATTGATTCATAGTGCAATAAATAGTGCATCAACATTTACAATGGAAGAAATGGACTAAGACTTATGGTATTCAGAATTGTATTCACATTGCCTATTCAAACATTTCGTATGCTGACATTGAGTTATGGTTTGATAGGATTTCAGTAAAATCTTCACAGAAATCTTTATTCTGAATTCCTCTAAATCAATGAGCCTAGATCAGTATGTATAAAGAAATATAGTTCCGTATACTATTTCTATTTATGTTATCTTTCCATTATTGTTTGGGACTACAATTGTTCAGTATCTTATTGACATTTATGCATGCTATGAGTATTGCCTCGATATCACCTTACGTCACAAGTATTATAAACAAAGATGGATGATGGATAGCAATGGAATCGAGGACGCGTGTTTCGTCTTATTCGGGACTCGTCAGCTAGATGTATCTGCATTCTAGAGTTGATGCTCACTCTGAAACTCGAACCCAGTTACTAATAACGGCAGCGCAAGTTCCACATATCTCAACGAATGAGACAGCAACAATATATCTATTCCAACGTGTCATAAATTTCCTCATCTTTTCAACAGTTCCTTTCATTTCAGTACTATATATATATCAAATATATAATTTCAGTAATTCGTTTAATTCCCTTTTAAAACGTCATTGTGAATCAACGTAGCCTATTCATTCCAATGAATGATTTAACATATTTATTGTATAGTAATTATTAGTTAGTTCAAACATCCGTTATTCAATCATGCACATCCGGTAGTTGATTAAAAGTTATCTCTCAATCATCTAATTGATGATTAGAAATAGGAAATTTTCATTCAGTTGTGCAGCAATTACTGCTACTACTACTACTCGCTTCTCGGCTCTCTGAACTAAGATCATGTGAATATCATGTGTAGTATTACTAGAACTATCAATACTACTACTATAACTGTTAGTATTATCATAATGTATTTAAGTTTCGTCACGGAAGTTAGCCTGATAAACTTATACACTTAAATATATAGAATACATAAGATAATAACATAATTTCATTGTGGAAATGATTCCATTCTAAAATTCATCAATAGGGGGGAATAACTATCTAATGAAAACGAAAAGAGTCCATTACGTTGTATGACTAGCTATCTTAGTGAGTATCTTAGCAACTTGATCGATAGCTTTCGATCAGCACTAAGAAGGACTTGAAACGCATAACATTGATCACCACCCAGTGGTCAATCGATTGTGATTACATCTCAGTCCTACAGGAGGTCGATCGCGGCCCGAGTAACTCAATGGTAACGTCTCTGACTGTGAAGCTGAGTGACACGGGATCAAATCCGTCATGTAGCACCAGTTCCCTCAAGATTACATGTACACCTTGCTGACGAGTGCTAAGTAGCACGAAACCCGGGTCCAGGTTCTCCTGTTAACCACCTTAAATCACCATCTTATCTTAGTGTGTGTTCTCACATGTAAAATTAACTAGAAACACAACAGTAAAGTTGAGATAATTAGCACATTTGCCTTACTATTAACTGACTAAATATTGTCAGTAATTAGACAATAGTACTCAGCAAGAAAATGTAGACTGTAACACATCATTGTTGACAGTAAGAGAGAGATTGAGAGAGGGAAGAGAAAGAGAGTGATATCATCCAATTCTATTGATACGATCGTCGATGGAAATTTAAGTTTGACGATTATATTTCTCTTCTGTTTGCTTGGGATTGACTTATAACGACACTTACCTTGTAAATATGTATTCCTATGGACCATACTTTTCATAATCACTTCATTTAGACCTTCAACAACATTAATTTAAACAGCTATTATTATTAATCAGTAGTATGTTTTCTTGCAATCGTTCATCTTTTGTGGACCAGATATGGAAAGTCGGAAAATTATATTGTTGGTATTCAATTTCTTACTTTCATTTATCAGACGGATTATTCCGATGTCTCATTAGATCCAGTAATTTCAAAAATGGTATCTGCTTCATCATCTGTTTAACGGAAGTATCAAGGTAACATATGCTATTGAGGTAACTCAGATAGATAGATGTGGATATTTCAAATGTTGAGATGTTTTCTATTAATAGATGTTGGCATTGAATAATCACAAGATGGAAAGTGATTCGATTGATGGAGTAAGATTTCTATTTGTCAGATATGGATTCTTATATATTACTGACTAATTGATACTTAGTAGCATGTAGTACAAATAATGTAAGTAAATATTTAATTCCATTTCTGAATTAACCATTCAGCCATTGTTCATAAGCAATTCTGCATCGATTACAATCTATTCGACATCACATTTTCCTGCTATTAATGTTTCGGTGAGACAACAATATGTTTTTTTCTTTGTAGTGGCTTAGCTTCGTCAATCAATTACATTGATAAACGACATTATGTAAATGCTAGCGGTGTTTGAATTCAGAAGGTAATAAGAAGCGGCGACTACAGTTTATTAGCGGATAGCACAGGCAACAAATTTATAAGCACATTGAGAGAATGTGAAGTAGAAAGGCTAATGTGTGTGTGTGTGAGAGAGCAAACACATAGGTGAATTTCTAGTCAAATAGATTGAGGCACAGATAGACAATTCAAAGGCTTACAATACGATGCAAGTACATACGTATATGGGTAAGAGAATGATTCATCAAGCGAATTGTTACTACTTGAATAACATTGTCTTTTAACTAAGTTAATAAAAGTGCTTAACCAAACTTAACCGTAATCGAAATTGGTTATTGGATAGTTGCCATATCTGAAAGAATAATGACATACATATGTATTTATGTTTCTTTTTTTATTGTATACAAATTTAATTGACATTTGTAATATATTGAAGGTTGTTTCGTCTCAATGACGAACTTCTCACAAGTCTTCAAACATCATCACTCTTGTAATTTATACATCGAATCACACTGAACACTTCAATAACAATTTATTGAGTAGGAATATAGAAATCCACATTCTCAACTTCATTCAACTCACGGCATATACAGATGATCATTTAGCGCCAACAATGACCACAATTACACTCTCATTCACAACTATTATGAAACAAACCAGTCGAAATCGGTGCCAAAATCATAATCAAATTAAATATTCATTGTTTCCATACTAATCAATATCATGTCACTTCTACTTGTTCATTACAACTTATCATCAATGATGAATGTACTCACATAGATTCAAACAGACATTTTATAAAGTCATATTATTTGCATTACACAATATCGTACTGAACACTGATGATTGTCTGACAAGTGATTTCTTTTAGCATAACACCAAGTTTTTCTAAATACTGCTTGTGAATTAAGGCCATATAGAGGCAACACTCACAGGATGCATTTATGTCAATAAGAGACTGATTAATTGCAGATTAAAACAAACAAGAATAAAACAAACAATATGAAGTGATTTTAAACTTCACCACACTGCACAAGCAAGTGTCTATCAGGGCTCAGTAGCTAAGTGGATAACGCGTAGGAGTTTGAAGCGAACAATACTGGGTTCGAGTTTCAGAGTAAACACCAAGTCCGGTACATCCAGCTGACGAGTCCCAAATAGGAATAAACGGGCGTCAAACTGGATTCCAATGCTAGTCACTATCCATCTTTGCTTTTAACTAATTACGTTTAGAATTAACTTTCAATTGTGATGTATACAGTTTCTGTTTTCTAATGCTTTTTGAAATCTGTATTTCTTCATATTTGTCTGTGACAACTTCATCAGTTTCATGTATAGTAATTGTGTTGTCTACTTTACAATTACGTGAATTGAATAGATATATAGAAAATATGTTATTCTTGTTAAACTATTTGTTATACCATGTGGCCAAGTGCCCTGTTTAATATATGACGTGATGATGCCGCCAAATGGAAAGCATTGAATTTATTGATCGATCAAATGACACCTAAACACGCGTGCGAACAGTCTAGAGTACTTATCGGTCCTGCTTTTTGCCTAGCCTAACCAGTTAAGTTCAGAACACCAATAACAGCCTATGCAATATGAATCATTCCTCTCAAACATACTAGGTTTATATACCAAACAAACAAACAAACCACATCGTACCATAAAATAGAAAATAACATTTGTACAACACTCAGCTCAAAGTGGTTATGAATGTTGGAGGCAGTAATCAATAGACTGGGGTTAACTCAAGAACGGTAAATCATATAGTAACAGTTCGTACCTCAAAACAAAGCTTATAATAAGACGGATACGATTATAAATAGTTTAGTTACCTAGCAATCATACAATAGGAAGTATACATAACATATTGGTCTATAAATAGTCCTCCAAAGTTACCATTTATAATTGATTAGAAATTAATTCGCCTACTAGTAAATCTGAAAATGATACAAATAAACAAATTTATTTTCTTACATGTTACTAACTATTATAATGAGTAGTAGGATCCTGTTCTAAACTAATTGGATAGATTTAAAGTCTTAATTTGATACATTCTTTTGTTTTGTTTGAAAAAGAATACTGTGCTCTAACTAATATAATGAAATATAAATAATTCCTTAACACTTCAATGTTTCGGTAAGGCTGTTAACTATCTCCATTGTTGTTCAACTTCATCATAGAAGGAATTGATCTTCTTTCAGGAGGTCTACTTAACAACTTAGAATATGAAGATGATAGTCCTGTTTGGTGAAAACGCTGACAAAATGAAGAGTATTTTAGTAGCACTGATTTTGGAATGCATTTCTCTCCCTCTAAATGCGAGTTGTTAATTCAGAATTATCCTGCATTAACATCTGAACTGAGGATAAGGAGTGAAGTAGTCGAACGCGTCGAGAACTTCACTTATCTTGGAAGTCTGATCAGCCCTAATGGGTTGGTGTCAGACGAAATCTCAGCACGGATTCAAAAAGCTCGTTTGGCTACTGCTAAATTACTTCACCTATAGTGAAGGCAAGATATACGTCTATCAATTAAAGGACGAGTTTAATGAGGAGCGTTTCCCTCTGTTCTACTTTACGGCTGTGAAACTTGACCATTAAGAGTAGCGGGTACTCGTAAGTCATCAGTAGTTGATCACATATGTCTTAGAAATATTGCTCGAAACTGCTGGGATCATCGGGTAAGTAATAGTGAGGTTAGACACAGGGTATTAGGGAATGACGGTAAATCGGTTGATGAGGTGATGAATATTCATCGACTGAGATGGTTGGTCCACGTGTTACATATGCCTGAACACCGATTACCACGACGCGCTATGCTGACTAGTGTAGGGGATGGTTGGAAGAGAGTTAGGGGTGGCCAAACCAAAACGTGGCATCAGAGCATAAAGTCACTAACTGGTAGTCTGAGCCATGTTGGTAGATGCAGACTACCTGGTTGGGGTCCGCGTGACTAACCAATGGTTGGAGACTCGGGGTGACATGGCTCAGAATCGATCACAATGGCGTAGGTGTATACATCCTTTATCTTCCCTTGAAAGATGAGATTAAATTTCTTTCTCCCTGTATTATATCCTTATATATAATTTATCTTTTATATATTACCACCACCATTCGATGTTCGTCTTATCATGCTAATGCAGTATAGCAACTTGTACCAATGCAAATATGTGCCTGTTCCTACATTGTAACTGACTGACTAAACCTTTTTTTTCCGGTTTAAATGTACTTTATTAAAACTGATTGTTATACTTCTTCAATGTCTATACTACACTTCTAATCGATATTGTACATAACAACTGGGAACACAATACAAATAATTAAATATCTATACCCTTTTTGTAACTAACTATTAAATGAATAGATGAAAGTAAATGGACTAGAAAGATCATTCAATAGTAGAATACCAAACAATCATTAGAAATCGAAAACCAAAAAAAATTTTTTTCTCTTTTTTGTTTTTAAAAGTTTTTCAAAGGATTAATTAACAAAGTAATTGATACAATAGAACAGTTGTTGTAGATTAAATCGATTCATTAGGATGAAGGATAAACGTAATTAGAAAAGGGGAGGGGTAGGTTGTGGAGATTTTAGTAATTTTATATAGTTGAATTCATGAATCAATTAAAGCTAAACAACTATAGAAAACCTAGATTTGTGGAGATTTCAGTATTTCTCAAAGTTGAAATCATGAGTCAATTGAACAATACTGAACAATACAAACAATACTAAATGAATTATCATAGATTTCCAAGTATTTTTTTCACCAAATGTCTATATCTCATTCGATCAATGAGCATGTATCAGTTTACTTGTTCATGTGGAGTAAGTTATACAAACTGCACAAAGAGAGTTCTTTCGAAACGCATCTCCGAATATTACGCCTCTTGGTTACCCAAAGGATTACAGAAGTCAGTCAAAAGCTCAGTCTTGGAGCATCTAGTCAATTTAACTTCTAATAATTCAGTTCTTAATAGATATCAAGGGGACACTTTACAACATTGCACTAGTCCATTATTATATAACTTCCTTTCAATATCTGATTTTCAGATCATAACAACATACCACCAAGCTTTTTTAAATACTTAACACCATTCTATCCTTACTATAGAATATAATTTTAGCAAATAAAATTCACTATTAATAGGATTATATTATAGATCAGAGGGGATTTTGTGGAGATTTTAGTATTTTCATAGTTAAAATTATGAGTCATTCGAGGCTAGACCATCATTGAAAACCTGAAAGCACTGGACGGCGAGATTGTGAATGCGCACTTCTGAGGAGTCCCATAATAGAACGAAGTGGCCGTCCAGTGCTTCCAGGTTTTCAATGGTGGTCTAGCTTCAATTGATTCATGATTTCAACTATGAAAAAGGATTATATTAGTTTAAATGAATGAAACCGTCAAAAAAAGGAAATTTTCTCTGAATTATCTACTTTCATCATTTATTGAAGGTGCCACTTAAGTTCTGTATCAAATAGAAATTGATACACACATGAAGTCAATGTGTTAAAACTTATTCTGTATCAAATTAAGTCTAAAAGTTTTTTTTCTGTAGCTTATATTTGAAATGTTTCGGCAACAAAAACATTATGCGAATGAAAAGAATGAATGAGAAATGTTGAATAAATGCTACTAGAGGTATACAGTTCCTTCACGGCTAATTCGCAATGACTATGAAACGTATCCGCTGGAAGTGGACAAGACACACTTCGAGGAAATCACATAATTGCATCACAAGACAAGCCCTTACATACAATCCCGAAGGTCAAAGGAGAAGAGGAAGATCAAAGAACACATTACGCCGAGAAATAGAGACAGACATGAGAAGAATGGACAAGAATTGGATAGAACAGAGATAGACAGAGTGGGTAGGAGAATGCTGGTCGGCGGCCGATGCTCCATTGGGAGTAACAGGCGTAAGTAAGTAAGGAAACGTATTACATATTAACTAGTCAAGTTCCATTTTCTCCAGGTCTCATATTCAACGGAAGTAAAAGTCATGTAATATTCTTTTATATGACTAAGAAACATTTGTTATGTCCTGTAGGACTGAGATGCAATTACAATCGATTGATCACTGGGTGGTGATCAATGTCATGCGTGTCAAGTCCTTCTTAGTGCTGATCGAATGCTATCGATCAAGTTGCAATGTGGCCACCAGTCTAGGTGGCTCGACACTACTTGCACTATATATATTGAGGTAAGCTGGTGGTTGGAGGTGGTCAACAGGAAACCCTGGACCCGGGTTTCGTGCTCAGTGGTAACGTCTCTGACTGTGAAGCTGAGTGACACGGGATCGAATCCGTCAGGGAGCATCAGTTCCCTCAAGATTACAGGTACACCTTGCTGACGAGTGCCAAGTAGCACGAAACCCGGGTGCAGGGTTTCCTGTTGACCACCTCCAACCACCATCTTACCTCAATATACATAGTGCAAGTAGTGTCGAGCCACCTAGACTGGTGGCCACATTGCAACTTGATCGATAGCATTCGATCAGCACTAAGAAGGACTTGACACACATGACATTGATCACCACCCAGTGATCAATCGATTGTAATAATGTTCAGTATCATGTTTATGTAGTCCCGATTGAATTGTCTATTGAGTAGTAATGTGATCACCAGTCTAAGTGATTCAGCCTCGCGTGAACCATGTCATGATGTTATACTGACTAATCATTGAGTAGTAACTAGGAGCCTACCTCCGAACATCTAACAAAATATTATATTCGTTGTCAGGTTACTTAGATTAGTAGCCACATTCCAGTCAACCATAAGGACTACGTAAATAAATCACTGGTTAGGACTCTCACTAATTGATGCAAATATCTCAGCCCAATGAACCGTTAAGTACGCCCTAGTTGGTTCAGTAGTGGCATCTCAGACTGAAGTTTGGTGGTGCGGGTCCGAATACCATATAGGGCAATAACAATCCCAAAACCGCGGGTACGAACTGCTGACAAGCGCTAACATCTAAGGAACTTAGATCCAGGGTTCCCTCTCATCTGTCTCCAACAGCTTGACCCCCCTACGACTGTAAAATAGATTAGAGTCGAGTAATGAACGGTATTTGACAGAATTCTAACTGCTGATCTGAATATCTTAAAGTAATACTATCTGAGCGACGAAGCATTGCACTATTAAACCCATACATACTAGGTAAAACTTTGATACAAAGCTAAATTAAAAATTCTCTAGCGTTAAAAAAAAGACGGACTGTAATTAATTAGATGGTCATTTTGTACGAAAAAAAATACACGAACCCTAGGGATTTTTCCATATTAATGACTAATGGACTTGGTTTTAGCATTATCTTTGTTCGATGATTTTTATATTGTCCAAATGTATTTGTCTTCTTATGCTGTAAGAACAACTTGGTTACGATTCTCAGTCATGTGTTACCTAATGTCTGTAACCATTTATTATAATTGTGGAGATCCTTACCATGTGACTTACATTTAGCTATATGATTCAGTTTAACAGTGACTGCATTGACTGATGACATATCTTGATTTGATCACCCCTTTCTTTTAACCTATTCTTAGACCAGAAAACATTACGAGTTGAGCTAGGCCATGATAGGACATAAATATTATACATGTTTCAACCATCTCAGTCGATAAAGATTCACATTATTGACTAAATGATTTGCCTAATACTATGGATACAATACAACATGAACCAATCGAATTACACTTGACGGAGAAGCTTTGAAGGATGTGGAAACCTTTACATATCTGTGCAGCATCATTGGTGAACACGGTGGATCTGATGCAGATGTGAGGGCGAAGATCAGCAAAGCAAGAGCAATATATTCACAACTAAAGAACATCTGGGACTCAAAACAATTGTCAACCAACACCAAGATCAGAATTTTCAATACAAATGCCAAAACAGTTCTACTGTATGGGGCGGAGACGTGGAGAACTATGAAAGCCATCATCCAGAAGATGCAAGTGTTTATTAATAGTTGTCTACGCAAGATACTTCGCATCCGTTGGTCAGACACTATCAGTAACAAGCCACTTTGGGTGAGAACAAACTAAGTTCCAATTGAGAAAGAAGCTCTGGAAGTGGATAGGACACACATTGAGGAAATCACCCAACTGCATCACAAGGCAATCCCTCACAAGGAATTCTGATGGTCAAAGGAGAAGAGGAAGATTAAAGAACACATTACGCCGAGAAATAGAGACCAACATGAGAATGAACAAAAACTGGATAGAACTAGAAAGAAGGCCCAGGACTTAGAATGTGTTGGAGAACGCTGGACGGCGGCCCACGCTCCATTGGGAGTAACAGGCCTAAGTAAGTAAAAGTAAAGAATACTATGGATATAACCTAAATATTTGTCCTACGATAATCCAAACATATGTAAACAGTGCTTTAATAATCCAGTCAGTCATAATGTAGAAATTCGTACGTACGTAAATCATTTCGACTTGCCATATCACATTAGCACAGAGATGCAGTTGACGATTCAAATCCCATAGTGGTAGAAGTAGTAAGAGTTTAAGCAGTAATCGGAAAGATTAGACTTTGAAGATGTTATTCAAGGAGTATAATTCAATGAAATAGATTTGGAAGGAGAAAAAAGATAGAGACATGAAGAATTCAGAAGATTCGAATTTGACAGAACACAAAGAATGGATGCATCTTTGCCATTGCAAACGATTTTGAGCCATGTCATTTAAGGTCTCTAACCATTGATTGCTATCATTTCGCGAATCCCAACCAGTTAGTGTACGCCTACCGGCATGGCTCAGTCCAATTGTCAGTGACTTCATGGATTTGTGGCACGTTTTGATCTGGCCGTCCCTTGCTTTCTTCCAACCTACTCCTACGCCATAAAACATTGAACGTCGAGGCAGTCAGTGGTTGGGCATGTGTCCCAGCCATCTCAACTGAAGAAAGTTCACTACTTCAATCGATTTGCCATACTGACGTAGTACCCGTTTTCCTAACAACTACATTACTTACCCGGTGGTTCCAGGATATACAAGCAATGCTTCGAAGACATCTATGATCAAATACTAGTAGCCTACGAATATCCTCTACTCTTACTGGCCATGTTTCACTGCCATAATGTAGGACGAAACAAACTGCTGTACAGTAAACCCGTCCTTTTATTGGTAGACGGATATCTCGCCTACGCCATAAATGACGCAAATTAACGAAAGCTAGATGAGACTTCTGTATCCGCTTTAAAAATCATATAGACAATATCTAAACCATATTACTTTTTTCAGTAATTAAGACTCGAACAAATAATATCAAATACACTTTACTTCATAAAACCTTTTGAACAAAAAAAATTGGTGTAGAAAGATAATTGAGTACTTCTATTTCACAAATGGTGAAACAATAACCCTTTTTTTTAAAAAAAAAAAGGGAACTTATGGTGTATGTATAGTGGAGACACATGGATCAACAACAATAAAAGATACATTTAAACAAAATTAGTTTATATATGAAATAGGAATATATATTTCGATTGGTTATTCTATGACCAACCAAACATATAACCTAATGCCTTAGAAAATAATCCAGAATCTCTATCTTGTCGAACCTATTCAATATGAAGAGAAAAGAAAGAGAAAACACACAATAATCATTATTTTTAACAAAACTAAAATGATAATATAGAAATTTATATTTTTAATGGGAGGTATAAAACATAGTGGGTTTTGAAATGGTGGAGAACATTTGTAGTTTAGGTGGGTGATTTTGATGTAGGTTTGTTCTCTTAGCTGAATGATCTGGTCGTGGAGCTTTTATCGTTCTTCTGAACAACATCATCAGAAGGATGATAAAAGTTCCATGACCAAATCATCCAGCTCAGAGAATAAACGTATATCAAAATAGTGGGTTTTGATATAGTAGATAAATAATTAGTGAAAAGTTATGAAGTAGTGTAGTGTGGTCTACTTATATCCATATAAATAATATATGGTGATGGTTAGACATAGAATGTATTTTGGTAGAAGATCGATAAGGAACGAACAGGAATGAAGCGCAATCGGTATGAAAATGCATGAACAATTAAATCAGAGAAGATGGACTGATATTTGCAAAAGGAACAGTTAAAATTGAGACAATTGATTGATCGTTTGCAAATTAACTGTTTACTACTGTATGGTTATCAGAATTTAAAGATAGTCTGTAATTTTTGCTTTAAGACATTCGATTGTCCCCGCCCGCGTTTTTGTTCATTACAGTAGGACAAAAAAAGGTAGGTCAGTTATCTTGGTCCTTGGTTGACTAATATTATCTATGAAATAATTACTTTTTTAGAGATACAATCGCCATTAAATTCCTTTAGACATCCAAACAGGATCAATCTATTAGAGAGAATACTGAGTAAAACTGTACTTGGATACAAATCTGATAAGACAAATACAATTTAAGGCAACTTAGATTAATCATCTTTCTGGACTTGAAAGTAACAAACGATCCCACCAAGAAAAAAGTCCCAAATAGCAACTAAACATAGATGAAGCGAGGAGTTCTACACTGAGATGAAACACCTGTTTAGTCCTTCTTCATGTTCAATGATAGTCAATCTAGTTTGGATCAGTCTGTGATTTAAATTATGCAAGTTTAGTAACAGTTCAATAATGAGACTTACACTTGTAGTTCGTGATAAATTAGTTGGTCGTGAAGATGCAGCTAATGATCGCATGGAATTATGTCGTCCAATATTGTTTGCTGATTTGTCTGTAAAAATATTAGCAGAATCAGTGCCAGAACTGGTCGCACCATTACCAACACCGCCGACACCATTCAACGACCTTATTCCGCTTAAATCACGTAACGGTGTTTTATTCATTGCACCAGTTGTTGTTTTACAGTTTTCATCCATAGTACGTTTCATATTCATTGGATTATGATGACCATTTGATGGACTAAGGAATAAGGAATCATTTACACTACATGGGTTTGTTTGCTTCAAAAACAAACCACACTTATCATCATCCATAACTTGCTATCAATAAGAGAAAAAATATGTGAAATAAGTATGAAAATGACATAGAAAAAATACCAGAAAAGTATGATACTAAGATAGATAAGCTACGAATTGATGGATAAATATGTACTGTGATTTAATACTACTGGTGGTTTGTTTTCGCCCACTATTTGACCTCTTCTACTCACTTAGTCACAACCCAAGGTGATTTGGAGGTAATATATTGACGCATGGGAATGCATAATCGGGGGTGGTAATGATAATTCATCTGGTGTCATTATCTTGTGATACCGGTCTCGATGGCTTAGATATATGTTGTCAATATGAGCCCGGAGGCTTCCACATAGGGAATTATTCGTTGACAATAAGATTGGGTAGGAAAAATGGAGAGGTGGTTGAAATTATGACATGACATAGTGGTATGAAAGAAAGCTCCATAGAATTGGCATCTGTCAGTCCACCAAGACTCTTCGTTATCAGGTGGTGCAACTCAGTGACTTGAAGCATTATGAGGCATGACTCAAAATAGAAGCTAATTGTAATATTCTACTGTAGTTTTCTATTACCAAATGCAGATGAAGACAGCAAATGTAGCAACAGCCTCCGCATCGATAGGCCTCCACATTCACAAAGGAAAAAGCAAGATTCTCAAATGCAACATGGAGAACACCAACCCAATCACACTTGATGGCGAAACTCTGGAAGAGGTGGAAACATTCAAGTACCTGGGGAGCATCGTTGATAAACAAGGAGGATCGGATGCAGATGTAAAGGCAAGGATTGGCAAAGCAAGGGCAGCATTTCTACAATTGCAGAACATATGGAACTCAAAACAACTCTCAACCAATTTCAAGGTCAGAATCTTTAATACGAACGTCAAGACAGTCCTACTGTATGGAGCTGAAACGTGGAGAACTACTACAGCCATTATCAGGAAGGTACAAGTATTTATAAACAGTTGTCTACGCAAAATACTGAACATCCACTGGCCGGATACTATTAGCAACAGCGTTTTATGGGAGAGGACGAACCAGCTTCCAGCTGAAGAGGAAATAAGGAAAAGACGTTGGAAGTGGATCGGACATACATTAAGGAAATCACCAATGTGCATCACGACTCAATCCCTAACTTGGAATCCGGAAGGGAAGCGGAAAAGAGGAAGGCCAAAGAACACACTACGCCGGGAAATAGAAGCCGATATGAAAAGGCTGAATAGCAACTGGAAAGAACTGGAAAGGAAGGCTCAGGACAGAGTTGGATGGAGAATGCTGGTGAGCGGCCTATGCTCCTCGACGAGGGGTAACAGGCGTAAGTAAGTAAGTAAGTTTTCTTTTACATTCTTCATAAAAGTGGGACGGACTATCTTAACTGAAAGTGATTTTTGTTGGTTACATTTCGAACTAAACTATCAATCACATGATATACTGTTCTTATTTAGTCATCTTTATTGTACTCCTATTCCCTCATAGTGTTCTTTATAATATTGTCTTCTTGTTCTGTCTGGCGCATACTTTCCTTGGTGACTTAATTGTACCAGATTTATAATTATTTGTAAACTCTGGAATATATCTCTTGGAAATACACCGCCAATGAAAAGTCATAGTACAAACTAGTTTATAGAATCGTGAGCAATGCACGTTTTGCAAGACTTATAAGGGAGAATAGTCGAGAATATTTTAAAAACTATAAAATACAATAAATAGTCAGTCAGTCAGTCAAAACGTAGAACTTCGTACGTACGTACATCAGTTCGACTTGCCATATCACATTAGCACAGAGATGCAGTTGTCGATTCAAATCCCATAGTGGTAGAAGTAGTAAGAGTTTAAGCAGTAATCGGAAAGATTAGACTTTGAAGATGTTATTCAAGGAGTATAATTCAATGAAATAGATTTGGAAGGAGAAAAAAGATAGAGACATGAAGAATTCAGAAGATTCGAATTTGACAGAACACAAAGAATGGATGCATCTTTGCCATTGCAAACGATTTTGAGCCATGTCATTTAAGGTCTCTAACCATTGATTGCTATCATTTCGCGAATCCCAACCAGTTAGTGTACGCCTACCGGCATGGCTCAGTCCAATTGTCAGTGACTTCATGGATTTGTGCCACGTTAGACCCTTTCTGAAAAAACATGATAATGTCTCTATTTGATAGGGTCGGAACAATGTCACTTAGTGAAACGATAACATCCTAAAATAGATCTAGAATTATTTCAATTTCAGTTAAACTCTTAGAATAGAATTATCACATATAATGAAAAAGTAATAAAAGCAAAATGAAAGATAACATTAAAAACTTGTGATGTGAACCGCAAAACAAGAAGCCTTAACAAATTACGGAAGCTATTTTTGGGGACGTTAATTCGTTTAATTCAAAGCTTGTAAAATTGTAACATTTACTTTTGTCCCTAGCCTATTCTACAGATCATAAGCTTTCGTTTGATGTATAATTCATTGCCATAGCATTTTCTGTTCTAAAGCTATTGTCATTTAGACGTAATCTTTTGTACCCTATTTCCTACTATAATTCCCCAGTTTTGGACATGATTGTATTTTTCTAATTATTGTACGTCTGTTTCTTTGGACGACCTTAAAACTATTCTACAAATCCAGCAAGCTCAGAATGACGCAAACCAAATGAAGCTTTTAGATGCATTGATGCAGAAGCTCTCATTTCATTCATCATCAAATTCTCAGTCAGATAAATATGCCAGCATCGCAAATTCTATTTGTGAATTCAATTATGATCCCGATTCTGGTATTATTTTCGATTCCTGGTTTCGCCGTTTTGAAGACACATTTCGTGTTGAATGCTCGAATCTTGATGATGCAGCCAAAGTTCGCCTACTCTTGAGAAGACTCGGAACACTTGAATATAACAAATATGTAAATTTCATTTTGCCACAAAATCCACGAGATTTATCATTCAATGAGACAGTTCAAACTTTGTCCCAAATTTTTGGTGAACAATCCTCATTATTCAGCATCCGTTATCAGTGTTTTCAAATATCTAAATCCTTATCTGATGATTATCTTACATACGCTGGACATGTAAATAAAGAATGCGAACGTTTTAGAATAAATGAAATTACAGCAGATCAATTTAAATGTCTGATTTTTATCTGTGGATTAAAGAATCCGGAAGATATGGACATACGTACCAGAATTCTATCACGCATTGAGCAGGAGCCTAACATGACCCTGCAAATGGTCACAACCGAGTGTCAGCGGTTGTTAAATCTTAAACATGATTCCACGATGGTACAACAAAATGCAAAGACTTCCAATCTTGCATCAATAAATGCATGCAGATCTCACAAACCTTCCAAACAAAAGACGGCGAACACACAGAAACCTTCTGGTAAACCACCATCACCATGTTGGTCCTGCGGATCATGGCACTTTGTGAAGTTATGCCCATTTAAGAACCAAAAATGCCGCCAATGTCATCGCATTGGTCATAAAGAAGGTTACTGCTCATCAGATAGACGTCAGTTCAAACATCGTGGCGTAAATGTGAAGCGACAGCTACAGAGTCAAGTCAAAAGCACATTTGCAACTTTTAAAGTGGGATTTCAAAGTAAACGGAAGTATGTGAACTTATTAGTGAATGAAAAACCTATTCGTCTTCAATTAGACACTGCTTCCGACATTACGCTGATCTCCAAGAACACATGGCGTAAGCTAGGGTGCCCACGCATCCGACCAACAGAGCATGTTGCTCGAAATGCTTCAGGCGACATAGTGAAGCTAACTGGAGAAGTCACCTGCAACGTGCAGTTCAAGGAACATAAATTCACTGACGTTTGTTATCTAACAAATCGGCATGATTTAGATCTATTGGGATTGGACTGGATTGAGAAGATTGATGTCTTAAATAGTTTATTAAATGAAGTATGTTCTCATGATTCTTGCTCTGATTCTATCCAAAATTCTCATGATATTTCTAAATCAAATGCCTCTGGTGTGTCATGTTCCCCTAATGTCTATGAAGTAAATGCTTCTGATGTAAAATGTTCTCGTATTATTTCTGAATCGAATTCCTCCGATTTAATGTGTTCTCATCGTGATGTCAAATCAAATACCTCCGATTTAATGTGTTCTCATGATACTAAATCGATTACATCCGATTTAATGTGTTCTCACAATGATGTTAAATCCAATAACTCCGATGGATCATGTTCACAAAATGATTCTCCATCAAATTCGTCGAACAAAGTATGCTATCATAAGGTCTTAAAATCTCATGCATTTAATTCCTCTAAAATGCCGGCTGCATCTCACGCAAATAATCTACGAAAGCGAAATACAAAGCCCATTTTCAGACTCAAACGACCAGTAAATTATGCTGCTCTGTCAGTCGTTGATCAAGAACTTGAAAGGTTTGAAGCACTAGGTGTTGTTCAGCCAGTAAATCACTCAAACTGGGCTCCTCCCATAATAGTTGTGAGAAAGATCGGAACTCAATGGAATCGCCATCATGGGGCAAAGCGGAAAATCTATCGTCGTTCCCGATTCTCACCTTCACAGAAAGCCCAGAAACCGTGCTCAATGTGGAAATTTTCCTTGGACAGTTTCGGCATAGAAAATTCTGCAACTAAGAAGACTGTTCAACCTCAACAACATCCTATTGGGAGATCACGACAGAAACGCAAAGGACTTGATATTATGCAGATGGACCCAAAGAAAGGAGCATACTTTTCCGGGGGGAGATACCGATGATATATTAGCTACTGTTTGTAATTAGTGACTAACCGCTTTTCTTTTTTTTTCCTTCCAGTTAACCAAATTGGTCCTTTTTCTTTTACAATGACCACAACGCCGTCCAGTTTCCCTTATGCACGCAGTCAATGGCAGTGTTAACAAAACTTTTTTTTCGTCAAGGGGGAAGATGATGTGAACCGCAAAACAAGAAGCCTTAACAAATTACGGAAGCTATTTTTGGGGACGTTAATTCGTTTAATTCAAAGCTTGTAAAATTGTAACATTTACTTTTGTCCCTAGCCTATTCTACAGATCATAAGCTTTCGTTTGATGTATAATTCATTGCCATAGCATTTTCTGTTCTAAAGCTATTGTCATTTAGACGTAATCTTTTGTACCCTATTTCCTACTATAATTCCCCAGTTTTGGACATGATTGTATTTTTCTAATTATTGTACGTTGTGGTCCGCTTAGTCATCTATTTATTCATGTAACTTTTCACCCTAATCTGAATTGGGAATTCGAGTGCTAGATCGGGTTGGAATAAAGTGATTAGTGTTCCATCTGTCTTGTCTTCTCTCTCTCTCGTGCTTGCCAGCCAATCAGGGACAGAATAGTTTTCGTCTCTCTACCCCTATTTCGAACTCACGCATATTGTCCTCAAGGTTAAGCCAGTCAGTCTATCGTGTCAAGGTCTTAATCTACATTATACTCCGCACTAAGTGGGTAGACAGATTCAAGGACGTAACAACTTGTTAAATCTATACTTGTAGGGTACTAACTGTTTAGTAAGGAGTCAGTCAGTCAGCTACAACGTAGGACCAAGCACATTTATGCATCGGTCCAAGTTGCAACACCTCGTTAGCCCAACAAGATGATTCATAGAAATAGTTAATTTAGTGGTGGTAATATATAAAAAAGGTTGTATATAAGGATATAGTACAGGAAGAAAGATATGAAGCAATTTTAATCTCAAGGTTTAAGGGAAGATAAAGAGTGTATACACCTACGCCATTGTGATCGATTCTGAGCCATGTCACTTAGAGTCCTTCAGGCAACCAGCATAACAGCGATGCTGCCCTCCCACAAGGAGGGGTGGGGTTAGAAAAGGTCGACCCTAAAAATGCACACCTCTCCTTATCCCACGGATTTCCGTCTCCGACGGTAAGGTCCCAACAAGTATGGAGCTAACACAAAAACTACCCACAAAAAGATCGTGTGTGACCGACCTCAAGTAGTTGTCCCTTGGGCACTGCGGTCACGCTCTCAGGTCATTAAGACCACTTCTAACCCAATTTCCTTTTCAGGTACCCCTTGAAGAACCATTCCACGGTGTGGGCAACCGGGAAGTGATAACTGCCCTCATACCTCTAATAGCACTCAAGACCACTATATTCATAATAAATCTCCCTAATAAGGAGTCGAAAGTGTATGAACCAAAGACAAAGTTAAATATATACCTTAATGATTGATACTATTGAAAGTAACTTCACAAAATAGACGTAAAACTTCTGCAACACAAGTCAGTTAGTCAGTCAGCTACAACGTAGAACCAGACACACATATGCATCGGTCCAAGTTGCTATACCTCATTAGCACAACGAGATGTGGCAGAACCTTTTTTTGTTCTGTAACACAAACATATATATATATATATAAAATTAAAAGACATTTTCACCCTTACAGAATCGGTACAGACTGATACACCGACCATGGTATTATCCCCGAATACTTTGCCATTTTTATTTAAAGCACAATGAGCTTGCATTTTATTTTGATATTTAATATGCATCCAATTACCACTGTTTGTGATCTAGAAGAAATTTTGAAGGAGAAAAATGGAAATAGATGGTACAATGATGATAAACTAGATATTTTGAAGTTGGATAGTAATGAGTGGAAAATGATTATCACTGATTATTTAAAGGATCATTATGATTGGTAAGCAAAGATGGATAGTGGATAGCAGTGGAATCCAGTTTGATGCGCGTCTCGTCCTATTTGGGACTCGTCAGTTGGATGTACCTGCATCTCAGAGTTAATGTTCACTCTGGGACTCGAACCCAGTACATTTCGCTTCAAACGCCATCGCGTTATCCACTCGGCCGCTGAGTCCATCTTTGCTTACCATGCTTGTGAATTTAGGCTATATCGAGGCAATACTCACAGTATGCACATATGTCAATAAGAGACTGAACAGTTGCAGTTCTAAACATCAAAAGGAAGATTCAAACAAACAATACTAGGTTGAATTTGATTATTATGATTGTCGAAAAAATGGACTTAGATATGAGAATTTTGGTATCGTGTTATATATATTCTTTGATAGATAATTATAACAATGATGATACTCATTGATTGACTCTGAAACCTTAGCCGTATTACACTCGTCTTGCTTCATTCAACACAAGTAAATTTAATCACTATGAAATATGTACGAGAATTCTGATCGAATGTGATTCGAGTGTTAAACTCTTGAAAATGTGAAAACGAGTTTTGTCTAGAAGTACTTTATCACTGAATACAATTAAAACAATAAATTCGTAAGAAATCATAAGTTGATCGGAATTGAAGAAATAAAGAATAGAATATTTTGGCATTTTGAAACAATATAGACCCACAATTTTACATGTCATTCGGTCCAGGAATCCGACACAGTGATCTAAAAGTATAGTAAATGTTTCGAAACTTGCATGTGGCTCTTAGGCTCAACCATGTATTATACTGTACCGTTCCATTGCAAAGGAGCCCATAAACAGAAAGAAATATCCGATTTGCCCATTTTGCAGTTTGTTACACGAATCATATTCAGACTACACAAATCTCTTTACAAAACACCTTATTCAGTCAGTATTATGTGTTACAATGTGCTATTGAGTTATCAGTATTAATAACCGACTGGTTGTTTTCTTTTACTCTCTGCATTAAATAATCTGGAACCTGTTCCCACTTCTGAGCTTTTATCTTATTCCCTGTATATGCTGAGTCAAGAGCTCTCGTCTTATAACGTTTTATTCTTACTTTTAGATATTCATAGGCTGACCAAATCAAAATCACTTGACTTATACTAATTTTATATTCAGTTACAAAATCTATCGACCAATGTTCAGTTATAACAGAGAGGTAATTGGGAGAGAAAAAACAGCTTAGATTGCTTAAATAGTCATTTGATTTGATTATTAAAGAGTTATGCTACTGACTCGTAATAAGTACTATAATTTAAAACACAAAAGATATAAAGCCACACACTGACCACATGTTTTTCTATTGTACCCAATTGAGCGAACTGGTTAAGAATAAATGCAGCTCGTGATGGAGGGAACCTAAATTAAAGTCGTGACAAGATAGAAGAAAAATTTTTGAGTTTTTGACATGAAACAGATCATAAATTATAACCTACTAAATGTGAGATAACTTACGATAGGTTACATTTTATTGCTTAAATGTATTCATCTACCATTTCAGCCAGTCAATCACAAACAACGTAGAACCTGGCATAAAACTGCGCAAGCTTAAGTTCTCCTACCATGCTAACATAACGAGTTAGAATTATCAAAATGAACACCATATAATAAATGCATCTAAACCACTCCGACCGATTCTAAGCCATGTCAACCAAACCCTCAAACCAATGACAACGGTTAACGCCCAGACCCTAATCAGGTAATCTGCATCTACCAACATAATTCAGTTCAGTGGTTGACGACTCCATGGAATGATACCACGTCTTGGTTTAGCTTCCTCTTATTTTCTTCCAACATATTACTACTCCACCCAACAGTATTCATGGAGGTAACTAGTTGGGCATACATAAAATATGTTCTAGCTACCTCAGATGATAAGGTTTATTGGTGTACCATCTCTAGCTAATAGTCTACGTTTAACCTACGAGCTACTTACCATATACGAGCCATCCCTCGAAGATTTTTCTGATTAAATACGAGCAAGCCATACAGGTTCTAAATTATTAAAGCTAATGTTTTGAAGTACCGAAATAATACAGAGAACTATCGCATAGCATTTCTGCTTGTTGACAGGTAAATGGATATCTTAACTATGCAACAAGCGGTTCAAGTTAGCAAAAGGTACATGAACTCTTTTAAGAGTGATGGGATTTCGTAAGTCAGTAAGCTGCTAAAAATAAAATTTTCTTGGTAAAATAAACAACTTCACTTCCTACGTCCAAATTAGGAATTAACACATCCCTAAGTTTGAACCTTGATTAAGCTGCTTCGGTTTGGGTAGCTAGAGAGTATTATTAACCTTTACAATTAAAGCATGGCTCGAAGTCAGGTACATGAATCCATACCTGGAAATGAGTTATTAATAATAATATTCCCATATAAAGTGTTTTTATTATTATAACATTAGGCATGAGTAACCTGAAATGTGTACTATAATAATGTTAACATAGGGAAGGATACATAAAATAGTTGGCAAACATACCCGAAAACAGTTACCCAACAATCATGTGGATTCGCATTATCTAAATCGTTTGGACTAAAAAGCATGAAAAAAACAAATAGGAAAGAATAATAAAGTTAAATGAATAACAGTTAGCAATACTTGCTTAGAAATCATCCATGTTTCCTAAACAGATTAGGTCAATCTTCAATTATTGTAATGAATGATGACAATATCATCTTTTCGAACTCATTGTTACATATCTCACTTTATCTGTATTGTAATCAACTAGAAAGTTTACGGCAAATGAAGTACTTAAGTGTATGAACAATAATTAGCTACTAAACATCAGTGTTCTTGAGTGCTGTTAGAGGTATAAGGGCAGTTACCACTTACGATTGCCCACACCGTGGAAGGGTTCTTCAAGGGGTACCTGAAAAGGAAATTGGGTTAGAAGTGGTCTTAATGACCTGAGAGCGTGACCACAGTGCAAAAAGGACAACTTCTTGAGGTCGGTCACACACGACCTTTTTGTGGGTAGTTTTTGTGTTAGCTCCGTACTTGTTGGGACCTTACCGTCGGAGACGAATATCCGTGGGATAAGGAGAGGTGTGCATTTTTAGGGTCGACCTTTACTAACCCCACCCCTCCTTGTGGGAGGGCAGCATCGCTGTCATGCTGGTTGTCTGAAGGAAACACCTTACTGCTGTCACACCTCTGTACAGTCAGCAGTACGACTTCGCCTTCGGACCTTGGATTTGCTGCTTTCAGTTTCTTTTCTCTTCAACCGACCTGCCTGGCATGGTAAGACCTTGAGGAACGATTGTTCCAGCCAGTATAGCTCGACTGGTTCATCATGATAGGTAAGCCCGACCACCACGTCAAAGTAGCAGCAACGGTCGGGACTAAACATCATAATAGGCGCATAATGATTTACTTGTCGAAATGTAACCATTTACGATTGAATCTACAAAATTTACGAGATAGGTTCCAGTTCACATAAAGACTATCATACATCAACAGTAGACTTTATAAATAATCTACAAAGGAAAGTTTCAAGCTGAATACTCAATACCTGGAAAGCAGATAGACGTCACTAGTAAACGAAATGGACCAACAGAAGAATGTCAACGGATTGACTCCTTGTAAACCAATTAGGTACAGGTTTATATCAATTAATTATTAGATTGTGTCTCGCGAGACTATTTCATCGCCTTATTTTGATGGATAAATAACAGGGGACAAATTAATTCCATAAAGATACTCTACATAATCGAATAGAGATATAGATGGTTGTGGTTCTTGGTGCTAACTAGTAGTAAGACAAAAAACAAAGGGGATTTTCGATGTCTGCAGGTTTTCGGACATGCTATAGTGTAGACCTGACAGTAACAAGTACTGACAAAACCTTCTAAATAATATATTTTTAACTACATATCAAGGAATATGCCACCGGGAATCAGCGATTACATTTTATGGCATAAAAAGTGAGAATCTGATCAGAGCGACATTTATCTGAGCTAATATAAATTACTTGAGAAAAAAGTCAAACTGTTATTAATTTTTCATGGTTAAAATCATTTCCGTTACAGTAGCGTGTTACCCACAAAGCTCATTTGAATAAGCGTGTGTAAATGAGAAAAATGTTTGGAGAAATAGGTTACCTTCGATGTGAAAGCAAAGCCTCCGCTAAACGATCAGGTGTACTAATACCATCTTGCTTCTTATTCCCATCGTTTAGATTTACAAGAATACTGTTATTATGGAGTGGTGACCCAACTAAAGGTGGGCGATTATTGACAACGTTATGCAAAGGTGTTCGATGATAACTAGGATCACCCGGCGATTGAAAAGGACTAACACCTATTTGTTTTACAGGAGGATTCGCCGATGAACCAACAGTGTAATTTGGTGTACTGTGTTTTATTCCACCGAAATTGTCTGAGCTAGGCTTTGTACGGACACCAGCACCACCAACGGCTGACCACATACTTCGTGTAGGAGGTGATGTTAAACGACGTCCAATTGACTCATGTGCTTGACTTAAATAGCGTGGTTGCAATTTGTTGTTATACTGAGAAGCCTAGAAAAATATATAAAGAAACCGGATGAATGATCGATTGATAATATGAAAAAAGATGTAAAAGATAGTGTTCATAGTTGTAATTTCTCAGTTAAAATAGATCCCTATCAGAACTATGCGAAGATCGATTGGTCCGAATCGCTTACAATTCGAAACAAAGAAAAGTGATTTGGAAATACAATCAAAAAGCTTATGGATAGTGGATCACTACATAACGACTTTACTGATGGTAAAGAAGTTCAGTAGGACATATATCATCAATCTAAATACGGATTCAGTTTGTTCGAATGAAGTACATCTAGTGTTTGAAGAGTACCACGAAAAATAGATAGCTTTTTAAGCATCAACTGGATCCAAATTTGTGATCTACTTGTTAGATTACCATTACTAACCAGTCATAGCTCAGGTATAAGAAGCACTGCAAACACGACTCTTAACATATGGTTTATAAATATTATTTTCGATCTATGTGGAATATATGTGCCAGTATTTATCTGATCAACAACTATTGTTGTCTCAACAATCACGTTCAACAGGATTTAATATTTCATAACTCTCAGAACCCATTAAAACGCTAGACGTTGTAAATTATGCATAGTATGTAAAGATCAATGAAATCATCTAGTTATCTGAAAGTTGTCAAAAATAGTTTTTAATTTATGATTTAGTAGTTAAGACGACCGGTTATACTTCGGAGCTAATATAGTTGCCCCTGCTATCTAGCAGCACCGTGGGGAGGCCTTAGGTCGGATTGTGCTGACACTTCAAAGATACAGAGTAATATTGTTCGGATACTTATAAGGTCGTAGCATTGTGTTATTTTCTTATCTGATCACCTTTGCATCTCCCGAGTTCATTGAAACTCGTTAAAGCGGACGAATAATATGCGCTTCTTAAAAACGATTCCATGGAGGGTCACAGTACAACTGTGACGATTACTAATCCGTTTCACTAGAGAATACGAGACCAATCAAAACACAAAGTTATTGAGTGGTGTAATTTTAACTACACCTTTATTATTTAAACAAGACAAAAAATAAGATCGGGTTTACTTATAATATACATTATATTATTAGAGTGTTTTATTCCATGACTCTGGACTATAATATAATGGGTTGTCATTCAATTGTCAAGACACAGATGCACTGTTCCCAAACACAGCAAATAACAAAAAACATGTTGATCAGATTCAATTCCTAGAATTAGGAACAATTACCACCATGAAATCTGAGTAATTCATAGGTGCTTATACTCACTAAAATGTGAGTTTAGATATTACATACATAATACAACCACAAAAACTCCCTCAACATAATCCTTGAGAAACTCACTGGTATATTTTGTAAATTTCCAGAAAGTGATGAAAATGCATTTTGGCGTGAAACTTTAGACTCTGAGCTTGTTGATACCGTCTCTAAGATCTGTGGATTTTCACTCATTAAAAATCCTGGAAGATATTGGCAAGTGCCCGGAGAAGTACTTGACCCTGTACCAACTGAGTTTATTGGAGGAGAACCTAGAGTCATAGGTTCGGTATGGCTGAAAGCAGAACTGTGCATCGTTCCTCCTTTACAAAAGAAACCACAAATACGGTGAGCAAACTTGTAATAAAGTCGATTTTTTATCAAGTATTTGCATTTAAAACAACCGATGACCGCCTCATTACAAACCCCTGACCCAAAAACCTATTCACTGAAGAGAAACGTGCGAAGTTAGATCGAAGAGGTGTTAGCAAAGGAAATTATCGGAGGGCGAGGAAAGTTCACCAACAACCTATTTGTAAAACATCAAACACCTTTTGAGAAATTAGTGGTTCTATAACGTATAAGGAATATTTTTCCGACTGTTAAAGTGAGCAAAACGTTTTCAGTAGCTTTAGAATTAAGATGACTAAACACTGAAAACAGACAGTCAAAAAGCCGAATATATTGGCCTAAAGACTTACTGAATCTATCCATCTACTTAACCTAGGTGAAACGCCAGTCAAAGATCAAACTATCTGTTGGATGGATAAAAATCAGTCTTTTTTGGTATCCAATATTGTGAAAATTTAAAAGCGATATGGTAGTTGCAGCTACGAAACTTCTAAGGCCAAACTAACCCATGTAAAATGTTTTACAGTAGCAACAACAAAATGAGAGGCCGTGGCCGATTTTAGTCTGTCGCCCTGGGGTGAATCAACTTGGTCACCCAAAGACAGACCCTGAAAATTTGAACCATAAAAAACTACAGAGAGCAGACAGAGTGTGTAAGTACATGACCGGGCATTAATCACATTGAACATAGACTTAGCGAATACCTTCAAACTAGACTACCTGATTATCGATTTCAGAGTAGTTTGTCTGCACCTGAATCATTACATATAGTCGCTGTGCCAAAAAACAATAGTAGCGGATGGGCGACCAGAAAAGAATGAAACTTAGATAAGGTTCGAAATAGTATTAGGCCATCTGATGATCCCAACTTGCTTATACCTTGACATTGTAGCACATCAGAATATTTAAGCAGAAGCAGATATTAAGGAATCAATACGAGATTGTCTTAACCGAGAAATGAATTTTTTCTTGAAAAAGAACGCTGTATGAATAAACGATATTGAAAACACTTTAAGTACATCAATAAATTTAACCACAATAAAAATAAACCCGGTTCGCAACGCTACTACACCGACAAACCACAAGTGACCTTGTGGTTATAAGTCCCACCAAGTGATTCACTGAAGACGTTTAAACAATGCAAAGTTCTTGTATCTCAAACTAGTCTCATTTGCTTCAAACAAACCATTGTCATCGTTAATTTCTGAACATTCGACCAAACCGCAGGTCGTACTTTTAGGTACATTGGTAAATTCAACATTCCTTGTTTATCATTATTCGTCAATCCTGGACGGTCACCTCATTCTCGTTTTTGTTTTTCTTTCAACTCGGCAATACCCGAAAAGTCATTCATCAACCTCCGACGCGCGAATACTCCCAATGCATTTGAGACTGATACAAAAGCCGGCTGAATTTGGTGAAGGGGTATTGTGATGCCAGTGAAGTGGCATGGCCCTTTCAAAATCGTCCGGCGATAATATCACTGAATACCGGGCAGTTTCCCGATCCTCTTCAAGGTCAAGGACGACCAACGCTCACAAATTAATTGCGAACCATGGACTGACCCATGCGGTAGTGGTCTTGTACTTACTCTTACTATTATATCTTTGTATTAGATTTGCTTGTGTTGTACGGTGCCCCCGAATGGTCTGGTATGGCCGACGGCGAGGACAGTCTGCTCTCCCTCTTGAAATGCCCTTGCATGGCCAAGCTTGTACGGCTACTGTCAGAGGAAGTTCTACTCACTACCTTCTCGCCACATTACTGTTGTCTAAGAAATTGAGAGGACGAAAAGCGAATGCCCGGTGCTTTAACCGTGTTGGTGGACACGGAGGGTCAACCAAGAGGAGTTGAAAAACCGAATACGAATACTGAAAAAGTCTTTCTGAAACTACCTATACCATTCAAACTGGCTCCCTTCAACGTTTGCATACTAATGCAGATCGGGAAACAGATAGAGGTGGCTATGTCTTTAGAAAGTCTTAAAGTGGACTTTTGTTGTCTATCCGACACCCGTATACAAGACTTTTATGATGTACTACAACTTAGCTCTACATACGTCATTTCAAAAGGCTATTTTTACGTGCGTTTATCCGGGGATCCTATGGCATCTTTGTCTGGTCTTGCTGGCGTTGGTGTCACGCTAAGCGCTAGAGCTGAGGCAGCACTAATCGATTGGATCCCCATTAACAGTCGGTTATGGGCTGTCAGATTAGAATGTTCCATCAAAGCACGAAGAAATCGGTGTGGGAAATGATGTCTTTTCGTCACCTCTACCTATTCTCTTACAGATTGCAACTAGTATGTCATCGAGTATACGTTTTACCATCAGTAAACAGTTCTTCTACAGCAAGTGAGTTCATCAGATATTGTAGTACTAGGTGGAGACTTGAATGCACAGAAGAGATTCGTTTAGGTGTCCGATGGGGACAAGTTAGTCACAGGGCAGATAACGCGGACCGTCTGCTGCAATTGTGCAAGGACCACAACCTATTTCTGGCTAGTACTCACTTCCGGTACATTCATCGCCGATGTGACACCTAGCCCCCTCTCTCTGTATCTCAAGCCTGGACTCAGACCGATCACATCGCAATCAGCTACCGCTGACGTGGTTGTGTGCAGGACAACTGCTCCATTTGCAGTATCTACCTGGAGTCTGATCATGCTCTTATCTGCCCTAATCTTACCTTACATTTCAGTGCCCGATGAAATCATCGTCTTAAAGGGTTCGATGCCAGTAAACTGGCTGCGGTTTCTTTTGCAACCAAATATCAAACCGGGCTGGGCTTAAGGCTAGCTACCATCCCACCGAAAAGTATAAATGGGTATTGGCTGCAACTGCATGATTCCATGAAAATGGCGAGTCAAGCCGCTTGTGGCTTATAAGCGCTGGGTTTCTTCAGTCTCCTTACAACTCATTGAAGTTTGTCGGTCTACTCTAAGTGGCCTGGAGTTGAGTCACAAACGACAACTGTTATGTGATGAAGTCTGTCTAGGCCCGTGGTGTGAAAGAAAGCTGCAAAAAGGGCTGGCTTCTGTTGGACCTTCACGACTCCCTGTCTGAGTTCCTAAGATGGTGCAACACAGTGACTGAAGACGTTAGAAGATGTGGCTCAGAATGGAAACCAGTGGCGATCATACTGTAACTTCATTTTACTTTCTTCATAAAAAATGGACGTAGCCTCTTTAACTGGGATTCTTTTCGCTTGTACATTTGCCAAGTGAACTGCTTCTCCCATTATCATTTCGCTACCATACATTAATTTCTGTTCTCTATTGTTCTCCTTTTTCTTATACATACTTTTCATTCTCAATCTCTTTACATTCTGATTGTTATTATGTGGCACACATGTGCTTGATTTCCTTTTGTACCAATATTTATGTGTTCAAATAAATAAATAAATAATGTTTTGTATGGTTATCCAAATAGATATAGTGCCTGGATACGGCGGAACGGTAATCCACGTTAGGTAAAAACTTCGCGGTGTGACTTCAACAGTTTTCTGGTCACCCCGGGCAGGCCCCTGACCATCCACATAGATTGCCTACATTGATGATCTGCGCTAGTAGCTGTAGATCGTTATGTAGTTCACTTAATATTTATGTCGACCCATGCGTTATTTTACGATATCGGTTACTTTGCCAGAGGTTCTATAGTAGTGAGGAATTCGTAAGTAGCTCTGATGAGTTTCATCGAGTAGGCTAGTCTCAAATGTCAAAGTATCAGCCTCGTTACGAAGGGATAATAATGTTTATCTGTATGTAACCAAGTACGTCTTAATGTATTGGCTGATAGTCAATGCTTCGAGTTGCTTTATTTGACATTGAGGATGCAAGAATTTCTTTTAAGATGGTTCGCAACCACGTGTACGCCGTAAGGCCTATAGTTTATCAACCTTTGAGCGGCAATCCGAAGTCTAAGCACCCTAAAAGTGTGTACTGAAATATTGTAGTCTGAATGCTTTCGAGATGACGTATTTACTGTGATACATCGGAATGTGGTGTCATGAGAGCTGTACACAGAAGAAGACGTAATATCCCTTTTGGAAGTTTTTTAAAAGTGTATGAAAAACCCTCCATGTGCAAACTTCTTTCATGTAACTTGATGCTTTTCCTCTATATAGCATCAAGTAAGCCAAAATCTCCAGAACTGAATTTGAATACATTCTACAACCGGATATTATCCGTCCCTCTGATGGCCAATTTGCATCCCTTTAACACACGGTTCCAGACCAAAGTGAAGGCGATTGGCGACCATCCGTGAACTACTGTTCCCTCAACCGTCGAACAGTGCCAGACAGGTACCCAATACGTCATATCCAAGATTTTACGAATGGCCTACGATGCATGAACATATTTGCTAAAATTGGCTTGGTCAGTGTGTATCACAATATCGCAGTAGCTGGGGGAAAAATCCCTAAGACTGGTAATATCACACTTTCTTGACTGTTCGAGCTTGTGCGTATGCCATTCCGCCTTGGAAATACGGCACAAACATTTCAAAGATTTATAGGTAACTTACTTCGTTATATGCCATTTCTAAAAGGGTAGGTAAATTATTTTTTAATTGTCGGTTGGGATTCAAAATCACGCGAACAATGCATGAGAGCAGTTTTAAGGTGGGCGGATGAAAATTGAATGAACATACATCAAAGTGTGTTTTCGGTGTTCAAGCTCTAGACTGTCTCAGACATACAAAAATCCCCTACGGAATTACGCCGATAGAAGAAGAAGTGGACACCGTCAGATAACACCTCATATTAATTTCTCTAACACAACTAAGAAGTTTTCTGGGCCTAATTAACTTTTACCGCAGATTCATGCCCGGTTGTGCATATTTGCATGGAACTTTTGACAGATTCCTTTAAATTGGGCTACCATATGACTGCCTTAAAAGGCATTTAACACAGTTTAGACAGTAAAGTCACCACATTAAGATATTACCTTGCTGCATTGATATAATGACTTGACTAATACGTACTTGTTAGTCAAACAAGCGTTCAAAATAAAAACACTGGATCCTACTATTAAAATTAGCACCAAGGGAACATATATTTCTGGGTCACAATTTGTAGTATAATCGGGCAGCTCAGATCCGTTCATGGTACAAACTTCTGATATTTTTGAACCACCTAAAACAACAATCTCATCAACACTATAACTAGTTGCTAGTAATTGTTTTAGATATCGTCTTATGAATTGTCTTGACTTGATGACTGCGTAATACGATTAATAAAACCATCAGCACAAACTCGGTCTACAAATTGACTTATAGTATCATTAAATAGTGTTGTTTTTCCATGGTTATCTTCATTTATTATAAATGAATTCAGTATGTTTTTCCGTCACTTGTTCATTTAGCAAACACCTTAAAACCTTGTCAATCTAATCGGAGGTTTAGCGACACAATCATATATGCGAATCATCGACATGAGCAGTCGAGGAAATCTCCTGCACACTGAAAACATCACTGTCGAATTTACCTCTACACTGACAAAGGTTCATGCCATTATCACAGACAGGGGTTGGGAGTTGTACTCCTCTTTGTTACAACTTATGCTCTCTGAATGTCAGATGAACAGCACTAATTGTTTATCATTTTGCAGAGGTTGATTTAAAAGAAAGAATCGTGCAACGCCGTGTCCCCTATATTCGTGACGCACACGCCTTGTCAGTTTCAACACCCTATAATCACTCAAGTTCACATAAATCGATCTCTATATTTTCCCTGACTTGTCACTTGTAACTGATTCGTATGCAGCGTCAACCAGTATGTATAAATATAAAAGATTAGCCAAATGCAAATAAGAACGCTGAGTCTAGAGTATGTCCCTCAAGGATGCACTGACGTTCAACGAACTGCCGTGAGCTACCTGTCAAAAATTCACATAATCAGTATTTTCATGTATTAAACAAATTTCTGATGATTGTTCATATATATTAGTAGTATTACTAAATCCGATAACGGTTAAGTAATAGGAAGGTCGAGATAATCTCCCCATAACCAAAAAGGTCGTATTAAGCTAAACGAACTAACTAAAACACCAGTTGGAATTATTCCTCTCAATGGTTATAATTTGTCCCTTCAGTTAGCCTACTGGTACTAATCCAATTGGAAATCAACTGATGTGGGCAGAATACAGACATTAACATTAATTGGCTGTTTAATTTAAACTGAATATAGTACCATTATCAACATTGATACAATATTGATTGTTTTTCTGTTTCTGAGCACAAAATACATCGACAGCAAGTTCAGCTATTAACAAACGACTATTACTATGCATCTTAATGTGACTTGTCACAATATCTCTATGCCAAATCATTACTCATTATGGCAATTCCACTTTACCTGAAGCTTAAATAATGCGTACATAGATGTTTATTTTGAGTGTGCTTGGAATTAAACAAAAATTTTTTAAATCACCCCATGTATCTCTCGACTAGTTGCCGCCACGTTTTTGATTTATCTTTCATTTGTCAATACGTGAAGGGATTCTAGTAACCCTTTGATAACCCCCGTCACGCGACAATCCCGTTCGATTTGAAATCGGATCAACGTCATGATGATACTGGTGGGAGAGAAATATCGTCGTACTGGTTCCCAACCATGTGGTCCCTGAAGCTGAACATATAACTACTGAGACGACTTACATTTGACATATAACACTTAAGAAAGGCCGAAAATGGTGAACGCCGAGACGGTGATGAAAATGGTATGACTCGGCCATTCATGCTATAAGATCCAAACTAGGTTTGACTGAAGAATAACTGTCTGGTGATAGAAGATACTCGTGCACTTCAATCGAAATCAGAACAAGGTGATTGAGGCAACAACGGTTCTAAATTATATCATAAATACAAATGTACAATTTTACCTAAGCAGATATTACCACTCAGTTATTCAAACAATAATTGTTCCCACAATAATCCATCTAAATTACAATAAATAGACAAATTGATAAGAAAATTACCGAACGCACCAAAGAATAAGTGTTGTTCTGTCCTTTATGGCTAAATCAAATAAAAAATCCGTTCAAAAGATAATGGTTCATTGTTTTATAACACAAAGTGATTCCAATTCTGGGAAAGTGCTTCAAGTCACAACCAAAATGCACGATCCTAGTCAAATCAAGCAACACGATCAAATAGGGAACAATCAGTATGGCTGCCGCCAAGATTAAGTATCAACTAAAACAACATAGCTACAGTTCAGAAAGAAACATAGAAACTCAGTGAAAGCAAAAATGCTAAAACTGTTATGAAATGAAACATCACAATCTCAAATGGTATCAAAAAGACTAACAAAAATGTACAACTAAAGAAACCATTAAGAATAGGTTGCAAATGTACGCATGGAGGAATTTTCACACACGAAACCTTCAAAATAGATCTTACACAGGCGTGGTCACTCCATGTGACTTCTTACTTTCTGAATGGAATATATTTTTTCTCCCCATCTAAAATGTGTTATTCAGAAGTGTTAGACGTCATGCTGCCGATTAACATGATAGGGCGAGCCAGTGTACACTGTGATGTGACTTCCACGTGAGACCTTATAGATTGTGTAGTCACATTATGACAAAACTACAACTTTGAGACTAGGCCGATTAACATAGTCGCAAACAGAAATGTACTAGTGTCAAAATAAACCATTTTTTACTTAGATCATTCTTTGTCACCGTGATGGGGTATACTTCTTTCCAGTCTGTCATTAGCATTTGTTCTTCCTCCCAAATCTTCCTAATTAAAGATTGAGGCATATTTGTAGATACTTTTATTTCTGACCCCTGTGCTTCAGCTGGTATATTACCAGGTCCTGTCGCTGTCCCGCTCTTGATTTTTCTGATGACCATCTCGATTTCTTTGATCGTTGGTGGAGTGACATGTACAGGGAGGCCTGTACGTGTTGGTTCGATGTGCAGTGGGTATGGTGGGACTGGTCTATTTAGCAGTTCCACGAAGTATTCTAGCCATCTTTTTCCCTGTTCTTGAGTGTCCGTGATTGGCTTACCTTCTTTAAGTTAAGATCAAAAGTGTAATGTACTGAACAAGCGTTGTACATAGAGATGCTGTAGGTATTCGGAGTTTGACAACATCTTTACACGTAACCCCCTTTATCGTCGAAGGATACCCAGTCATTCAAATCAGAAGTCAGAAATTTGGGAGTATGAAGATAGATTCGGAAAGCCATCGATATGTCGAGAAGCGTTTGGTCTTAGCTGATCATCAGTTGCAAAGGATGTATAGGGCGGCGTACCCACTCGTGGTCTGATGCGGATGAGTGACCGAGCACCTTCAGCTGCATTGTGCCCAGTAAGACTAATGAGGTAAGCATCGGTTTAGAAGACTTATAGAACTATATATTTGCTGCCACATGCACAGTAATGATACAAAATTACTTTAGACAAAAACATACCCATGGTATTACCTTGACTATAATTAAATCTATCAAGACGAAAACAGTAGTCTTGATGTGTAATAAATGACCAGAACTATAAATTTAAATAGGTAGGGAGAAATATCACTGTCCTTTTAAATAGCATTCCTCCTTTAGTTGTCTTGCATTAACTGACTACAATTGTGCATTTCTCGATATTCATTTGAAGCACACTTCCAGAACTGGAAACACTCAATGTTGTGATAAATAATTAAGCTCATAATTCTTATTGCTCCTTTGTTACTGTTTTTATAGATTCAGACATTACCTTATGAATAAAGTTTACATGGTTTACTTTTTAAGGATAGAATTATTTCAGTGCACTAACAGAACATTTACTTTCGAACCTGACAATTATCTGAGATTCCTTATCAGTTTATCCCTTCCACATAATTTCGATTTAGTTACCTGAATTTCCTGAAAACCATTGTCTAAATAACCGAGTAATACTATCTGATTAGGCAATAATATATTTACTTAATTTCGTAACTTTATACGGATCCATTCACCACACAGCTATTTCGTTTTAAATTTTGACCGGTTAGGAGTATGAGTGTCTGGATTATTCTTTATAGTTACCGTTTTATTTTAAAATAAGCAAACGGTACTCTGACCCAAATTTGTTTCGCTATTCGACGGCAGAGTGAATTGTATAAAATGTATCATGAAGTGGTGTTCATTTGTTCAACTTGTAATGCAAGTGGGAATAGGTAAAATGTCTCTTTATTAATATTTCTTCAGATACTCTTTGTTCATAACAGTTATTATTGATATTTGTCTCCCTGATCATTTTGTACTGTTTACTTGGACAATGAGAGAGTTAACGGACTATGGGAAGTTGACCACACTAGAAAGTAATAAAATTTCAAAGATATCAATTTACTACTCATTTTTAAGTAATTTCAAGATTTCGATCACCTGTTTCTAAACGGCTGTACATAGACACTAATTTAGTAAAGCTTTATTGGCTTAAAATTAACGTCTTGAGTACATAAAATTCAGATTTGTTTGTCCGCCTGAACAACTATCGTAATTAGGCTTCACTTAGACACTTACTTCAAGCACTGATACAGGTTTATATGTCTACTAACCTGCCGGATACGTACGGTTATTTCGGTTTCCATTTTTATAGGTAGGGATATCTGCCAAGTGTCGGTTGGAAGAACCAGTCGATAAACTGTTTAACTTCAACTGAGAGTGGCTTACATCCGTAAAATGAAACTCTATGGTGACATTGGATCTCAACCACACAATCCTCGAGACCGAACATGAGATAACTGAGAGAATTCACATTCAGTATTCAATACCAAAGAGAAGGTCAAAACTGATGAACGCAAGAACAATCAGTCTGTATGGCGTGACTCAGCTGTGAAGGCTTGATAACTATGTGACTCGTTCCTTTTAATATTAAATGTATTATTCTATCGATAGAGTGAATGTGTTTTTCAGAAGTGCTAAACATCATATTACAGACTATCAAGATAGGACGAGTCATTGTAGACTATGATGTGAATTCCACGTAACACCTTGTGAATTAGGTAGTCACATGATGACAAATCTACATTTGTGGAATAGTTCTGTTCTTCTAGTAGCATATATAAGTGTGCTGATATTGACATAGGCCATAATTCAACAACGCCACATGCATTTAAACTAGCCTACTCCTATCATTGACATTGATACGTCTGCATCAACAAAAATACGACGAATAGGTTTGCGTAAACTAGGGTTAATCAAGTGAAACGCACCGTTTGTCCAAAATGGCTATCGGCTTCCAGATTTCCGCCTGTAAACTAAAGACAAGATCTTGCAGATGGTCACCAGACACTCAAAAGAAGGCAAACTTATGCTATAGTGCCAATAAGATAGCGGACTCTCGTCATCATATTGATGACGTATGAACGACAATTATATCCAGGCTTAAGAAAATGCAATGTTTCTGGCAATTTTTGGAAGGCTTACCACAAGTTTTGTGGTACCAACGCCAGCTAGGGCTTTCTGTTTCTTACGGTCTACAAACAGATCTTTATTGTGGTAGGGTTCTTTGATTAGTTTTTGATCGTCTCTGATCATGGTGAGAGAAAAGAAAACGAGTGATAGTGTTACAGAGATCTGTAATTTTGCTTCGTATCAACTGAGGCTTTTCTTTGACAGAACAAACCTTCATGTTGGGAGTTGTTCAGATCTCTGAAATCCTATCGACAAGTGTATCTAGTTCATCTACAGCGTTATTTTGGAATGTGACAAGAACCTCTTACACTAATTGTCCAGCTTATATAAAAGGAGCCATCTGAAAAAGTATGCGTCAGATTTTGTTGATCAATAACCGCTCTCATCAGTAGCGACACTTCTGTTCCTGAGAGGTGTTGCAATTCGATATTGTGGAAGAGTTTATCTAACCTTTATCAATCGGTTAGGCCCACACTCTTAAGAACGACCTTTTTCGGAGTATGAAGTTCGGAGACATCGCTAGCGAGCATACCTGGTGTAACATGCCTATGAACTTGTAAAATAATTCCTTCACTACGGTAGGGGATCGTACCCATGATGATCAGCTTCTGTATCACAGAACCAGGCTTTGATATTGGCGGACCAGAATGACGTAAGTTGAAAAGTGAGGACGAGGGAGTCTTAATCTTTAATGGTCGGGGGGTGGGCATAATAAGCATAGAGTATCTAAATATACGAAAAATTCGAAAATGCAAGGTCATGTCAAAGTATGTAAAATACATTATTATTTTAGTATCTCAGGATCGGACTGCAATTGGATTGTATGCTGACTGTCATCGAAATACACATGTCGGTTATCCTCGTATACTTCATAGACTTAAATCGTGTTGGTGAATAACGGAATCAAATAAGTCAAATGTGAAAATGAATTTTTGAATACATATATTTTTTACATTCACTGATCTGGACCGGGAAGGAGAGGGATGAGGCGAATAGAAGTGAG
The DNA here is from genome assembly GCA_944470415.2 of Schistosoma rodhaini. Lineage (NCBI taxonomy): Eukaryota > Metazoa > Platyhelminthes > Trematoda > Strigeidida > Schistosomatidae > Schistosoma > Schistosoma rodhaini. Next base: position 1,559,191 of record OX104038.1, read on the forward strand.
CGATGCGAAATGATGCACGGTGGAAGTGTGTGAGCCAACCGACGTTACAATAAATATATATCACTTGGACAAGGAACAGACACACAGTTCATCCTTTGAGGTACCAGATCACGTAGGGCTCATCAATAAAAATGTCGAAGGTATCCAGGGCTTGACATATTTGTCATCTGCAACATCTTTAAAGTCGAGGATCCTAAAGCCAGTCAAACCAGAATTCAGTTATGAAGGAGTCCGGAGATAAATCTTGGTGGTCGATGAGCTGAGAAGTTTAGGGGCTTAGCTGACTAGTTGTTGTGGGCTTTGAGGAGTACAGAGTACTCAATCTTTCACGATTCCTTTCATCTCGGTAAATTATTGATACGTTCCACCATTAAGCTATATTAAGGAGGAGAATTACTCAAGACAAAGTAAGAAAGAGATCAGATAAAAATTGCTGCGAAATCTAGACGCTGGCGAAAAAGACCTGAAAATAGTAAATTTTCGGAATGTGAGGCTTCGACAGAGGATGATGCCGAGGCCATTCTGTGTGAAGCACGAGACCATTTAAATAGGCTTCGGATCTGTTATACCAATGCACGGAGCTTGCTCAACAAACTATCGGAATTAGGCGTACAGATTGACTCTACAAAGCCAGACATAATCGCAATCACAGAAACTTGTCTGACGCAGTCTATAGATAGTACGGAACTTGATTTCGCGGGTTTTGCATTAGTAAGGGCCGATAGAGTACAAAAGCGTAAAGGAGGGAGAGTGGCTCTATTTATTGAGAATGATATCCCATTCACCATTATCGACAGTGTATCCCATGAAAGTGGGACGTATGAATTAGTTGGCTGTGAGGTAAATAAGGTCCTGCTAAGCAGTCTCAACACATGGTCACGAAGTGATCGATGTCTAATCCTAGAGGACTTTAATACACCCATGGTGGACTGGGGAAATCTGCGGACTGAATCGTCAGATAATTCCTTCCAACAGGAACTAGTTGATGCGGTTATCACATGTGCCCTGGTGCAAAACGTGAAGGAAGCAACTAGGTACGACCCGGGCTCTGCATCATCCTTACTAGATCTTATATTGACTCACTATGAGGATGATGTGAAAGCTAGTGCGCTCTTAAAGACCAAAAATTACCTATAGACGTAGCTTACATCGATTTCAGCAAAGCTTTCGACAAAGTTCCGCATAACCGGCTGTTATATAAGCTAAGGAATGTCGGGATTGGAGGCAATCTATTGATGTGGATAAAAGACTCCCTAGTTGGGCGTCAACAAAGAGTAAGGGTGAACTCCAAGTTGTCTAGCTGGGAAACTGTGCTTAGTGGAGTCCCCCAGGGTACAGTTTTGGGGCCAGTGTTATTCCTCCTGTACGTAAATGACCTCCCTCGTCTACTATCGTCATCGGTCTTACTCTATGCTGATGATGTCAAGATATGGAAAGCGATACAAAGCAAGGGCGATAGCTTAGAACTCCAAAATGACCTGGAGAGATTATCTGAATGGTCCCAAACCTGGCAGTTGAGGATAAATACTTCCAAGTGTATTGTGATGCATATCGGTCATCAAGGTACAGATAAGTACACGATGAATAACACTCAACTACCTATTGTCCAGGCACACAATGACTTAGGAGTCGTAGTTAGTCAAAACTTAAAAACTACTGCACACTGCCGTGCAATAGCCGCCAAAAGTTTTAGAACTTTATGGTTCATACGCAGGGCTTTTAGGGATCTCGACGCTAAAACGTTTCTGACTTTGTATACAGTGTTCGTGCGCCCTAAACTTGAGTACTGAATACAAGCAGCTAGCCCCTGCCTAAAAAAGACAGTGAACTCTTAGAAAGGGTTCAGAGAACAGCAACTAGGCTGATTCCCGGAATAGCGAAGCTCCCGTATGGTACTAGACTGACAAAGCTAAACCTATTCCCGCTGTCATACAGAAGAATTAGAGGCGACTTGATTCCAGTTTTCAAATTGCTTAGTAGTAAATTTTCACCCTACATGCCCTCATTTTTCTTGTCCACCAAAACAGGAAATTTATGAGGACACTCCAAAAAAGTTCACAAGCCCCGAACGAATTACTTGTCAGCTGACTACCGACTTTCCCATCGAATAATCAACGAGTGGAATTCGTTACCTCAGCACGTGGTTGAGGCTCCATCCGTCGACTCCTTCAAAAGGAAGCTGGATCAGCTGAGAGACCATCATTGCCAGGACTAACACAGGCCATCAAACCTCCTGTCCTTTCCAAACTGAAACTGAAACTGAAATAAAATATATAATAAAAATAAGCGCTGATCGGGATTGATCTAGGTTTCACCCCTAGATCACTTCCACTAGAAACTAAATCATTTTTCGGGAGGAATGTAGAACAGACCTTACCTTTGTATTACTAGAAACGCTATCATTCTAAGCAGACATAGATTTGAAGAAACAAACAATTCGATAAGTCTGCTCAACTACTTTCAAAGTACAATTACATGTGGGGACTCTTTAAGAATCACGTATAACAATTTATGACTTTTAAAAGCGAATTCTCGGTAAAAGCCTGTATTTATTCATAAAGGAAATACTTAGTTATAGCCTTTCAATTTCTTGTTTAAATTTGTCGTGTTCAGATCTCATTGTTGGGGTCAGTCGTCTTGTTGCTGAGTTTCACGCTAGCGTTTGAGGATGGTAGGTTATTTCATTTGCTTTCATTCGGTTTGTTCACGAGTGGGTCTGGCTAAGGGCTTTAAACTCTTTTCAATCGTTATTTTAGATGCCAGTTACCTTATTCAATGCGGTCCTCAGACCCACACTTATGAATGTCATGAAGACTTCAACTGTCAAACTCTCTCCTGCAGCTGTTTCCTGTATTTTCCCCACGAGCCAATTCCATACGTCTTCTATCCGAAAAGATATTGATCAAGCAGCCAAATACATTGGTGCTGGTGCGGCTACTGTTGGATGTGCTGGATCAGGTGCTGGTATTGGATCTGTATTTGGAAGTTTGACTTTGGCATACGCCAGAAATCCTGGCCTGAAACAGCAACTGTTTACCTACGCTATCCTTGGTTTCGCTCTGAGTGAAGCAATGGGTCTGTTTTGTCTAGTGATGGCTTTCCTCATTTTATATGTTTTCTGAGGATACCTATGTCCTCATGTACCTAGGCCTGTTTTCCATCCCAACCACATTGCTGGTCCGAATATGGATGTAAGTCCATTGTGCAGATAATAGACACTCTTAATACTAGCAAAATAAATTGTTATAGACTTGTTCTTTTTTGTTATGTACTCCATTGGACCGTACTAGTACCTCGTCATGTTGATTTATATAGAAGTGATAGGAAACTAGTAATTACTGTGTCTCTGTTAGTTTTCGTTTGTTGAAATATGCCCCATTTGGCTGGGGGTCTTTTATCGTTAGTGGTCAAAGCTTTCGTCTTACAATTGTTTGTTCTACGTTGCAACTGACTGACAATTAGTTGTATAACAAATTACTTGTGTGGTTTCTCCATAGATGTGTTCGATGTGTAGAGACTCAAAGTCAGTTTCCGCGTTCCCTTCCGGGTACTCAGGATGAATGACCCTTTTTTCATGCAGGCAACGTCGCAAAAGGACGAAACCACTGCAGGTAGTCCGATTTCAACCACGTGATTTACCCTATTCGAAGGGACTAGAGTTTCAACACGCAGATTTGTCTCGAGGTGTTCGCGTCCTGGTGATTTGTTAAAATCGTTTTTGGTTAGCTGGGTCTTCGTGTCATCAGATGATTACATATATCGGGTACCCAAGCGTGTCGTATTTTTGAGCAATCTATAAGACTTCGGCGGTTGTTTGATGCTCATTGCATCAGGGCTCATCAATTTCTTTGTGATGACACTATTTTTAGGCAGATTTTAAGTATAGTCCCAGTTTGTTCGTCAGCAGTAACATTCCCAGGCAACTATATTCATTTCTAACCATGATATGTAACCACTTATGTGTTGATTTTGTCTGAACTTGCCACGAATAAAGTGGTTTTAAATAAAGACAGAACAAATATTGACGCAGAATAATATGAATTAATTATATTTCGTGGTTTCTCACCAGCTGCTGAATTCATATTATTCTGCATCAATATTTGTTCTGTCTTTATCTAAATTCATAAAGGGAACTAACTGCACAAAGTAATTTTATTGTTCAAACGGAACGAGAACTGGCGATGATCCAATTTTTCTCAACTAACCTTTGCGAATAGCAGATTATAAATTTCGATATGCTTTCAGTAGTTCAGTATTATTTCTAGTTGCTTTGTTGCTTCGATTTTAAAGTATCTCGGATTTGTTACTCTATATAACTAGTGTAGTGATACTGTTATTCGCGTGGTATTTATCATAGGAGCAAGGGTTTGGTTTGATGCATATTCCCATTAAAAATTAATCTCACCTTGCATACTCGATGAAGCCTTATTTTCATCTGTACGTCACACTGAAGAATGGTGTATTTTATGAGCTCTGTTTTTTGAAGAAATATGTCCGCACTGACGTTTGTCCATTCAAACAGCTAAGTAATTAATAGCTAAAATGTATCCTCATGCTTGGACTAACCACTAAGTTATTTTCGCTTTCATTAAATATCAAAAGACAACAATCAAGACTTGTACTTCAAATGAGCGGTTCAATAGTAGATTGGAGTACGATGGTTAGAGTAGATTAACTTCTAAAGTAGTACACTATACGCTCTATTGATTTATAGAATTAGGGTTTATGGTTTCCACAATGTGACTTGAAGTCAATCTGGACAAATTAAAACTCAATTATCTTAACAATGATAGAGAAGTGAATATCATGTGTATTTATCAGTTTTTTTCAAAGTTAATCGAAATAAACAACTGTTTTGAACCAAATTAAAAGCATCAACTATGTGGTTGGACGTATGGCTTCTAACCATTAGAACACGGATTCGAACTCCGCCTCATCTAACTAGCTTAAGTGTCCGGTAGTGTTACTAGCTTTCAGTTATAAATTGTTAGAGTACGTTAACTTATGTTTGGTAAGTGATCTACAGGTCGCATGAAGTTAGGAAATCTATATTGTTTTGAGAATGATGTGCTTCGAAAGTAAATTTGAAGAAGTGGCAGATATTCTGTTTTGATACATATCAGTTCTAGTAATGAATTCCAAAAAATATAGATCACTGCCATCCTTTAATTAGTATCTTATCGAGTATATCTGAAGAATCCGATATATTACAAGCTACTCAATCAACATCAAATAACTAATGGATCAGTTACTTTCTCCAGTAAATTGACGCAAAAAGTATCAATGCGAAAGTAAAAAAATGGTCAGACATACAAGACAGCAATTACGGGGTTTATATTCCCTACGTCCATTCGCTAATATGATTAAGTCTTGGAGTCATGCAGTACTGTAAATCGATTGAAGTTGAAATTTTGGACTTTCATATCGAACTCAGTAGCTCAAATGGCATTATACTCACCATGAAACCTGTCCTACATTCAGTCTTACATGGGATTGTGGGTGTTTACCTGTTAAGGAAATACATACTAGGACGGAACATTTGTCGATTGTCCTCTTGTTTTTCAACTGATGGTATTGTGTCAGAAACTATGAACGGTGTACGTAATCAAATGCGAATCCCAGGGTTGTTAAGTATTGTACTTGAGTTTAGGATATTTGTAACAAAATGGGGTTGGTATAGTGTTCATGAATCTGTGTTGACTTTAAGTAAATGGATATTGAAGAAATAATAAGCAGTCTTTGGAAGGAACCACAATAAAACCAATTTTCTATGAGATTGTACTGCTTTAGTCGGGGATTCACAGCCGTTAAATTCAGTTCACTGAACTCCTAGACCACCAAGTATTAGTAAATTAACAGCGAATGGAAAAGTTAACAATCATACCGGCATTACGACACCTTGTGCTCCCCCCCAAACACTGTCCATGTACAAATAATCACGGTAGAAAATATTACTAGGTTCGTATAGTTTTTATAGGCGAATAATATTAAAAACTTATTATCTGGCCGAATTCTTATCCGTTGCATCATCGATGAAAAAGCCAAATATATAATAAGTAGATGTGTGAACTAAATATTTCTGGGAAATTAGATCTAATTATTACTTAGTAACTGTAAAATAATCAACTTCAAATATCCATCATTTTAAAAAAGCTAGAGGCTTTCATCTTGCAAAAAGACAAACCTTGTGTATTCTAGAAGCTTAATGGGAGTTTGTGTGTGTATTTACAACCAACAATACTAATTGATTGCGAGCGTTTCTTTCTTTTGCTTTATATCGGCTAGAAAAAAATTATTGAATTTCATGCTAAAATTTGGTCTCTCTTCACTAGGCAAGAGAATTTTTTCTGGATAGAAGTGGGATACGTTTATTGGCCTGTTTTTACGTTCTCTTTTGTGAAGGGAGAAATTCGACAAATGTCTAGTGTATATTTTATGGTCAAAGGAAGAACTTTTCTCTTATTCATTGATCTTTCTTGTTTCCACAAATCAATAATTATAAGTTTACTAATCAACTACATAGAAAACAAACAAAAAATACAGCATGAATGTTTCTGTTAAATGTCCCATTATGTATAATGTCTGTTTTCCAAAAATCAAGTGAAATTGTGGTTTATAACTACATACACGGGAATTCATAGTATCCTTGGGAGAACCTTCTGTTTATAACATCAAGAAAGCAGGATTTGATGGGGCCCAAAATATCCAATTAACCATGAGAGGGATAAAGATTTTGATATAATGCTACTGTGATGTGTCACTACTATTTGACACTCGAGAGTGTAAAAAAAAGATTTTGTAAATCAGGAATAATGCGCATTGTAAAATGACGTGAACTCTGTTCATTTTACATGCTCTAGATCTACATACACACTGAATTGTGTCAATAAAGTGTTTTACAAACGCAATGTGGTGTGTAAAATAAAGTCATTTGATTCAATTTACCATGTGTCATGAGACTTAAAACTTAAGGACAAGACTTCCACTTGTCTGGTTGAACTGATATCAGAAAAATGCATAACCTACGTGTGTTAAAAATGAATAGCAAAATGAGAGTTACCAGGACCTTGGTAAGTTAAGGGATTTGACATACTGCTTCTGAACATAAATTTCAGACTTGAATTAGCGGACTGCCAAATCTTTCACTATGCACAAGTTTCTTTTTCAGGTTCTCTCAAAACCAACTATTCTGACTTTGAGTAATTTTGTAAGACTGTGGTGTAGATAGATAACCACAATGGACTACGTGTTCAACAACAGAACTAGTGATTTGGTTGCACTTCCGTTCGAATAGCTATGCAGAGTATTATTCGCATATGCTCATAGAAAGATTACGCTTGTAAGGCCAATCAGTATAAGATTTCCACTAAACCAAATAAACTAGTAGATACATATTGATCTGACCGAAATCGGGAATTTATACATAACACATTCTTAGATCAGGTGTCAGCTAGGGAAAACAATCCATACAGTTGTAGAACGATTGATTGAGGTGGTTTAATTTGTTCATAGAGGCCCCCACCAATGAAATTCTGTGGTTTTTGTTAACTTCAGTCCTATTTGTTCAGTAGCATCTTTCTGAATTGTTTCTGTCAACAGCTTTTTGTTATTAGATAGAACAAAGGGTACCTTGAAATGTAGTCATGATGATTCGTCAGAGAAACCCGATCCTGCGTTGCTGTCTATTGCCCCTCGTGGAGCATAGGACACCCACCAGGATTTTCCAACCTACTCTGTCCTGGGCTTTCCTTTCTAGTTGTTCCTGGAGGAAGAAGCGCTGTAAGTGGATTGGGCACACTTTGAGGAAATCACTCAATTGTGTCACAAGACAAGCCCTCACATGGAATCCTGAAGGTCAAAGGAGAAGAGGAAGACCAAAAAACACATTACGCCGAGAAATAGAGACAGACATGAGAAGAATGAACAAGAACTGGAAAGAACTAGAAAAGAAGGCCCAGGACAGAGTGGGTTGAAGAAAGCTGGTCGGCGGCCTATGCTCCATTGGGAGTAACAGGCGTAACTAAGTAAGTAATTGGAATTGTGATTTACTGAGGAGGTTGGAATCTTTAGATATTGTATAAATTATTACTTTGAAAAGATAACATATTACAAAATCAATGCAAATAATTCTAAATAAATATGTTCTCATGTGATTAAAAAAGTAAGTGGATTTTTGCATTACCTATCTACAAAGGTCGGTAAATGATTAATTCAGGATATTATTTCTCCATCTCAGGCCGAACTGACACGAATTGAACGGTCAATGGTATTTGATAAGTACGATATCATTTTTAAACTTTAGTGAACATCGATGATTCTTTACGATTATTACCCTTCAACTCGTAGGTTTTATTATAAGTATAACATCTCACAAGTCTACGAGTCGGAATCCAATTTTAGTTCGTTAACGAATATAAATAACAAACTTGTAAATTTATTCAGATCACGAACCGATTAAAGGTAGACAATCATTTAAAACATTGAGGCACTGGACAACCGTTTCTTCCTACTATGAAGTTCCTCAGCAGTGATCTTTTACGAATGCACAGCTAGAAATTGAACCCAGGATCCCTGGTTCGTGATTTCAATTGAATTCAAAAATATCCATAACCCGATGCTGACAAACTTTTACTTACCAGAGATTAAATCTGTAGTAGATTTCTTGATGCTTAAGAGCAATACTGTAAGCTGTGGAGACGACTAAGTGGAGAAAGAGTTATTTTATCTAACCACCGATGATACTGTATGACAGCTAAGCTATGTTAAAAAACTGATGGAAATGGGAGACTTGAGTCACTAGATTCAGAATCAATGTCTAAATAAATACTTATACTCCACGCATACTAAAAGTCAAATAAGTTTCTAGTGAAGTTTTCGATACAGAGTACTGAGGAAACCCAACAATTTATAAAACAACTACACAGTATTCTTTTAATAACACTGTCTATCTGGAGTGTTTTATTGTTTATTTAAACACATTATTTTATTTCAACATATAAACATTGGTACAAGAAGGCATCAAATAGATATGCGTCACATAAATCATCCGACTTGTGTGAGGGACGGGATACTGCTTGGGTACCCAGACCAAAGCAGGTAGTTTTTTTTAAGGGAACCACACCCGGAGCCTTTGACCTGAAGGTCTAATCCACAAGGCAGTGGACCAACATCAGGAGATGCAGTCCCATGGTAGCCGGTGACCAACGATTGATTCGTACACCATCTGTTCCTTCAGAATCCTGTAGCCATATTGTGCACCACTGGTTTGGAATCAGAGTTTTCCAATTCCCCTAGATGGACTTTCCGTCTCCATCAACCCGGTTAAAGCGCCGGACGTTCGCTTTTCGTCCTTTCAATTTCGTAGACAATACTGTAGCCACGATAAGGCAGTGAGTAGGACTTTCCTGTCAGTGGTTGTATTCAACTGGCCATGTGAGAGTATTTCGAGAGGGAGAGCTAACTCTTCCCACTCTCTGCCGTACCAGGGTATTTGTGTCATTTCAATCAATAACATAAACCGACATTTCGAATAATTTAGATAAATCTAAATAAATAAATTTTTTAATAGTTAAATTCATGAGTCAATAAAGATGGACCACCATAAAAAAACTGAAAGCAATGGATGGCTGTTCTGTCCTAGTATGAGACTCCTCAGCAATGCGCACCCACGATCCCGCTCGCGAGATTCGAACCCAGAATCTATCAGTCTCATACGCGAGACCGGGTTTTCCATGGTAGTCTAGCTTTAATTAACTCATGAATTCAACTGTTAAATTACTAAAATCTCTACAAAACCCCCCTTCTGAAAATAATTTTTTCTATAAAACATCTCTTCATGGTAAGCAGAGATGAAAAGCGCCTAGCAGTAAAATCCAGGAAGCGCGTTTCGTCCTATTTTTCGGGACTCGTCAGCTGGATGTACCAGAGTTGATGTTCACTCTGTGACTCGAGCCCAGTACGTTTCGCTTCGAACGCCATCGCGTTATCCACTCGGCCATTGAGAAAGTGGCTATCAGGACTCAGTGGCCGAGTGGATAACACGATGGCGTTAGAAGCGAAACGTACTGGATCCGAGTCCCAGAGTGAACATCTCTTCAGTGTATTGTCAATTATCTTTGTATAAACATATTTCTATCTGAAATTGTCCTTAATGTCTATTTATATGATAGATAATAACTAATCAGAATAAAAATAACCTTTATAACAAACAATATTGATTATTAAACTAGTTTAACATTGAATCTAAGTGTTCAATAGTTCAATGGAATTGTTTATCTCTCTCTCTCTCTCATTCATTTGACTAGAAAAAACTTATGTATACAGTTAAGCTGTAATGTAATGATGAGGCTTACGAATCTATATTTTTTTTAGAAAAAAATGTAGAAAATCTAATTAATTTTGTAAATACTTTTGTTAACAGACATTATTGATTTACAAATTGTAATTGATCAGCAATTGTTAGTAATAATATGGTGTTTCTAGGACGGATAACAATGAGATAATTTTTATGTATAGTTGAAATCATGGGTCAATTGAAGCTAGACCACCGTAGAAAACCTGGAATCACTGAACGGTCGTTTCGTCCTATTGTGGGACTCCTTAATAGTGCACATCCACGATCCCGCCTCACGAGCGAGATTCGAACCCAGGACCTATCAGTCTCGCGCCAGAGCACTTAACCGATAGACCACTGAACCGGTTGGCATCCAACGGTGTTAATGTGTAACTTCAATCAATCTACGAAGTTGAGGAACCATTCACCAATGTCTTCAATGAGTTGATATCTCTCAACAGACCTGGTTGAACTCAACTGGTTACTAAGATAATTATTGAAGGAGCATAACTGTATCTTAGTTCTGTATACCAAAATATGTAGAACAGAAGTCATATTTTTTTTAGGATTTCATAAGTTTTATTAAGGATGACAAAAGTTTTACATATCTCACTGATAGCTATTATTGAAAGAAAAGAATCATGTGAGTGGACTGCCCCCAAATCCCCTGGTACGGCGGAGAGTGGGAAGAGTTAGCTCTCCCTCTCGAAATACTCTCACATGGCCAGTTGAATACAACCACTGACAGGAAAGTCCTACTCACTGCCTTATCGTGGCTACAGTATTGTCTACGAAATTGAGAGGACGACAAGCGAACGTCCGGCGCTTTAACCGGGTTGGTGGAGACGGAAAGTCCATCTAGGGGAATTGGAAAACTCTGATTCCAAACCAGTGGTGCACAATATGGCTACAGGATTCTGAAGGAACAGATGGTGTACGAATCAATCGTTGGTCACCGGCTACCATGGGACTGCATCTCCTGATGTTGGTCCACTGTCTTGTGGATTAGACCTTCAGGTCAAAGGCTCCGGGTGTGGTTCTTTTAAAAAAACTACCTGCTTTGGTCTGGGTACCCGAGCAGTATCCCGTCCCTCACACAAGTCGGATGATTTATGTGACGCATATCTATTTGATGCCTTCTTGTACCAATGTTTATATGTTGAAATGAAATTATAAATAAAAGCCACCTAACCATTTAAAAGTTTTGATAAAAATAAACCGAAGAAACTAATCCATTGAAATTCCAGATTAAAACATATCAGATCAATCACACATGGTTGTGTGTACTTGCATTGAACATGTAGTGATTTTGCTTCGCTAATCGATCACCTCGATAACCGTTATAATATAAATCTCAACGGTGTTTGAAATCAGAAGTCAATGAGAAGCGGTAACTACAGTTTATTAGCGAATAGCGCTGATCACAAAGCTATAAGCATGTCAAGAAAATTTGAACCGGAGGGGCGAATAAGTATATGAGAGCAATTCCATAGACAAATTTATGGTCAAACTGCATAAGGCTGCAGTAAGGCAAAAGCTAATAATAGGATTGGAATACATATGTTCATGGGGTGGAGGATGAATTATCGAGTGATATTTAAGAGATCAACATTTTAGCTCGAGTCTGTCATGTGCTCTAGTGATCATAACGGTACAAAGACATATGCGAATTGTTACTGTTCGAATAATATTTTCTGTTAAGTAAGTTAACAAAAGGGCTTAACCAGAATTAGCCATAATCGAAATTGGTTGTAGGACAGTTGCTATTATCACATCGATTTTTCTGCTTTTCTTTCCTATAACTTTTAGGTAAATAAATGTATTTGAACAACAAAAGGTTACATGTCAAACATAATTGTACTGAATATTCATTGTTAGATGAATCAAAGTAATTTAAAAAGAAACACGTCACTTAATAACTTTTGATGTAGGATATGAACTTACTTACTTACGCCTGTTACCCCTTGTGAAGGAGCATAGGCCGCTCACCAGCATTCTCCATCCAACTCTGTTCTGAGCCTTCCTTTCCAGTTGCTATTCATCCTTTTCATATCGGCTTCTATTTCTCGGCGTAGTGTGTTCTTTGGCCTTCCTCTTTTCCGCTTCCCTTCACCATCCCAAGTTAGGCATTGCCTTGTAATGAACGTTGATGATTTCCTTAATGTATGTCCTATCCACTTCCAACGTCTTTTCTGAATTTCCTCTTCAGCTGGAAGCTGGTTTGTCCTCTCCCATAAAACTCAATTGCCGATAGTATCCGGCCAGTGAATGTTGAGTATTTTGCTTAGACAACTGTTTATAAATACTTGTACCACCTTGAAGATGGATGTAGTAGTTCTCCACGTTTCAGCTCCGTACAGTAGAACTGATTGTCTTGACGTTCGTATTGAAGATTCTCACTTTGAAGTTAGTTGAAAGTTGTTTTGAGTTCCATATGTTCTACAATTGTAGAAATGCTGTACTTGCTTTGCCAATCCTCGCCTTTACATCTGCATCCGATCCTCCTTGTTTATCAACGATTCTTCCCAGGTACATGAATGCTTCCACCTCTTCCAGAGTTTCGCCATCAAGTGTGTTGCCGTTCATTGTGAGAGATTTTTCTTTCCATCATGAAAGTTGATATTACAACTTACTATTAAAATTATCAGTCTATACAAGATTTATAGGACGAAACGGTCATCCAGTGCTTCCAGGTTTACCTTGGTGGTCTAGCTTCAATTGACTCATGATTTCAACTATGAAAAATTATCGGGTTTTATTGAAATGGTAAATTCATCAGTAAAATATTAATAGATAGGAAGAGATAAGCTAATGACATTGATTAATGTACTCACTTCTGTAAATGCTTATTGTTGTTTTCTGTGTAACTAGCAGTGGAATAAAAGGTGCATATTTCGTCTTGTTTGGGACTTGTCATATGAATATACCCTCATCCCAGTTTTGGTGTTCATTTTTCGGGATTCGAAGCTACTACCTCTTGCTTCAAACACTTAATAAGTTATAGAATGAATCGAGATAACTGCTCTCTTTTTCAATGTGTACTGACTAATTAAAATCCTGAACACCAACAGAGGGGAATTACAAAACACCATTCATTCAATACTGTTAATAATAAACTATTTAACTATTTGGAGATTTGGAACATTGATATATGTGATGCTGCATTAACAATACTTTCATAATTTCCTTTAAACTCCCTTGAATGTATCAGTAAAACGTTCTGCTCAGTCATTCAGTAATGAATATGATGAAAGAATTTTGTCCCAACTGATTTATTATTTTGATAAAGACGATGAACCGATTGATGTTAGACCACCATTGAGCACTGGTTGGCCATTTCGTCCTGTTGTGGGACTTTTCAGCAGGGCTCATCTACGACCCCGCTTGCAGGACAGGAACCCAGGGCCTTCGGTCTCGCGCGCGAACACCTAATCTCTGGACCACTGTTTCGGCATCCAACGGTGATTATGTCTAACCTCAATCACCATGGTGGTCTAACATAAATCTGTTCATGATCTCAATCAAAAACATAATAATCTCCACAATCTCTTTTTGCTGATTCAGTATAATCTGTAGTCTGTCCACGCTGCGCAGAAACAAGATAGTTTCTTTAGTTCTAATGCTGCAAGAAAACACGCTACTTCTCTTTAAAAATCCGTTTATTGTTACTAGGTGAATTTTAAAGCAATTAATCTCTTTGATAAATTTCGATAGTGTAATAAAAAGACAAAGATTATCAGAATTATGTGATGCCTATTGTAAAAGAACTTCCTGAAAAATGCACATGAATACATTGAATGTTCTTTAAAAAAAGTTAGTAACATCAGTTCTCACAGACTTATCGAGATGATTGTCTATTGAGATAATTTCTTCATTCATATTTCTGTTTTCCTAATGCTTTCCAATCGAGGCATTAAACTATATTTCTATGAAACATATAATTTGGATAAACATGATGGTGTTTTTATTATTCAGTTAAGAGATATCATGTAACCCATTTTGACAGACAATGATATATGTTTATATTTATTTAAACACATAAATATTGGTACAAGGAAGCACCAGATAAATAGGCGCCTCACAAATCTCATTCGATTTGTGCGAGGGCTGTGATACTGCCCAGGTGCCCAAACCAAAACAGGTGGTTTTCTTAGGGGGCCACACCCCGAGCCTTTGACCTTAAGATCTGATCCACAAGGCAGTGGAGCATCGTGAGGAGATGCAGTTCCATGGTAGCCGGTGACCAACGATTGATTGATACGCCATTTGTTCCCTCAGGATAATGGAGCCCATGTGCACTATTGGTTTGGAATCAGAGTTCTCCAACTTCCCTAGGTGGACTCTCCGTGTCCACCAACCCGGTTAAAGTGTCGGACATTCGCTTTTCGTCCTCTCAATTTCGTAAACAACAGTAATGCCACTGTGGGAAGGCAGTGAGTAGGACTTTCCTGGCAGAGGCTATATATCGTGGCCATGTGGGAGCATTTCAAGGGGGAGAGCAAACTCTTCCCATTCTCGGCCGCATCAGGGCACTTGGGGCGATGGTACATGAATGTTGATTGCATCAAATAATATATCTTGTGAGAACTGGGATTACCAGTTTTCATGTCAAAAGTTTGGTAATCTTTTAAGTAAAGTGTCAATTTCATAGAAAGTGACCAAATAAGAAATAAGAAATAGATCAACAAATTAGAAGTTCCCACATTTAAAATTTGGCTTCATACTGATAAACAGTTTAAATAATCTCTTCTTGGATAATCTATTCTGTTGTTTAACACATTAATTTAAATCACTCAAAAACTTTTCCATCGTTACAACAAGTTATTTAAAATTATACATCAAGATAAGTGAAGATGTATAATGGCTAGCAGTGGAATCCAGGACGCGCGTTTCGTCCTGTTTGGGACTCTTCAGCCGGATGTACCTGCATCTCAGAGTTGATGTTCACTCTAGGATTCGAACCCAGTACCTTTAGCTTCAAACGCCATCGCGTTATCCACTCAGCTACTGAGTGCTGATAGCCACTTGCTTGTGCAATGGGGTTTCCCATTGATGCATAGCTGAGTGGGTAACGCGATGACTTTTGGAGCGAAAGGTACTTGGTTCGAATCCTAGAGTGAACATCAACTCTGAGATGCAGGTACATCCAGCTGATGAGTCCCAAACAGGACGAAACGCGTATCCTGGATTCCACTGCTAGTCACTATCCATCTTTGCTTATAATGCTTGTAAATTAAGGCAATATCGAGGCATAGTATGCACATATGCGGTCCTAAACATCAATGGGAAGATCCAAGCAAACGATACTAAGTGAATTTATGCATCAAGAGTTGTGGTTTTGTAATTACTGACCATATTTTGTCTTCTGAAATTTCTGTAGTTCGGTGAGGCATAACATACTGAAGGGTTATTCATTTTTATTCAGCATAATCTACTGTTTATTATTGTATTGACCCAGTCAATCATATCAGTTTCACTTAAATTACTAACCTTCAACAGAATGAAAAACGAATTATTTCTCTTAATTCTTCGAAATAGATTGCTAACCAGATTTTATCTAAATCTAATAACTATCCTGTTAACAAGAGCAGCAACGACACTCTTAGGATCAATCTTGTATAAAACCACCACAATTCTCTAACAGAATCCTTTCTCATAGTTGTTGTTACAAATTAAGATGAAAGCTTTTAACTATTCGGAATAAAATTAATTTTCTTGAAGCACGTTTTTACACTTACGAACCTCGAAGATCTATCTCAAAGAAAAGCGATATAATTTAGACCGTACAGAAGACTGTATCCAATTAAACGATAGTATAATGATTATAAGAATATCGATGTTTTTTTAAACCCAAGTTATTATTCCAGTAATTTTAAACAAATATAATATCGAGTCTCATTAATGCTATGCAACTCTTTTTGCAAAGGCTCATATTGGGCGTCTTGGCAGATTATATGGCTTAGTTTCTAAAGTGAATGACTAATATGTGATAAGGAGTATAAAAATGAAAAAAAGATTTCCAACAATCAAATTTAAACTACACTGAATTGACCCGATGATAATTTGTCATGGGGATAAGATTTTAATGGTATTGAGCTGTAAACTTGATCGATGACTCAGATAGAAACGAAACCTATCTAATAACTTGCTCAGATTATGATTGATTACAAAGTAAAACAAACAAATGTTGAAATATGGAACAACTACCAACCGATCATAGAATAGTCCATGAAATCAAGGTATTTTCTCATAAGAAGATATAAAGCACAAAACGATATGATAAAGAAATATTCAGCAAACTAAAAGTAATTAATAAGTCATTGAGAGCAAAGTTCAAAGAATAGCCGATTGGCCTTCAGTTGTGTGGTAATGCTAAGTGGAATCTTCCAATTCTGTATAAACCAAACGAACACAAACGAGTAAGGAATAAATATTGGTTCGATAAAAGATATATGCATGTAGTTACGCAATTCTTAAAATCTTGGAAAAAAGACACCTGACTTATTTAGATGTAGAGGTTTTCAACGAAAAAGCACACTGAAAATCCGTCCAGAAATCAAATACAGGACCTTCAAAGTGAACAGTCCCCACAAATCTTTGACATGAATAGGCTATTTATTCGTGTGAATTAATTCAACACCATATGTATCATACCAGACAGACAGATCTATTCAACAAAATAAATGCCTCATATCTGATTGATCCCGGTGGTGCGATCGTGGAGGTGCACTGCTAAACAGTCCCATACTAGAAAGAAATAGCTGTCCAGTGCCTTAGAGTTTTTAATAGTGGTCTAGCTAAGATCAACTCGGGATTTATCCTATGAGAATTCTACAATCTTCACAAATCCACCTATTGAAAAAACACACAGTGGTTGTATAAAATCGACCTATTCTATTTTCCGGCTTCTTAAATAATTGAAAACATCATGTGAAGAAGCTAACGTTCTTTTTCATTGATGACATCAAGATTGAGGTTGAAAACGAAATACTAGCTCTGATGGCTCATTTTATTACTTATAGGTGGCAAATTTAGTCACACGAATTAAGGAAGATTAGGCCACAAACAATTTTACTATCCAAAATAATAGGTGGAAATCACTGCATCAATTGAGAAAAGTTAAAAATTACTTACTCGAGGAAATTGCTTTAATACTCTCATTCTTAACAGAATAGAGAAATCTCCACCGAACCCCTTCGGATAATGACCATATGCTCACTAATGACTGGCTCCATGAGGTATTTCCTGGAGTTCTAGTGAGAAACACTAACCAGTGGAGTTCAACCAGGTCTGTTGAGAGATATCAACTCATTGAAGACATTGGTGAATGGTTCCTCAACTTCGTAGATTGGTTGAAGTTACACATTAACACCGTTGGATGCCAACCGGCTCAGTGGTCTATCGGTTAAGTGCTCTGGCGCGAGACTGATAGGTCCTGGGTTCGAATCTCGCTCGTGGATGTGCACAGCTAAGGAGTCCCACAATAGGACGAAATGGCCGTTCAGTGATTCCAGGTTTTCCATAGTGGTCTAGATTCAATTGACTCATGATCTCAACTCTGTAAAATTACTAAAATCTCCACCAATCTACTTCTGAGAATAGAGAAGTGTTAAACATGTTTTTTTGGAAATATTTAATCATTATAGGCTCCCTAGATTCAACACTCAATCAACACATAAACTTCCATAAAGTTTATTTGATAAAAGAAACAAACGAAATTCAACAAATAATCTCATAGGAGTCTGTGTACTTAACTGTAAGTAAGTCTTATAATGTTAAACATAACAATATACATTCAAAGTTAGTCAAATGAGTTATAAACCTATAGTCTAACTACCTTTGTAGTGGTATTTTCTTATCAGTGGTTCAAGAGATATCGTGAACTTTAAACTGGCACATGGGAAGAAAGATCTTTCACTTATAATCAATTCTGATAAATCGAATATCAATGATGGAATGGTAGAGTGTTGATAATAGGTATCAAATGATAAATCAATACTCCGAGTTAAAACAAAATATAAACTATAAATCGAAAGCAGGTCGTTGCCTTAGAAAGGTTAGATACTAACACAATTCTGATAGTCTGGAGGTCAAACTAATTTTTGTTTAACAACCAATTGGAAATCGTTAAAAAACATGACCTTCAGGATAGTGTTATTGATTCATATAGAATATTAATATTTGTTCTATGATGTATGGACAATTGAAATGAATACCATACAGCATACATATTTTCTTAACGATTCTATATGAAAGAAACAGTGGTCTTGAGTGCTGTTGGAGGTGTGTGCCTGGTCCTACGTTGTAGCTGACTGACTGATATGAACGAAAATATTTCTTAGTAATAATTACTAAGTAAATTGTTAAAGATTTCAATTTTATTTGTATATTCAAACACATAAATATTGGTACAAAGGGGAATCAGATATATAGGAGCCGCACAAATTTCATTTGATTTATGCGAGGACTGTGATACTGCCCGGGTGCGCGAGCCGAAGCAGGTGATTTTCTTAGGGGGCCACACCTGGAGCCATTGACATAAAGATTTGATCCACAAGGCAGTGGAGCGACGTCAGGAGATGCAGTGCCATGGTAGTCGGTGACCAACGATTGATTCATACACCATTTGTTTCCTCAGGATAATAGAGCTCATGTGCACCATTGGTTTGGAATCAGTGTTTTCCAACTCCCCTAGGTGGACCCTCCGTGTCCACCAACCCGGTTAAAGCGCCGGACATTCGCTTTTCGTCCTCAATTTCGTAAACAACATCCCCGCCACGAGAAGGCAGTGAGTAGGACTTCCCTGTCAGAGGCTATATATTCGCTGGCCATGTGAGAGCATTTCGAAAGGGAGAACAGACTCTCTTCACTCTCGACTAATTTATTTATTCTTTTGGAGTCACATTTCGACCTTGTCACTTATTAACTTTGACTATTTTCATATGGGCGTGTGTGTGTACCACCTAACCTATTCATTACATGCCACACTTCATCAAATTCAGATGACACAAATGCCTTCTCTGGTTTGCTTCTCCGCTTCGTTTCTCTAACTGTCTGTATGAATCAACAAATATGCGAAATACACGTATCCAAAGTTTGTTCTCGTGTTTGTTTTAATTTATTCCATTATTCTCTCTAACGCAAATTAAATCCATAATTATGTACAAGTGTAGCCGAGATGTATATTTTGTTAACATCATTGTACAATAAAATTGTAGTCAGATCACTGGGCCATAAAATTTTATCCCAACATGATATATAAGCCTCTACTAGGGAGAACTATATTTCTGTATTAGTCAGTAAGTTATACCAACTTTCAGAGTAAAACACATAGAGACGAGATTATATCACAAAATGTAATTAGCTTTAAAACTAATTACCTATCAATAAACTACTAGTGTAGTGTGGTATACTTATATCCCTATAAGTAGTATATGGTGATGGTCAGACATAGAATGTATTTTGGCAGAAGACCGATAAGGAAAGAACTGAAATGAAGCACAATTGGTAGGAAAATGCATGAACAATGGAATTAGAGAAGAAGGATTGATATTTACAGAAGGAATAGTGAAGATTATGACAATTGATTGATCATTTGCAAATTAACTGTTTACTATTGTATGGTTATCAGAATTTAGTGAGATAGTCTGTAATTTGTGCTTAAATACATTCGATGGTCCCAATTAGTATTCTGTTCATTACAATATCAAAACAGCTGTCGATTAACTTCAAAGTGAGAATCTTCAATACGAACATCAAGACAATCAGTTTTACTGTACGGAGCTGAAATGTGGAGAATTATGACATCCATCGTCAAGATAGTACAAGTATTTATAAATAGTTGTCTACGCAAAATACTCAACATTTACAGGCCGGATACTATCAGCAACAGCGTTTTATGGGAGAGGATAAACCAGGTTCCAGCTGTAGAGGAAATTCAGAAAAGACGTTGTAAGTGGATAGGACATACATTGAGGAAATCACCAATGTGCATTACAAGGCAATGCCTAACTTGGGATGGTGAAGGGAAGCGGAATAGAGGAAGGCCAAAGAAAACATTACACCGGGAAATAGAAGCAGATATGAAAAGGATGAATAACAACTGGAAAGAACTGGAAAGGATTGCTCAGGACAGAGTTGGATGGAGAATGCTGGTGAGCGGCCTATGCTCCTCCACAAGGGGTGACAGCGTGTAAGTAAATCATTACACTAGCTGTCAATCAAAATCATTTAAATGATAATCATCATTTCAAACAAAATTCAACAGTAATAATTTGAAAAAAATAATCCAAACTTGACTTATTCCATGTTATTACTAAACATTTATTGATATAGTATCATTTACCAAGGTAAATTACACATAATCGAAAATCGAAAAATCGGTGTTCCAGTGATCTCCAGCTATAGACTACTGAAATAGCAGTAATTTATCTTGCCCTCCATTTACATCCATCCATCCATTCATTTACAAAGTCAATTTATCATAAACAAAAACGGGGAATCATATTACTCATTTTGTTAAGGTTGGGGAGAAAATAACAAAATATAAACAATTGAAAGTACGATAGAGTAAAAAAAAATATTTCAAAAAAAGTTACTATAAAAAGTAGGAAGGATTCGAACTCAGGCAGTTAACAAAAAAAGCAATACAGAAAAGTGATTTATAGAATAGAGATGCCATGACCAAGATGACAATGAAGAAATATGAGTCACAATTTTTTATTTATTCATAAAAAAATAAACATACTACTTGTAAGTAACATAATGCAACATAATGAAAGAATAAGAAAGGTCAAAAATGATCTTTTCAACAAATAAGCATGTGGCATTAAAATGTAAAAAACAAACAAACAACATCTTACAAAACAATTTGATGATAGAAAATCAGTTTCTTATCTGTTATTTCTCCTCCATAGATATTGATCGATAGATGGTAGGATGTATCTGTTTCTTCTATCTTATTCACTTGGAAGATGGGGAGGACATGAAATCTATGCAAACACGACGAATAGAATTGATCCATCTGAAAAGGAAAAGAAACAAGTGACTTCGAGAAGTATATCCAGGAGCTCTAGCGAGAAGCAGTGACCAATGGAGTTCAAACCACGTCTGTCGTGAGATAGAAACTCACTGAAGACATTTGGTGAATGGTTGCTCAAATTCGTGGATCAGTTGAAGTTAGATATTAACACCGTTGGATGCCAGCTCAGTGGTCTATAGATTAAGGGCTCTGGCTCGAGGCTGGTAGCTCCTGGGTTCGAATCTCGCGAGTACGGGTTCGTGGATGCGCACTGCTGAGGTATCCCATAATAGGACGAGTTGGCCGTCCAGTGTTTCTAGGTTTTCCATGGAGGTCTAGCTTCAATTGACTCACGCTTTCAACTATGAACATACTAAATCTCCACAAAACCCCTTCCGATAAATATAGAAATGCTTAGATGTCAAGGTGTGTGCATTTATATGTGAGTGAAATGTAGAGAGAGATAGAGAGTTGAAGTGATTCATAAAAAGATATACATTAATAATACATTACTGTGCAATAAAACACGTCCAATATGAATAGATGAGAAGTGATGATAATAAAGCCCTAAGAAAAAGGTAGGAGGAAGTCAGTAGTTAAGCTTGTTTATTTACAAAGAATATACTATGTTGTTGATCAGTTACCATTATTGATATTATTGACATTGTCTTGACCTTTAAACATTTTAAATCAAAGTAAACAAGCAAACCTAGATAATTAGAAAACAACATACTAGAAAAGTTAGTCAAGGCTTTTTTGGAATATGGAGTCAGTTAATTACATTGTGATTAACTGATCAGGCCCTAAATGCCCTGGTACGCACGAGAGTGAGGAGAGTTAGCTCTTCCTCTCGAAATGCTCTCACATGGCCAGCGAATATATAGCCTCTGACAGGGACGTCCTACTCAATGCCTTCTCGTGCCACGAGTGTTGTTTACGAAATTGAGAGGATGAAAAGTTTATGTCCGGCGCTTTAACCGGGTTGGTGGACACGGAGGGTCCACTTAGGGGAGTTGGAAAACCCTCATTTTAAACCAATGGTGCACATGGGCTCCATGATCCTGAAGGAACAAATGGTGTATGAATTAATCGTTGTTCACCGGCCACCATGGGATTGCATCTCCTCACGATGCTCCTGCACTGCCTTGTGGACTAGACCTTTAGGTCAAAGGCTCCGGGTGCGGCCCCCTAAGAAAACCACCTGCTTCAGTTTGGACATCTGGGCAGTATCATAGCCCTCACACAAATCGAATGAGATTTGTGAGGCGCATTTGTATTTGGTGGCTCCTTGTACCAATATTTATGTGTTTAAATAAAAAAATAATCAGGCACTACTTTTCATGGAATGTTGAAACAATGCAAATTTATGGCACTAAAAAAAGAACCAGATTCTTCGGAGTTAATCAGTCATGATTAGAGTGAAGTCTGGCAAAAGGGTGAATCAGCCCATGTTTCAATGACAGAAAAGCACGAGGACATGAAAATGACAAGATGAATAGAAAAAGAGATTGAAAAAAGATGATAGCAATGACAATGAAAAAGACTAAACATTGGTTGAAAAAAAAACAGAGTAAGAGGGTATGTATATAAAGAATAATGAAACTCAAGATCTAGAAAAACATTGAGTGATATTTTACCGGACTGATATCTACTGAAAAACTAGTTAAAAGAAAAACAACTGGAAATATACAGTCCTCTTCGTTCAGGAATTCTTAGCGGTACGGGACCATGACTTCACTTATGGTCAAGGTAAAGGATTCTAACGTTTTAGGGAGAGTTCACTTTTAATCGGTCAAAAAGTTGGAATCAGTTAGTACATTTCCTCAATTCAGTTAGCTCGTGATATACTGATCTCAGAGAACAAAACTCCATCAAAATTATCCACCTGAGCTACAAATCTTCTTCACCATCTTAATGGTTTAGTGCATACCACAAAACTTGGAAGTCCTGTAAAGGATCTAGTTGTTATATCCCCCGGGGAATTACGAATGGTAACTTTTAGGTCTATTTATGGATCAATGTAATATGACTATTTCCTATTGTATAGTTGTTAAATAACTTACCTAGTCGTATTCGTGTTCCTCTTATCATAACCCTTATTTTGACCTTTGAACTATTATTATTGATTACTTTCCCCCTATCTACAGCCACATTGGCCAATTATTGTACAAATGTTATTTTTCTATTTTTGAGTATAATTGGGTCTGTTTGGTTAGTATATAAACCCAGTATGCTTGTGAATAATGATTGATACCACTGAGACTGTTATTGGTGTTTTGGACTTAACTGGCTGGGCTAGGCAGATCGCAGGACCGGTTAGCACTCTAGTCTGCTCGTTCGGGTTTCGTGTCACTGTCCCAATCGACAATTCGCTGCTCCTTGCTTGGCGATCTTATCGCGTCACACATTAGCAAGGCATCTACTCGGCCACAGATATAACAAGTATTTGGTCTCGAAAGGAGGTCAAACGGAAATTACAACAAAATAGATGTCCAGTGTTTTATCACATTTAAAAATTATGTACACAAATATATTTTTGAGATCAGATATTTATCATTGAGATTGAAAGCTAAGTATAAAAAATTAATCAACTGAAGATTTAAAGAAAGAAAAATAATAGACACATTGGTATCACCGAGATCAATTTCGAGCCATATCTTGAATGGTCTCCTACTAGTAGACACAACTATTCAGCAAAATTTAGACAAGTGGTCTGTACCTCCAAACACAGCTTACTCTAACAATCTGACACTGAATCGATATAAAGTCTTGGTATAGATGTCCTAGACTTCTTCTAGGCATGTTTAACATATGTCTCAATCACTTAAGAAGATGAATTATCATGGAATTACCAATCGATTTGCCACTTTTCTATAGTATCCTCACTAGGAGTAACTACTCTTTGATTTATTTAAAAGAATAAATGTTGTAGAAATAATGATCTCATCAAGCCACAACGGAAAACACAGTTTTATGACAGTCTTATAGCTAAAAGAATGAAGTAAAAATATAGGCTTACTGTGTTCTGATTTCTACTGTTGCTGCTTCAAAATAATGTGCTGGACGATCTGTATTTAAAGGTAATAGAAGAAAACCTAAATTATTACGCAGAAGACCCAATATCTCAGGACTGATTGTTTCCACATGTTTTAATATTTCATTGTTAGTTACAATTCCATCATCATCATTGGATTGATCATCAGAAAAATTACGTAAAGAATTTTTATGATTTTCTTTAGAGGATCTTTCTCTACAAGATTGTGTAGATCGGTTCAGTAAACTGTCAGGTTCTAAGGTACTGATTGATGATGGTTTAATATAAGATTTCGATAAGGAAGTTACATCTGAAAGACTAGATGTTTCACTAGAAAATTTACGATCAAATATGTTACGATCCCTTGGAGGGGGTTTAAAGTTCCGATATATAGGATTACCTTTTCTATATAAACTAGAATATGCACTAGTGTTTTCAGGAAAATCGTTGTTCACACGAGATGAACTATCAAAACTCCGTGATTTAGTATGCAGCGTAGATTGTTGAATTGTTGATAAATCATCACTATGATTTGAAAATGTATCATTAAAATTATCATCTAAGTAGAATAAACGTAAACCTATCACAGTAATTTTATCTACTGCACGTGTATCAGCACGAGCAGCGTAGAATTCGAATGAAGTATCCGTTTGTAAAACACAAAATAAACGAGATAGGCATGCAGATGATGATTTATGATTTGTCGATTCTAGATTAATTGATGAGTCGAATGATTGATGGTTGATGTGAGGCAATGAATTAGAAATGGATTGAGTATTTAAATCATGATGATTGTTTACGGGATCTGTCGAAGAGTTTTTGCATGTAAATTTGTTAGAAGAGTTAAGAGGACCAATATCACGAAGCATTTCTTTTCGTATTTCAAAACTTGCATCAACAGATCGATATTGTATGGAAGATTTTGGTAGTCGTATAGGTGATTTTGTAGACCATGAATTATTGAAATGACTCCACATTAAGAAACCAGTTCTCAATGGTTGAGGTGGTTGCTGCTTTAAATTAAATTATGGTACATAAAGATATTTTATATTAATTATCACATTACAGGAAAAAAATACTTAAAAACACCAACAAACAAGTTCATCTAAAACTTGTTACTACATTACAACTTGGCTGGTAGAATTCGACCAGCACTACAGATTAGATAACTACTGCAAATGTCTCAATCATAATGGTTAGTTTCAGCCTGAATATCTCAGCGGCAACGTCTTATACTACAAACCTGGGTAACCTGAACTCAAATTCAACATGCACCGACAGTACGCCTTAATGATAAGTGACAACTAGCATGAAAAACCAGGTCCGCTGGTACCTGATGATTACCTCCAATTACCCAAAATCAAATAAACAGAGATTGTCGCTATTATAGAACTTACTATTATTCTATGGAATAAAATACTTCTTTACACTGAGAGGATGACTGACAGGTGAACGAATTTAGACCATAAATATCGATCTTTGTTTAAGTAACCTAATCATGAGTTAATTGATGGTTACGTAACGAATACAGTTGATAATCTGAGTATAAGATATCTGAAAGGACAAGGGAAAAGGCCAAATCTCATACTTGTCACACACTTATTAATGAGATGTGTTTGGCGCTTCAAATTTGCTCGATGCGAAATCGAAAGATCAGATTGCACATGAAAGCTTCAACTTAATAGCGCTCACAGACACTTTCAGCTCAATCATCGCGACAGAATATTGATTCGGTTTATTAATTTTTAGCAGTTTTAAAACAGGTTTGGAGGACTATCAGACTATCATAAATAAAAAGTCAATCCATGAAATTATTTGGTGGGATTTAAGAGCACTTTTTTTGGAATTTCCTGAGATAACTGAAATCTATAACTGTATACTAAGTGGTATGACTTAGAATAGGACATATTAGAACAGATGAATTTGTTCTTCTTTTTACAAAATCTCCCTCTGAATCTTAATGTCATTATTAATAAAGGTCAAAACACTGAGATGGAAGTAGATCCAGCTGGTGAGTCCTATATACCATGAAACGAGCATTATAAATCCCATAACTAGCTACAAACCATCTGTTCTGAAAATTTAGATTGATGCATTTAATTTTTTTACTTTGTTCTACACTGTACAGCAAGTGTTTGAAAAAAGCTTCAGACTAGTAGTCAACAACTAAGTTAGTAAACGTAAACAAAGGGATTAATAGGTGATTATCTTAAGTAAAATGCATTCAAACATAGTTCTTGGGATTAGACGGAAATAAAATACAAAAAATGATATCATAAGAACAGATGGATAATGGTGACAAGTGGAATCTATGGCATATGTTTCAATCTATTTGCGAATCGTCAGCAGTGTGTACCTGCATCTCAGAGTAGATGTTCACTCTAGGACTCAATTCCAGTCACTAACATTAATGAATAGATCCAAGCAACCGATACAAAGCAAGGGAGCATTTCTAAAATTGAAGAACATATAGAACCCAAAACAACTCTCAACTAACTTTAAAGTGAGAATCTTCAATACGAACGTCAAGACAATCAGTTCTACTGTACGTAGCTGAAGGTACAAGTATTTATAAACAGTTGTCTACGCAAAATACTCAACATTTACAGGCCGGATACTATAAGCAACAGCGTTTTACAGGAGAGGAAAAATCAGCAGGTTTTAGCTGTAGAGGAAATTAGGAAAAGACGTTGTAAGTGGATAGGACATACATTGAGGAAATCACCAATGTGAATTACAAGGCAATGCCTAACTTGGGATGGTGAAGGGAATCGGAATAGAGGAAGGTCAAAGAAAACATTACACCGGGAAATAGAAGCAGATATGAAAAGGATGAATAACAACTGGAACGAACTGGAAAGGATTGTTCAGGACAACATTGAATGGAGAATGCTGGTGAGCGGCCTATGCTCCTCGACGAGGGGTAATAGGCGTAAGTAAGTAACCGATACAAATGAATTTAAGAATGGTATATTTGATAGTTGTGTCCATCACCAAGTTAACTTTAAACTGAGTAGATCTTGAAGATTCCACAAGCACCAAACAATTATGTTATCAAATAATAAAAGTTTGAGTGATAAACAATAAAATTCATAAACCCGCATTTTTTTATGGTTAAATAAGCAGGATACAAGATCATTGAAATATTTATACACATGAACATTGAAATTAAATGAAATAGGCATGGTGTTAGTTAGATTAAGTTACTGTTTTACTTTAGAGGGGGGGAGGGTTGATAAGAAACTTACAATGATAATCTTTATAATTATACAAAAGAGAAAAAAAAACGAATAATGAAACAATGAAAGAATCGACTTTATGTTAAGAATGTGTAATTTTTGTTTTCACTGAATCAAACTTTCTTATTTTTTGTTTTCATGAAACAAAAACTGAGGATACATTCACATGTAAAGAAGTAAGATATATAAAGGTAACGTTTAAGAAATATATTTCAGTGATTTTACTATTGAAGAAATTCCACCAGCCCCTAAATGCTCTGGTACGGCCGAGAGTGGGGAGAGTCCGCTCTCCCTCTCCAAATGCTCTCATATGGCCACGCGTATATAGCTTCTCTCAGGGAAGTCCTACTCAATGCCTTCTCGTGGCGGGGGTGTTATTCACGAAAGTGGATGTCCGGCGCTTTAACCGGGTTGGTGGACACGAAAAGTCTACCTAGGGGAGTTGGAAAACCCTGATTCCAAACCAATAGTGCACATGGGCTCCAGTATCCTGAGGGAACAAATGGCGTGTGAATCAATCGTTGGTCACCGGCTACCATGGGATCGCATCTCCCTCCGACGCTCCACTGCTTTGTGGATCAAACTTTTAGGTCAGTCTCCGGGTGTTGCCACCCTAAGAAAACCACCTGCTTCGGTTTGGACACCCGGACAGTATTACAGCCCTCACAAAATTAAATGAAATGACAATTTTCTGTGTGGCGCATATATATATCTGGTGCCCCTTTGTACCAATATTTATGTGTTTAAATAAATAAATAAATAACTAGTCTTAAAACAAATCTACAAGATTTATCAGTTGGATGTACTAAACAGCAATAAATATGCCTCCAGTATTCCAACCACTAGCCATAATCTAAATATTCTAACAGCTTGAAATTAAAGGTACTATAAAAGGGGATTCTCTTATAACATATATATTTTCAATAGAAACCTGTTCATTCTAGTCGGTATTATCAAAGAAACAGGAAGTAATCAAATCCTTACAAATGGTAATTATTTTTAATGGAAGTTGAAAGGCTTTATTTTTTGATTTCGACAGTTTATCAATGAGGATTTACTTAGAACGATGTTGATGATTGCAATTAGAGACTGACCAGTTGCAGTCCTAACACATCGATGGGAAGATTCAAACAAACAATACTAAGTGGATTTAAGCTTCACCCCATTGTACAAGCAAGTGGCTATCAGGACTTACTAGCTTAGTGGATAACGCGATGGAGTTTGAAGCGAAAGGTACTGGATTCGAGTCCTAGAGTGAACATCAACTCTTGGATGCAGGTACATCCAGGTGACCAGTCCCAAATAGAACGAAACGCGCGTCCTGGATTCCACTGCTAGCCACTATCCATCTTTGCTTACTATAATCAATTAATATTAGTATCCTTTAACAATTTTTCATGATTATTATTAAGTTTTTAAGATGATGACGTTCCTGTTTAACGTTTTTCTTCATATATGTCAAGTGGACAATTATCTTTCGTAAATTAATTTCATCCTCCTGTTGTTCTCTAACCCTATGATTATTGAGTTCTCGAATAACTTTATGCTGAAATCTTTCCTATCCATCTATAGATATATTTACTGTAATGAACGAGAACACTAGTGGGGACAATCAAATGTATTTGAACACAAAATTACAGAGTTATTTGGTAAAATGTAAATACCATACCTTTAATACTTTATTTGAAAAATGTCAATCAAATGTTTCAGAATTTGTTGTTCCTTTATTTTCATACCAATCACTCTTTGTTCCCGTTCCCTTCTATTCGATCTTATCAACCTTATGTTGTCAGGCATTTCACTTTCGATTGGTGTTACATATATCTTATATCTATCGACATGAGTAGCATACATTACATTACCATACAACTATGGGAAGAAACGTTTTTTCGCTACCAATACTATATAGCTATCGTTCATAACAATGCGCCATCACATAAACTGATCACCTCTGAGTTCTCAACCCAGTCCTAACGACGATAAATAATTTGGTGTAAATTCAGTATGGATGATATTCAAAAAATATGTTCAAGTGATGGAAACCGGCGTTTTACGATCACGAGATTAGTCAAATTATCATTGACCCACTTGAACATATATTATCTGATATTTGTCCTGTTTACATAGTGTTATCATAAAAGGATATGAACAATACATCGAAGATAACGGCAATCGAACGTAGAAATTCCTTGAACAACATTTCAAAGGAGCCAGGTTATATATATATATATATATATATATATATATATATATATATATATATATATAAATATTTAAACGCATAAATAGTAGTACAAGGAAGCACCAGATACATATGCGTCTCACAAATCTCATTCGATTTGTGTGAGGGCTGTGATACTGCCCAGGTGCCTAAACTGAAGCAGGTGGTTTTCTTACGAAACCACACCCCGAGCCTTTGACCTAAAGGTATGATCCATAAGGCAGAGGAGCATCGTAAGGAGATGCAGTCCCATGGTAGACGGTGACCAATGATTGATTCATACGCCATTTGTTCCCTCATGATACTGGAGCTCATGTGCACCATTGGTTTGGAATCAGGGTTTTCCAACTCCCCTAAGTGGACCCTCCATGTCCACCAACCCGGTTAGAGAGCCGGACATTCGCTTTTTGTCCTCTCAATTTCGTAAACACCCCCGCCACGAGAAGGCAGTCAGTAGGACTTCCCTGAGAGAAGCTATATACGCGTGGCCATATGAGAGCATTTGGAGAGGGAGAGCGGACTCTCCCCACTCTCGGCAGTACCTGGGCATTCGGGGGCCTATATATATATAAAGCGGAACTACTGTCACAGACTCACTGCATATTTTTGTGGAGTTTTGTTCTCTGAACTGGATGGTTTGGTCGTGCGGCTTTGATTGGTATTCTGAACGACATCATCAGCACAAACGTCTACCTGAATACTGTGCTGATGATGTCGTTCAGAATACCGATGAAAGCTCCACGACCAAACCATTCCAGTTCAGAGAACAAAACTCCATCAAAATCATCTACCTCAGCTACAATTCTCCATCAACTCACTGCACACTGAACATTTGATAATTCTCAATTTATAAACAGTTTAATCGTATTGTATTGTTTACATGAAAATATTAAATTATATTATCATATATTGTATATAAGTTGAATAAATCTATTATTTCATTATGTAATAAACACTACATGAAATGGTATGTTATCTATTCTGTTGTGTAGGTTGTTTGTTTATTTGTGTGTTCAATATGTAGAGAAATCTGTGATTGAAACAAATCAAATGTGACTTTGAATAAACTAATTATTCATATTCAATAAAACTAAATTAGTTGAAATGACTAAGTGATAATGAACTTTTATAGTTAAATGAAATGATAAATCAGTTCGTGATTTAAGTTGTGAAAATGTTCATGACTAGATGTAGATATATAAGTCATGTCTGAGATGATGTTGGAATAACTATGATATTCCACAAAGATTATTACTATTCAAATGCCCTGGTACGGCCGAGAGTGGAGAGAGTCCACTCTCCCTCTCGAAATGCTCTCACATGGCCAGCGAATATATAGCCTCTGCCAGGGAAGTCCTATTCACTGCCTTCTCGTGGCAGGAGTGTTGT
Organism: Schistosoma rodhaini; assembly: GCA_944470415.2. NCBI lineage: Eukaryota > Metazoa > Platyhelminthes > Trematoda > Strigeidida > Schistosomatidae > Schistosoma > Schistosoma rodhaini. Next base: position 1,590,427 of record OX104038.1, read on the forward strand.
TTACGAAATTAAGAGGATGAAAAGCGAATGTCCACCTAGAGGATTTGAAAACCCTGATTCCAAACCAATGGTGCATATGAGCTCCAGTGTGCTGATGAAACAAATGGCAAGTGAATCAATCGTTGGTCACCGGCTACCATGGGACTGCATCTCCTCACGATGCTCTACTGCCTTGCGGATTACACCTTTAGGTCAAAGGCTCGGGGTGTGGTCTCGTAAGAAAACCACCTGCTTTAGTTTAGGCACCTGGGCAGTATCACAGCCCTCATACAAATCAAATGAGATTTGTGTGGTACATATGTATCTGGTGCCCTTTTGTACCAATGTTTATGTGTTCGAATAAATGAATAAATAATGGCGCTCAAGATCGAATAATACAACACAAATTAATACTCGACTAATAAGTTATAATAATTAACTATAATGTAAAGTACTGCAGAAATTTGTAAAGAAGTTATACAATTGATAGATGTCGTGGATTGGTTGAGGTTAGACATTAACACCGTTGAATGCCAGCTCAGTGGTCTATCGGTTAAGTGCTCTGCGCGAGACTGGTAGGTTCTGGGTCCGAGTCTCGCGAGGCGGGATCTTGAATGTGCACTGCTGAGGAGTCCCATAATAGGACGAAACGGTCGTCCAGTGCTCCCAGGTTTTCGATGGTGGTCTAGCTTTAAGTGACTCATGATCTCAACTATATAAAATTAATAAAATCTTCACAAAACCCCCTAGGGATGTCTACCACATGATTTAACTTTGCCTAATTTAATCAAATCTGGAAACTTAATGTTAATGTTACATTCAAGAATGGGATAGATCGTGGAGGATGACAAGATTGGTTGGGTACGGTTTATGTCACTCAAACAATTGTGTACTTAAATAGGAATAGTTCGACGGAGATTAGAAAGGGACTGTGTGAACGAGACAGTGATAAATTGTACTTGTTGATACTGTGATATATGAAACTATCAATAAACTACTCAGTAATTGTAAGCAAAGATGGATAGTGGCTAGCAGTGGAATCCAGGACGTGCGTTTCGTCCTATTTGGGACTCGTCAGTTGATGTTCACCTTGGGACTCGAACCCAGTACCTTTCGCTTCAAACTCTATCGCGTTATCCACTCAGCTAGTAAGTCCTGATAGTCACTTGCTTGTGCAATGAGGTGAAGTTTAAATTCACTTAGTATTGTTTGTTTGATGAGAAGATTCAAACAAACAATACTCAGTGGATTTTTTAATCAGTAATTATTTTTGAGTAAAAATATATTTGATTAATGTAAATCATCAATAATTTTAAAACAAAAAAAACTTACTTTATCTACTCGACGTAGTATCGCCTCCATAATTTTAGGTTTTGGTGGCTTGAAATTCTTATTCAGTAAATAATAGTCTACAACACATACTCGTTGATATTTACCGCCACAAGATTCCAATGGAGCTTTATATGCTGAACAGGAACCACAAAATAACTATTAAGAAGTAGAAAAAATGAAAATGTTTCTAGAAATTATGGTTTCATTTGCACAGAAAACTTTAAAAGTCATTTAATTGTAAAAGCAGAGTATATGAAGATAAAAAATGCGCTTTAAGGTGCGTTCCCAAAGTTCTCGTCATTGCTTAAAGCAAAACGTAATACTATCTACTTGGTACCCTACGTCTAGCTTTAGGATTATTCACTTGGTAATCTTATCAATAATCGACAAATTTCTTCAACTTTTAAGAGCCATTATGGAATCTACAAATTGTGATCCAGAGTAGAACTTTCGTCTTGTTCAAGACCCATCAGATACATGTTTATACATACACGTTGGTATATATATACTTTAAAAGCCATGTTTTATAGTTAAATACTGAAAATATAGTCAGAAGGGTTTTTTTGTGGAGATTTAGTATTTTCACAGTTGAAAGCGTGAGTAAATTGAAGCTAGACCACCAGAGAAATCCTGGTGGATGCGCACTGTTGAGGAGTTCCACAATAGGACGAAACGGCCGTCCAGTGCTTCCAAATTAGAGACCTTGGATGATATGGCTCAAAATCGCTTGTAATGGCGAAAGTGCGTCCACTCTTTGTAGTCTGCCGAATTCTAATCTTCCGAATTCTTCATATTTTTATCTTTTTTCTCACTCTAAATTTATTTCACTGGATTATACTCCTTCAATACCATCTTCAAACCCTAATCTTTAGGTTTACTGTTTATACTCTTGCTATTTCTACCACTATGGGATTTGAATCGACAACTGCATCTCTGTGTTAATGTGGTATCACCACAATAATAATGACTTAGTTATTTCAAAGATTCTATTTAGTGCCTTACAATTCACAACAAAATTATAATATAATCAAAACACTGTACAATACTTTATCTTTATCATATCGCCGGATGACAGTAGTGACTGAGGTCTGTTTAAACATCTGGGCTACCTGTTCCTATCATCTAGATATTTCAAACAGTTATCTGATTTCGTTTGTTTTAATACATCATTATGCCTATTAATCGCACAGCCTATTCAGGTACGTTTCTGAAAAGTGTAAGACCTTTCGCTGTGAAGATTACAGAAGGCTTAATCAGAGATATCGTGGTTGCTGGCAATATGCAGCGACAACAATGTACATTATCCAGATGTCGATTGACTGGGCTGCTAAGTTCTAACTGGCGATCACTCAATATTTATCGTCAGGAAGGACGAAGAAGTAAGAAACGGAAACTTGTTGAAGTACTTTGTGCTGAGAATTCTATATTATACCAAAAATATAATATTGAATAAAGCTAATAATAATAATAATAATAATAATAATAATAATAATAATAATAATAATAATAATAAAAGATAAGAGATCATTGAAAGTAACCTAGTATGGCTGAAATAATTTATGAGAATCGTTTATAAATTTATTATTTATTTATTTAAACACATATATATTGGTACAAAAGGGCACCAGGTATATATGCGCCACACAAAATAATGAAAGTAGGAAGAGAAAGGATGAAAAGATAATGCGGACTAAAATGTACAACCAGAAGACTCTTTCAGTTGAGAAAGTTAGAACCATTATTTATGTAGAAAGTAAAAGAAGGTTGCAGCAGGATCGCCACTGGCTTCTATTCTGAGCCATATCTGATAACGTCTCTAAACTGGAGATCGTTTAGATAGGACAGATTTTCCACCATGGGCGAGCTGCTGCATAAGTTGAAAAGTAAGGTTACACAAATTGGGGATAAAAGAGGGTGAGTTAGCGATATGGTAAATAATAATAATAATGTAAATTGTCTTGCTTCTAGTATGAGCAGGAATAGTATCGTCAATAGAATTCATCATTTCATTTATTTGTGTGTAGGCTGTGATACTGCCCAGGTGCCCAAAACGAAGCAGGTGGTTTTTTTAAGGGGGGCACACCCGAAGCCTTTGACCTTAAGATTTGATCCACAAGGCAGTGCAGGAGCATCGTGAGGAGGTGCAGTCCCATGGTAGCCGTTGACCAATGACAGGTTCGTCCGCCATTCGTTCCATCAGGATACTGGAGCCCATGTGCACCATTGGTTTATAATCAGGGTTTTCCAACTCCCCTAGGTGGACCCTCCATGTCCACCAACCCAGTTACAGCGCCGGACATTCGCTTTTCGTCCTATCACTTTCGTAAACAACACCCCCGCCACGAGAAGGCAGTGAGTAGGACTTCCCTGGCAGAGGCTATATATTCGCTGGCCATGTGAGAGCATTTCGAGAGGGAGAGTAGACTCTCTCCACTCTCTGTCGTACCAGGGCATTTGGGGGCACGGTTATATAATATACCCTTATGGGCGAGGGTAATCTTGCACTGGTTTTCAGGTGAAACAGACACCATCCTGACTTTCACGAGGCAACCCAAAAAGTACAGCTCAATCCCGCTGGATAGGAGAGCCAGACACTACCCAGGCTTAGCCCAAGCAGTACAGCTCAATCCCGCCCTACAGGAGAACCAGACACTATAAAGGCTTCAACGTTACAATCCGAACAGCTCGGCCCAATCCTGTGGCGCAACCACTTAGGTACCAAACACCCTGGTGGACCACGTTTGAATAATCACAAATTTGCTAACTGAAAACTTTTTGGTATCCAGAAATCTCTTATTCTCGAACTCCTTGTTTTCAAGGTTAATTCATAAGTTAAAAACAGGGGTGTCGTTATGACAACACATGACGTTGAGATTTCAGAAGCTTCTGGAAAACATGCTTAAAATTAGTAACTGAATCAAGTAATTATTTAACTATGATAGAGAAAATATAGTTCGTCTAGTGATACAATTTGGTGATTTCCTCAATGTATGTCCTATCCACTTACATCTTTTCCTAATTTCCACTTCAGATGGAAACAGGTTTTTTCTCTTTCACAGTAGTTTGTTGCTGACGGTATCCAGCCAACGAACAATCTCGCTTTTTCTTTTGTGTATGTTAAGACCTACTGCTACACTAGTTGTCTCCATCTGCATTTGTTCGTGGGTATGGGATAGAAAGGCTAGGTTATCTGTGAAGTCAAAATCGCCTAGATTCATCCAACCTGTCCATTGTATTCCGTGCTTCCTGTCAGATGTCGAGGTCTTCATAATCCAGTCTCTGTTGCGTGGTTCGGTGAGACTCATGTAGTTTTGTGTGAGAATATTGTGACACCTATAACCATTCTGTTGAATGTACACAAATGTGCAAATCTCTAACCTCTCTTATTACTTTGTAGTATCAGTTTATTTGTTAAGCACATATGCTTTATCTTGGCTACTGGCCAAGCCAATTCGCCTGTCATGAGTCATCTTTTGATCTCGTTAATCATTTGCTTATTAACCTTGACTATACTTTTATATGAGCATATATGTGTACACTTCGTATCTTATTCATCATATGTCTGTCACTCATTTTTGTCCGACTATAAATGTTGATTAACGCTTGCTTAAATTGAGTTGGCTTCCCAGCCATCTCCAATACGCATTATTTTTGCATCACTCTCGAGTTGGCTTCACAGTCAATCTCCATTGCGCATGATCTTTGCTTCGTTCCGCTCTCATCTATTCGCCTCATCACTCTGATTCCCTTGCAGACCAATGAGTGTAGAAATTATATGTATTCTAAATCCATTCTCGTATTTGACTTATTTAACTCCGTTGTTCACCAACGCGGAATAAAGTCATTTATTATATACGAGTATAGACAGAATCAGATTTAGGCCACTACAACTTTCTCTCAGTCAGTTCATGTAGTCCCGTGATATCTTCATACCCAGTGTTGTCCATTCCGACTTTGGAGTCGGGGTCTCCTATCTGGACGGTCACGTCCTTTTCTCTGCACTTCACAATAACTGACTGCAGCCTCTCATAAAACTTATCCTTATCGTCGTCATTGCTATCATTGATGGGTGCATAACAATGGATAATATTCATTTTGATGATCCATGCGATTCCAATCCTATAATTGCATTTCCACCTTCTTCGGACAGCGTCAGAACAACTCCCTGATTGTGTGAACCATTTTCCCTTTCATGAACACAGTACAGAAGCATTTCTCCTTAATCTATGCTCTTCCGTACAGATTGGCTCCAACCCATATCATTGATTCCGAGCAACAACAACTTGTATCTCCTCATTTACGTGGTCTACCACATTCTCAGAACACTCCATGTACTTATATCAACTGTTGCTGTGCTTGTTAAATGAGGCATCAAACTCGTGGCTTTCGAAGAATCTCGGCTCTCACCATCAGGTGTCATAATTCTTCTCAAAGAAGATCCTTCAACTTGGAGAACAGAGTTTAAATTGTTTAATCTGGTTAGCGTTTTTTAGCAAGATTGTTTTCTACAGGATGGGGTTACCACCCCGTGCCTAACCCTCCTCCTTTACTCAGTATTGGGTCCAGCAGTAACTCTAGAAGATTTACAGGCGGAGTTTCCAACCACAGTACGTAGGATGAAATCCCAATGGAGAATAGAGAAGTTTTTTAACTCATAAAATTGAACGTTTTAATTTCTAATTCAGTCAATGTGTACCTCAATGGTGAAGTTAAATTCATTCGTTATTTTCCTCCGAATTTTCAGTCGTAATATTAATACATACTTCTCAGTCTGTTTGAACTATACTTCCTACATTTAGCTTTCCACTATCATTAGTATTATGACATCGGTTCTATGGACTTTCATCTTGTTAACGTCTTTCTGTTGAATTATTGTGTAATGTAGATACGTTGGTCCGAAAAATGTTTATGATAGGTGTTAAACTGCTTATAACTGTTAGCAATAGAAAATTCAGACTACTGAGTGTTCTGATCATCCTTAAATTGTAGATTGCCAATTGACCTATTTTCAACCAATCAGCGTTGGAAGACGGATTGAAGTGCTACATTGTTCAGCATACTGCGATATACATACTGTTCGTCCTCAACTCTTATTATGATTTGGGAAGAGTCGAGCGAGGTATCGTGGTCATGAAATACTAGACAGTAAAAGATAACAATGATTGGTTAGCCAAATCATAGACGATTAGTAATAAATTAATCTAGAATTAGTTGTTTGAAAATGGCTGAACAGGAGAACTACAGTCAAACTACATACTAAACAATCAGAATACAAACTCCGCCTGGAGCCCTTCTAGGATTACTACAAGTCTCACGCTCAGATAAAGCAAGAAGGTTGAGGATAGGTTTAGCGACCCTATTATGAAACTAGAGATGGATTCATAAATCTGTCAACAAACAGTACAGCAGGCAAGAATTATAATTAAGACACTAAGAGATGGTATGAGAGGTTGGATTGGTTCTTTTAAGAACAAGTTAACAAGTATTTTCCAAGCGACAAAATGCGTTTTATTGGCAGCTAAATCTGTCTGAAACCAAGGTAAAGGAATAATCTATTTTATAGCAGCCTTTTTGTAATTTTATACTAAAACTCAGTTATTTCATATAGAATCAAGTACCTCTACTATAATTTAATGAGTGAAAGATATAATTCTACTCAAAGAGAACTAGATCAAGCAACGTTCCAACTCATTAAGTAGTTGAAAGTTCAGTGCCGATCATTAAGATAGCGCTAACCATTGTATAATTTTGACCACAAACTGAACTTAACTAAACGATCACTAAAAACTTTGAAGTACTGGACAAAGTTTTCGTCATAATATGAGACTCTTCAACAATGCGCATTAATGATCCCACGAGAATCGAAACCAGAACCTCAAGGGCTTACAGTGAACACATAACATTTAGACTACTGAGTGGCCATTTAGTGGTTTATACGTCTAACTTCAATCGGTACGTAACCATTTTTCAGTGTCAATATTGGATCACTGCCTCCCAAATGGGAAGATGTGTTCGTCAAGAGATATGAATGTTCCAGGTCCGACCTTCAGTGAAGGAGCTCTGTTGAGGAGTTCCATACTATGATAAAAACAGTTGTCCAATACTTCATAGCCTTTGACAATTATACAAATGAATTCAGTTCGAGATGTAAACTATAAAATTCAACAACCTTCATAAACCGCAAATAGTTTACTCATTCCATATATACTCCCAAATTTATCGCAATTAATCTTATTTCGCTATCATTTTAAAAATATCACTTTATCTTGCTTTTAAGTTAGATGACGAATGCTGGTGAGCGGCCTATGCTCCTCCACGAGGGGTAACAAGCGTAAGTAAATAAGTACTCTTGTTTTAAACAAATATAGATCTTATCAATTTTATCAATGCCCCCAAATGCTCTGGTACGGCCGAGAGTGGGGAGAGTTCACACTTCCTCTCCAAATGCTCTCACATGGCCACGCGTATATGGCCTGTTAGGGAAGTCTTACTCACTGCCTTCTCACAGTGGCATTACTGTTGTTTACAAAATTGAGAGGACGAAAAGTGAATGTCCGGCGCTCTAACCGGGTTGGTGGACACAGAAAGTCCATCTAGGGGAGTTGGAAAACCCTGATTCCAAACCAATGGTGCACATGGACTGGCTCCAGTATCCTGAGAGGACGAATGGTGTATGAATCAATCATTGGTCACGGGCTACCATGGGACTGCATCTCCTCACGATCCTCCTGCACTGCCTTGTGGATCAAATCTTAAGGTCAAAGGCTTCGGGTGTGGCCCCCTAATAAAACCACCGGCTTCAGTTTAGGCACCTCGGCAGTATCACAGCCCTCACACAAATCAAATGAGATTTGTGTGGTGCATACATATCTGGTGCCTCCTTGTACCAATATTTATATGTTCAATTTTATCAATAATGTTGAGAAATTTACAATGTTCAATACTAAGTCTAACAAATTTATGAAATGAGAAATTATTATTCTGTATACATAATTGAAATCTTTTCATCATTAGAATAAGATGTGAATACTTATACTACTGATGTATTTCAGATGAGATCACATGTTGGTAAGTGAATTTTGTAAGTTTTGTTGTTTGTTTTTTGTATTTTTGCTTTACATGGTAACTTGTAAAATTTACACCAAAAAAATTATTATTATTTGATTTGAATGTCCGATGAATTAGGTTAAATGTTAACATAATGAGTTTATCATTTATTTGTAAATAATATATGATGATACAAATATGTACCTCAATACAAGATGATCAAATTTCATACACTTATTACGTGAAGTCAGTCAGTCACAACGTAAAACTTCGTACGTACTTACATCAGTTTGAGTTGCCACATGAAATTAACACAGAGATGCAGTTATCGATTCAAATCCCATATTGGCAGAAGTAGTAAGAGTATAAGTATTATGTGAAAGATAAGGGATTGAAGATGTTATTCAAGGAGTATAATACGGTGAAATAAATTAGGAAAGAGAAAAAGGATAGGGACATGAAGAATTCAGAAGATTAGAATTTGGTAGAACACAAAGAGTGGATGCACCTTCGCCATTGCAATCGATTTTGAGCCATGTCATTCAAGGTCTCTAACCATCGACTGCTATCATCTAGCGAATCCCAACCAGGTAGTCTACACCTACCAGCATGACTCAGTCCAATCATCAGTGACTTCATGGATTTTTGCCATGTTTTGGTCTGGCCACCCCTAGCTTTCTTCCAATCTACTCCTACACCATAAAGCATTGCACGTCGGGGCAGTCGGTGGTTGGGCATACGTAATACGTGTCCCAGTCATCTCAACTGATGAAGTTTCACTACTTCAATCAACTAGCCATTACGTAAAGAGAGAAATGATCAAGACTGATCATTAGAGTGGAATTAATAAAATCAATAACCAGTAGACGGTTAAACATAGAAATTATAAGGTATTTGTGAAGATTGTTGAACTTGATAGTTAATATAACGGATTGATCTTAAGTAGGTAGAGTAAGCAGTAGGCTCCGAGGTGATGAATCTTCATCGACTGAGATGATTAGGCCACGTATTACTTATATATGAACACCGATTACCACGACGCGCTATGTTCACTAGTATTGGGGAGGGTTGGAAGAGAGTTAGGGGCGACCAAACCAAAACGTGGCATCAATGCTTGAAGTCACTAACTTCTAGTCTGAGCCATGTTGACAGATGCAGACTACTTGGTTGGGGGTCCGCGTGACTATAGTAACCAATGGTTGGAGACTCTAGGTGACATGGCTCAGAATCGATTACAATGACGTAGGTATATAGACTCTTTATCTTCCCTTAAACCTTGAGATTAAAATTGCTTCATATCTATCCTTATATAAAAACTTTCTTTTATAAATAACCACCACTAAATTAACTACTTCTATGAATCCGGCGTTCATCTTGTTGTGCTAACGAGGTATGGCAACTTGAACCGATGCATATATGTGCCTGGTCCTACGTCAAAACTAACTGACTGCAATTCAATAATTTTTTGTGTTTTTTTCAATTTATTGTTTATCATGTTGTTGTTTTTTCCAACTATGTCAAATCATAAACAACAGATTCGTTAATTTTCGTTTTATGATTGAATTTAGTTAACTAACGTTCACTATTTATGTATACAACCTGGGGTTGTTGTTTTTTGTTTATTATTAGTAGTATAAAACATTAAGTAAAGTGTTGAATTGTATAAGATATCAATCAGGTGGAAACAAGTAACATGATCAATATTTCATTCAGTTAGTAACAACATAAATAGTATGAATAATACTTATTATTACTATAGCAATAATAATGTCAATTATTTACTATGTGAGAACTTATGTACTTGGTTTTCAACAAAAAAAGCTTTTTTACGTGAAGGTTAGTAATAGTATCTAGTTGAAAGCATGAGTCAATTATGAAACATACCAAATCTCCACAAAACCCCTTCTAATAGTATCTAGGTAAATAGAAACTGTTATGTAGTAGCGAAGACATAAGTACGAGTAACTTGCAGGACATACTATTGGACTATCATTCTTATTGTATAACTATTCGGTAACTAGATTATCTATATCTATATTCATCTTATTGTAAGCTTCATTTTGACCTATTGATTATTATTGTATGATTTACTGTTCCTAATTTATACTCAGTTTATTGATTATTGTCTCCTACGCTTACAGCCTCATTTGGCTTGGTTTTGTACAAATATTATTTTCTATTTTATGGTATGATGTGGCCTGTCTGTCTAATATATAAACAAAGTATGCTTGAAACAAACGATTCGTATTGCCGAGGCCTCTATTGGTGTTTTGGACTCAAGTGGACGGGTTAGGCGGATAAGGACCAATAAGGACGCTAGTTTACTCATACTAATCGAACGTCATTGTCACAGTGTGAAGGTCGTAGAAGGCATATTCTATTGATGGATAACGAATGGATAGCGAATTACGTCCTTGTTAAATTCGTAAGGTCATAACGAATCAGCGACGACCTTGATCATGTCATAACAATGGGCCACAGCGTAGATCAAAAACATAACAAATTGGCGACGGCTAGGTCAAGTCTTAACAGAAACAAATGGAGCGGGATTCGAATCTACAACTTAATAATTTAAGTCAAGTTTAATAGTAGCTAGCAATGGGATCTAGGGTGCATATTGCATCTTAATTAGAACTCGTCACCTGAATATACCTGTATTTGAATGTTGACATCGAAACCAGAATTCAAATTAAGTAATTTACGTTTCAAACGTCCAACGTGTTAGCACATATATCATTAATAATAATAAGAAAGACTGGTCTATTGTAGTATATAACATCAACAGAAAGATTCAGACAACCAAAACAGATGAATTAGAATTCACTCTATTGCACAAGCCAGTAGCTATTCAAATTCAGAACAACATATGTAAGCGAACAATCACAATATGGGAATTTTTCAAATTATTCAAATTCAGTAACTGATTGGATAATGTGTTGGACGTTTGAAGCAAGAGCTACTGGGTTCGATTCCCGATATGGACATTAACATTCGCAAGAGTCCCATACTAGGACGAAAAGCTATTCAGGTGCTTTCAGGTTGTGCGTGGTTGCCCAACGTAAATCAGTTCGTGATATGAATAAAATTGAGCCACATTCACAGCCATATACTGAAAATAGAATAGAGTTCAATCATTTCAAAATGATTGGAATAGTATTGTGTTATTAAATTTCTACAAAAATCAAATATTCCCTAGTTATCTAAAGAACTACAAAAGTCAGTCAAAAGTTCAATCATGTAATCACTTTGCCTCAGCAAGCTCCTTCTTTAAAATCATACATACAGTCAAGAGTCGACTAAAAAGGAATACAAATGAAAAGCCTATGCACACCACAAGTCATAATCATCCACTTATCCAATCCTAAACTTTGAGTACAATAACACTATATTTAATCCCTCATTTTATTTTGGCCTTAAGATTTCTTTCTATATCTTCCATAATCAATCTTTTCTTTCTATTCCTACAACTATTCATTAACCATTATTACCTTATTACCTTATGCTTACTATGAGCAACATCCCTCTGTGGGAGAGGACAAACCAGCTTCCAGATGAAGAGGAAATTAGGAAAAGACGTTGGAAGTGGATAAGACATACATTGAAGAAATCACCAATGTGCATCACGAGGCAATTCCTAACATGGAATCCGGAAGCGAAGCCGAAAAGAGGGAGGCCAAAGAACACATTACGCCGGGAAATGGAAGCAGATATGAAAAGGATGAATAACAACTGGAAAGAACTAGAAAGGAAGGCTCAGGACAGGGTTGGATGAAGAATGCTGGTGAGCGGCCTATGCTCCTCGACGAGGGGTAACAGGCGTAAGTAGGTAAGTACCTTATATGTGTAAATTATATTTGAAATAGTCTCAGCGGTTAAAATTTTAATAATCCCAACGTTTCGTCCAGCTAACTTGTCTGGACTTCTTCAGGGTAAAATATTTTGTTATCTTGGAATCAATAGAAAAAATGTATTTCTGATGTTTCATCACTTCAGATAAGTCACTTCTTTAGAGTAAATAAATAATCGAATTAAATGAACACAAGTTTAAATTGTACCCTAAAAAATATATTATACTTATTATTCGAACACTTCATTTCTACCCGAAGTTTGTGCTGATGATGTCGTTCAGAAGGACGATGAAAGCTCCACGATTAAAACCATCCAGCTCAGAGAACAAACCTACATCAAAATCATCCACCTGAATTACAAATCTTCTCCACTTATTATTAACTTTCTATTTAATGCTCAAATGTATTTGAAACTATAAGATCCAACTTTGGCATTGATACTTCACATTATTAGCTTAGTTAATTATTCTATTCTTAATATTTAATCAGTGAATAGTTACCTTCACCTTAAACATTTTTTCATTGACTGATTATATTATATAATTTCTTTGGAATATCTGATTATTGTAAACAATATCTAACATGATAACAACTAAATTTCTTTAAAATTTTTGTCAACAACACTATTCTATTTTACAATAAGGCAACTATTTTTAGAAAGTGAACAAGGTTGTACTACTTTAAGAAAACAAATCATTAGCAACAAACTTTTCTTTGTTGATTGATCTTTACAATCTAATGGTTGAAGTTGAAATCATGAGTCAATTGAAGTTAAACTAACATGGAAAACCTGGAAGCACTGGACGGTCGTTTCGTCTTATTGTGGGACTTATCCGCAGGACTAGCGTGCGAGACTGGTAGGTCCTAGGTTCGAATCTCGCGAGGTGGGATCGTGGATTCCCACTGCCACTGAGGAGTTCCATAATAGGACGAAACGGCTATCAAGCAGTGCTTCCAAGTTTTTCATGGTGGTCTAGCTTCAATTGATTCATGATTTCAACTATATATAAAAAATATTAAGAAATCAGTTTAAAGATTTTCTAGAAATTTCACTGTATTGTTCAAAAACCTCAAATGAAAATGTTTTAAAACAGCGAGATTTATTTTGTTTTAAATAAAACAAGAATACTGTTTCGGATAGTTGTTTGTAGAATAATGAATAAGAATTGTAGTCTAGATGGATGCTTTCGATGCTATTGTGTCTACTCACCTGGAAAGTAAATAATGAGTGGTCTCGGAGATGACAAGCATAGAATTTATGTTTAAACCACTGAAGTCATACCGATATGCTCATAATTTCCATTGTGAATAATTAAGAGTTGCTAAACTTTAACACCTACTTTCACAATGCAGCCAATGGATCCTGACGATACTTCTGAGACAGTAATGGTTGAACTCCAACAGTTGCTCATAATTATGAGGTAAAAAATGTCGGATATTACAAACATATAACAAAACTATTGCCCAACTTAGGTAGTATTGGGACTAAAGGTTACCCACATTATATTATTAGTGAATATACAATAACGTTGTAAACTAAGGCGAAAACTAAAAACACACAGTCAAAATAAAATGATACATACCTTGCCACATGCACGACAATGATGTCGTCGATTAAGTGTAGTAAATTCTGTACAACAATTTGTACACATTGTAGATGATTCATCTTTAACCCATTGAGCTGCAACTTCACCTAAGTTATTTGCACTCATTATTGACTTCTAATGTTTAAAAACGAATTTCGAAAGATTAAATGGAAAATAGTGAGATTCCTCCACATCGATATGTATAAAGATGTTTTTAAGGCTAATGAACAGAAATACACTGTAGGATTTAATTAGCCTACAGATTAATTTCTTGAATAAGTCCGTATACTGTCACACAGAGAGTCATAGCAGTGCTATGATCAAAAAAGGTAACTATGTATATAGCTAAGAATTATGATCTGTTTTTAAAATGTGACTTAGTACATTTAGTACAAAACTCCCCGACCATTGCTGATACCTTGACGTAGTGGTCGGGCTTGCCTATCGTGATGAACCAATCGAGCTATACTGGCTGGAATAATCGTTCATCAAGGTCCTACCATGTCAGACAGTTCTGTTGAAGAGCGGTAAGACTAAAAGCAGCAAACCCAAGGTTCGAAGGCGAAGTCGTACTGCTGATTGTACAGAGGTTTGACGGCAATAGGGTGTTTCCTTCAGACAACCAGCATAACAGCGATGCTGCCTTCCCACTTATCGAAGAAATCTTGAGGTTCGACGGTACACTTGTAAATTACTGGAATTTCATAAGTTTTGAGTGAATCGATAATGAAAATATTGGATTTAGACAGAAGTCAAATCATCTTATCAAATATTGTGATGACGAAGCTAAGGCAGCTATAGCACACTGTGCCTTACTGGAGTCGGATGCTAGCTACCATAAAGCCGAGGAATCCGGTCAAGAACAAATTGTAGCCAGGATGTTTATCGAAAAGTTATTAAACTTTCCTAGAATTAAGGGAAATTATTCAGACACATTGACGCAGTTGTCTCGAGAGATGATGGTGTGTGAGTTAACTCTAAAGCAGATGAATTACATTTCAGATCAGAATACGTCGGGGACCATAGAAGACATAATTTTGAAATTGCCGTGTAGTAAATGAAAACGCGATGGGGAGAACCAAATTATTGTCATATGTGAAATCAACTAGTAGCTTTGTAAATTGTGAAAATCATACATTAAATACATCATTCGCATATCTTCCATCACTTGCCCTTTACATAATTCATCATTCTTTCGATCCCGTTTTTATACCGTTCGCTCTTCATTTTCTTTTCTTCTCTTTTTATTTCACTCTTTTGCTAGTGAGCATTCTACTTCCGATTCCTGATACATACTACTTATGGCTGTCCGCATAAGTAGTTCACACTACACCCGGTACAGACACAAAGTGAGTGAGCAACAGTGGCCTGTGGGATTATTAAAAGCGGCCGAAAGCCCACGTTTAGTGATCCTACAAAGTTTGTAAAGGAACACTACGATATAGCTAATACTGGATATAGGTTACTTGCTAGCCGAAGTGACAATAGTGATAATAGCTATGCCAGTGTTGTAAGAAGGAAACTTAATGAAGGTTACAATATACAAGGATATCTTATGCAAGTACTAGTGACGATAATGTTGCCTTATATCACGGATATAGTTACTGTAATTTATCTTCTATGGTGTGCTTAGGAAATCATTCTCTAGATCAGTGCCAGAAGCTTAGGGATAAGGGTGTTAGAGAAAGAAAATAATTTGCACTTTGTTTAAAGGAGAATCATCTAGCAAACACTTTTTGGTCGCTAAGAGCATGTTCGATCAAAAGTTGCTGATGACGGCACCATATGGACACAACACAACTGTGAAGCAGAAAACCGAGACAGAAATAATTATCTAGATGGTACGAAATTTATGTTTACTCGAAGAATCAAGTGGTCCGACAGTGAAGAATACCGACAAAGGACGCGGTGGTCGTTTTGATAAGAGTGTTAACTTCCGTCAATCAGAGTGAATCAACCATTGATATTTGAGTTAGACGCCAACCACTCAAGACTCATCTAATCCCAGGCTGGTTATTACTCTGAACCTTTGTTATTGATTCATTTTGTTGTGTTCCTGCTACCGTTTGGTATATGTGTGTTTATTGTTCTCTTAGTAATCGACTTTACTATTTTGAGTTTTGTGCTAAATGTATTAAGTTACATTTTCGAAACAGATGATAAATCTTAGCTATATACATAGTTACCTGTTTTGATTATTCATATATATAGTGATGAGGAAATAAGTAAGAGATTAGTGAAATAGAGTGATTTATAGTAGGATGATCATGCTTTTCAATGCAATGATTTAGTTTGGCCAACCTTGGTCTTTTACAACTCATTTGTACTCCACTTAACATTGCATATCGAGGTAGAGGGGGGGGGTTGGAGGTAAATAACAGACGTCCCAATCATTTCAGACTAGCGATCTTACTAACCTGGTTGCCATGTTTAAATATTAAGCGATCTCTAAAGCTGGCGTTCCGTACTCCGTCATTCTTCGATATGGTAGTAATGCTTCGAAAACATCTACGCATGTTACCCCTCTTGAAGAAGCATAGAATGCCCACCAGCATTCTCCATTCAACTCTGTCCTGAGCAATCCCTTTCAGTTGATTCCGATTGCTATTCATTCTTTTGATGTCTGCTTCCAATAGTGCTGGCCTATTCAAGAGTTCTCCAAAGTGTAAACACTCTTTATCTTTCCTTAAACTTTGAGATTAAAATGGCTTCATATCTGTCTTTCTTCCTGTACTATATCCTTATATACAACCTTTCCTTTATATATTACCACCAATAAATTAACTACTTCTTTGAATTCGATGTTCATCTTGTTGTGCTAACGAGGTATGGCAAATTGGACCGATGCATATATGTGCCTGGTCCTACGTTGTAGCTAACTGGCTGAAAGTGTTCTACCCATTTGTTCCTCTGTTTTTGAATCTCGATGATTAGCCCAGAACCCCCTGACAAGTTAACCTTAGTGCTTCTTTCATTCCTTCTCAATTATCCTCCATCATAGTTTCTTCTTCCTCCTGTAAATCTTGTAAGACTTGAAACATGTTGTTGAGAGTTATCTTCAATTCTTTGAGTTTGTTGGTATCTCGAAGGAAGGCTTCATTGAACCTTTGTAATGCTGTTCCCCCAGTTGTCCAGTGCTCCTCTAGCTTCAGTTTCATCTTGGTCACAACCAGCTAGTGTTGATCTCAAGCTATGTCAGCTCCTTTACTGGTTATCATGTCTTCCATTGACCTTCGAAATTTCTTATTCATACAAGTGCGATCCATCGGGTTCTCCGTCGCATGATCCGCTGAGACTCATGTAGCTTTGTATACGCGTTTCTGTGAGAATAGTGTGACACCTATAACCATTCTGTTGAATGTGCACAAATAGGCAAATCTCTAATCACTTTCATGCCTTTCTCTTAGTCAGTTCATGTCAACACATGATATCTTCACACCCAGTGTTTTTTATTCCGACTTTGGAGTCGGGGTCTCCTATCAGGATGGTCACGTTCTTTCCTCTGCACTTCGCTATGACTGACTGCAGCCTGTCGTGAAAAACTGATCCTTATTGTAGTCATTGCTATCATTGATGGGTGCATAACATTGGATAATATCAATTGTGACTACCTTCTTCTTTGTCTTAAAAGATGCTCTGATGATCCTCGATCCATGCGATTCCAATCCTATAATTGCATTTCGACCTTCTTCGGACAGCATCAGAACAACTCCCTGATTGTGTGAACCATTTTCCCTTTCATGAACACAGTACAGAAGCATCTCTCCTCAATCTATCCTCTCTCGTCCAGATTGGATTCAATCGGTTTCATTCATTTCGAGCACTAAAAACTTGTATCTCCTCATCTACGTGGTTATTTGAATGATCCTCCTGGTCTCCCACATTCTCACAACATTCCATGTACTTATATTAATTGTTTCTGTGGTTGTTGAATCAGGCATCGACCTTGTGGCTTTCGAAGAATCTCGGCTCTCACCATCAGGTGTCATAATTCTTCTTAAAGAAGGTCCTTCAACTCAGCAGACAGAGTTTAAATTGTTAAATCTGGTTGGCGTTTTTTAGCAAGGTTGTTTTCTACAGGATGGAGTTGCCGATTCCACACCCAACCCTTGTCCGGTCTTGTGATTGGAAGTACCTCAAGATGAACTATAGGCGGAGTTCCAGTGATTTCAAGGATAAGATAAATGCTCCATTGATGGTGACCGCGTATAATGTCGAGAATCGACTAAAATTGGAAAAGCCGACTACTATTCGGTTCCACTTTAGTGGTCTAAAAGCGTCGTGTTTGTAACGAGATATGAAGACCCTAGTTTCAACTACCACCAGTAAGGAATGAATCATGAGTACATACTACCAAGAAGTTTCAAATATATATATAGCTTGTCAAAGTTGATTCAGAAGACTTATTATGCATTGGCATATACTAATGCTAATATGTCCTAATAGGTTTCAAAGTCTGTCATAACACTTAAAATGTTTTAATATGATCATAACCACCACAACAACTTATTAAATTGGTCTTATTTATTGCCATCATCTGATGTGGAACCCACAATTATATTGTAATTATATCACACTAATTGTAGGATGATAGATATCATTACAGTATAGGAAGAAGAGTAGTTGTCATTACTTAAAAGTAACTAATATTAATAGCATACAAATAATAATCAACTTACTTTTTCATTGAAACCATTACTATTCGGTTTGTTACATTCACAATCAATAGCCTGTTGAAGTTCACGCCACCAAAGTTGTTTTTCATCATCATTTCTTGAATTAAATTAAACGGTAATTGAATAGAAAAGATCAAAAGACAAAGGATTAGACATCTTTATGGATGCAACTATTAGGTGCTTATCACATATCTGGACGCTTTATTTTCTAAAACAAATTAAGTTAGGTTTGAACCTTGTTCTAACTGTCAAAGTTGTATGAATCAACCACAGTAAGCATTACTTATGTATTCATTTTGTGGTTGTATAGAATGGGAGGCTGTTATTTTGCCACGATGCTTCGGTTGGGGTCTTAGAGATCATGCAACTTAATGGCTTGCAACGTTATCAAACATGATTCAGAATAGAAACCAGTTGTGTTACTGATGTAGTATTCTATTGTAGTTTCCATAAATGTGAGATGAATCTTCCTAAATGAGAGGAATTCATTCAAATTGTAGTTTTATTGGACTGTATTTTTCTTATCAGATACTACTCTTGTTCGTTTATTCGTTGATTTGATAAGCTTTTCGACTTTTAGTTCAATTTGAAACGATTTAGATTGTTGTAAAGTTTTGTTCTCTGAGCTGGATGGTTTGGTCGTGGAGCTTTCGTCGTTATTCTAGATATCATCAGCATAAACATCTACCTGAAGTTTGCGCTGAGGATGTCGTTCAGAATAATGATGAAAGCTCCACGACCGAACCATCCAGCTCAGAGAACAAAACTTCATAAAAATCATCCGCTTGAACTACAACTCTTCTCGACCATGTCAAGATGTAGATTGTACCGTTGTTCATATTGACTGAAATTTGTTCGGTCTTACTTGGCACACGTGCATCCTGTGCGAATTGCCTCGATATAATCATCGTTTCACAAGCTTATATACGATAAATGAACTGTGGCCGATAGTCAAATCAAGGAAAAGTATTTTGTCCTATTTGGGGACTCGTCAGCTCGATATACCTGCATCCGAGTTTATGTTCGTTCCAGTTTTCAAACCCAGCACCTTTCACTTCAAATGTCATAACGTTATCTACTTAGCTACTAAGTTGAGATAGCCACTCACTCTTATAACGGGTATGAGTTTTAATTCAATTTAAAGTGATTTGATTTATCCCGTTGTTGATATTTTGACTCGAATTTGATCAGTCTTAGTTTGAAAAGGAAAGTACTGGGTTCAAATCTCGTAATGAACATCAACTCTGGGATGGAGGTGTATCCGCCTGATGAACCCCAAAATATGACGAAACGGTCCTCCTAGATTAGACTGATAGCCATAGTCCATCTATTTTGTATTTCCCACTTTTATTTCGAAATACTATCATCCTCTTTTCTGTGGTTCATTCTTTTTATGACCTACTGTATCAATTTTTTGTGTTTTACACCAATGATGAGATGATTGCAGAACGGTATCACAGACAGACATCTCTTTTTACTTCGGTTGGTCTTAAGCACTTCCAATATAAGTTTCTCCAGTTTAATGAGTGGAAACTTTTCAATACTTGATTCTCAAGTAAAAAAAAAATCATAATGTAAAAATGTATTTAGCATTTATTTACAAATAAACAATGGATATAGTCTTATATATGGTCAAATGTTGTTCAAAAGAAACCTGACAAACAAATAGAGGTATTTAACATACGCTTCATTTACTGTAATATGATTATTCACATTTGATGACTTATCGAATTCCCAATGCCAGCGTGTTCAGTTGACTGCAGTAGAACTAAGGGTAAGAGGTAGTGTTTGAACTAGCACAAATCCAAATATCACTGACTTTCTACTAGTTTAAGGCAAATGAAGTTAAATGTCACTTGTTAGGGAAGATTTTCATAATGATAGAGAGGTTGCTGTTTTCTTCTCGGGTTCTATTTATTATTTATTTATTTGAACACATAAATATTGGTACAAGGAAGCACCAGATAAATATGCGCCTCACAAATATCATTCGATTTGTGTGAGGGCTGTGATACTGCCCAGGTGCCCAAACTGAAGCAGGTGGTTTTCTTACGAAACCACACCCCGAGCCTTTCACCTAAAGGTCTAGTCCACAAGGCAGTGGAGCATCGTAAGGAGATGCAGTCCCATGGTAGCCGGTGACCAACGATTGATTCATATGCCATTTGTTCCCTCAGGATACTGGAGCTTATGTGCACCATTGGTTTATAATCAGGGTTTTCCAACTCCCCTAGGTGGATCCTCCACATCCACCAACCCGGTTAGAGCGCCGGACATTCGCTTTTCGTCCTCTCACTTTTGCGAACAACACCCCCACCACGAGAAGGCAGTGAATAGGACTTCCCTGGCAGAGGCTATATATTCGCGTGGCCATATGAGAGCATTTGGAGAGGGAGAGCGGACTCTCCCCACTCTCGGCCGTACCACAGCATTTGGGGGCTCGGGTTCTATATCATATTGAGAATTACTAAACATATGTTCACAATCAAACGATTGACCAACTTCAGACTATGGTACAATTAAGTAAAACAAAATATCAGCACACGTCAATTATTTATCGTTTATTGATTTCTTCAATGTTTAGATCATTATACTTTGTGGAGATACACATATGTATGTAATAATGAAATGAAAGTGCAGTCATGGTTTTAAGGTTATTGATTTTATTCAAATTGGAAGATTTCTATGAAGGAATAGTAAAAGGCAAGATCTAGAGGATGATGAAGGATAAATATATATATGAGCAATTATGGACGACTTTAGGTCATGTTACTTAACGTCTCTACCTACTGATTGCCTCTAACACACAGAACTTAACCAAGTAGTTGGTATATGTCAGCATGGCTAAGACTCACAGACAATTCGTTCATAGATTGATGCTTAGTTTTAGTTTGGCCTTATTTAACTAGTCCTTACATAAACAATCTGGATCGAACCCGAATAAGCAAATCATGTCCTTGGTAGTAGCTAAGTTACATTCAGATGAGGGGATTTTAATTTAGTTCTTTTAGAATATACACGATAAGTAAGCAGTTCTAGAAATTAAGTAATAAAAGTTTAGCGTTTTATTTTTTCGGTTAGTAGTTGTTGTAAGATGGTTAAATGTTATCAAAAAATTTAACGACGTATTCATTAATCCAAATGACTTAATAACAAACACTGCAAGATACTTATTGACGGAAATTGGAAGATTTCTGCAAACTAGAAAATAACCCTTTTATAATCTATTCTATCAAGTCAGTCAGCAGTGAACTACGCAGCTAATACAGTTTACTGTTGAATGTATAGTGTACAATGATAGTGAGAATTTCAAATGTTACATTCAACAATCACAAGATGTTTTACTTTAGACATATGGTACAGACAATATTTTTAATAATTATCTACGAAGGTGTAAATAAGAATAATTAGCAAATCTATCATACATCAAAATGATACAGTCATATTGGGCACGAGAAAGATAACATCGATAGCAATGAACAGTAGCCACGTAATATTAAATATTGACTGAAGCTGCAAATCTAAAAGATTAAGTGGCAACACAGTGGTCTGAAGATAAAAATCTACTCAGAAGGTTAAAATATCTCACATTCGATCTCTGAGACTAAACGGATCTTTTAGTGTTTCTTAACCTCTAACGGCTGTCTAACCATATATGGTTCGTAATGTAAACTATGACATTCAATAATCTCCAAAGTCCACCTATACTAAAATCAAATTTAAAAAACGGAGTTAAAAACTGATACATATTGAAATATACTAAAAACTAGTTAAACTTTCAGCTAATTTTTGCATGGTACCAGGTAAAGGTGTGAATTGGCTGATCAGATTGCATTTCTTCACCGGAAGTGATAGTAAAAATATGTACTACGTATGTGTAAACACTGCCCACAAAGATGTACCATGTTTCCCGGCGCTGGAGAGAGAGAGCTAGAGGAGGCCAAACGAAGACATGGGGTCAGTTCATGAAGTTATTAACTATTGATTTGGGTCATGTTGGTAGTTTTCAGCTATGTAGTTAAGGATCGAGCAATTATCATGGTTAATAGTTGGGTACGCTGTCAGGCATATCTCAGAATAGGTCACTGTGGAACAGATGCATTCACTCTTTAGATACTGAGTTTTTAAATTACTCCATACCTTTCAATCCTTGAATCTAATTTGTCGAATGATATTCGCCATGCCTGATCCTTCCTACTACCACTAATACTTTTGCTACTTCTATTAAACTGACATTTGATTTGATATTTCCATCTTATGACTGATTAAATTGAAATGAATGATTTTATGATTTTTTTTAAAAACAAAGTTTACTTACGAGAAAGCAACCTCGACGCATAGCTCTTTCGCTTTAATTCTAAAACAATGTTCAACATTGATTTCTTCATCATCTTTCACTTCACATAACTGGATTGATAGAGAAAATGGGGATAATTTTAAAGGTGAAACATGTGCTATTTGTATAAAGTCGGATATAAAGTGAAATGATCATTATGAAGTTTTTAATCTCCTCAAGATAAAACTGAGTGGTAAAGTATTCATTTTTGTCCAAAAAAAGACAGAAGATTCAATAATTATTAAGAGTTACGGGATTATATATATTATATCATTCACCTCATTATTGATATTCACCGGATGAAAGTGTTAGTAAATGTTAAAAAAAGAAACTAGTTTACTGTTATGTTGGATTTAATGCCTTCGGTTCTCGAATACTGATAATATTCAATGATTTTTACTCAAGACTGGGTATACAATAAAAAAACGTAAATAATTGTTACATAATAGATGGAGCATGAACGTCGATGAGTCCAAAGTTTATCATGCCAACGTAGTTTCGATCTGACAGATTATGAATCCAGATAGATTAAATATTCATATCACAAACTTATAGTCAATGAATACACTCTAATACAAGTATGAAATAATAAATCTTTCAGTAAAATGATTAATCTTAAATGCTAATAAGGAGAACGTTGTACGTCGCAATTGTTCTGATTTATAGATAAGGGAAATTGGATTAAAAAAACTAGTGTAATTGAAGAAAATGCGTCGGAAACATCGAGTTTACAATATATTTGCAAACCACGTTCTTGCTTTCGTTAAATCTTGCTATGTTTTATAAGATACATCATCGTTGATCTAGTTTGATCTGGAAGACCGGGTAATATCGGTATCCCTAAAACTGAAATTTTTACAGTAAACTACATTTGGTAAATTAGTTACACGAATTTCACCATTAAATTAGTGCCATATTTGTTGTGAATGATAATTTTGATTACCAGGGAGGAGTTTGTGAATGGTGTTTCTTCTGGATATAGTTTATAACACGGCTTTAAAGCTAAATATTACCAAAAAGTGTAGGTTAGTTTACTAATTCAGTGCAGGAACTATGTTACTGATTTAGATAGACTTAAGTGTATGAATCATGTCTGAATCTACAGATATTTAATTAGGAACGCTTATGAACGTTAGAAAAGATTATCCTAAATCAAATTTATGACGTCTTTCGAAAAGACATACAGAAGCTTAAGATAGAGGACAACAACAATGCAAAAACATCAGAATGCAACGAACCCCATTAAACAGTTTAGGTGTACACATAAATTATAAGAAAACTTACTGTCATTCCAGCCAAACCTATCTCTGACTTAACTTGATAACGACCAACAGCATTAGGGGATTCAGTCATGACCAAATATTCGGAAAACTGAAAATAGGGAGATAACTTGAAGTTTGCATGTTTTACTAAAGCAAAAACACAAACTGTAAGCGGTATGCTGGAAAAAATACACCTAAATATAACCAAGTTACGTTATACCTTGTGATATGAGTCACAATCCAAAGAGAAATAGTTTTCGTTATGAACATCTGAAAACTTCAGAAGTATTGTCAACCTGCTAAACATTTTAGTACGGAAATTCTACACTAAACCGTAAAAAGGTTTATTGACCGAAGTATTTTTGATTTATTGTTCACCATTTGACTTGTGATCTGGATCATGAGTAGTGTGAAAACAAATACATGGCTTCATCAGGTTTCTACACTGTTCAGGCATATTTTTAAATGCTAGGGTAGTGTAAATATGCTGATATAATCATTGCTAAAGATGAAGAGTTCGTAACATTTTTGAATCACTTGTTGCCCTCGTCTATCTTTATACTGGTGGACTGAATTACAAATTTGATGCATTTGTGACCCTTTATTCAATGAATTGTTGAGTATAACTAATTAATATCCTACTAGTGTGGATGCTGGAGTTTCCTATTTGGCACAGAAAATATTTGACACAAATGTGCTGCCTAAAACGAAACGAAAATGAGAATATAAAATAATTCCATAAAACGTAGTGCCTATAAGAATCCCATTTATCAACGATGTTCAAGTTGATGAACGATGTTCTTGGGCATATTGAATACAAAAAGGTTCATTTTATTCCAACGGTTACTACACACTAATGGGTTCATTTGGTGAACAAATAACTGATACTGTTGTGGAAAATAATTGAGCAATGAGGTGGACCATGAATGTGTCAAACTAAGTACGAAGAAACAATGAAAGAGTTATAAACACTTATTTTCCGCGAACCTCAGACAATATATATAAATTAGCAATTTAACCATATGACAGAAAGAATATCTTACAAGAAATAAATATCTATCCAAAAGTCGTCTATGTATTGAACGTCTAGGCAGTTTCTTTGCAGGCCCTTCTAGATGTAGTAACGGAATCTGAGTATACTTTACACGAAGACCATCCAGTTTACCAAGTGCTTCTCTAGCATTCGACATTTTCTCCTTAAAAAAAGGACAAACGGAACTTTAGTAAAATCGATTGAAACTAAACAAGTAACCAGTAAATTAAAATATGAAATAAACGCTAAACATTTAGACAGGTTGAAATAGTTAACATGCAGCGTGACGTTTTATGCCCACTATATGTACTAAATTATCTACTACGTTAAGTAGATGCAATTACTTGACAAATAACACTACTAAATACTTTAAGAAATTAAACCAAATCTAAAAATGACTTCATACTGATGCATGCTATGACAATTATTTTAAGGTTGCGAAAACTAGTTTTATGGCTAAAAGACAGAAGAGAAATTTAAAAATAATTGCAACTAATCATTTACATGGATACATTCGGCCATAATCAATTATTTTTATTTTATTTTGTCTACTTTAAATGTTTTCTGATTTTTATCTACCGTAGTTACATTCACGAATAATTAGCTTTTTAAAGTTATGCTATATGCAAAAACATTTGTCATGGTACACTAACCTGTAAAATAATTTCTTGTTCCGAACGATCCAACAAATCCTTGATGAAATTCCAAGCCTCTAAATTACAGTAAAAACGGGCTTTATATTATTGATGAACTCACTTGTGACATTTGTATACTCTGGGTCGCTCGGAAGCATGGTTCCTTTAAGCCCTAACTCAAATTATCAGAAATGTTCTTTAACAATTGAAGCTTACTATATATGAGATCTTTGTATCGTGGTAACGCTGTGCTGACACCATAGAACATCCCAGGTACATTCTGAATACGTTGCTCTTGATATTGAGACTTTGCCTAGAATGTTATATAAAAGATGAAAAACTTAATGAACGAACAAGTTAGTTAGGTATTATTTACGAACATAAACCACCTGATGTTAGATGTGAAAATCGTATTTCAATAATCTGAGCGATTGAAACTTGAATGATTCCACTGTTTCGTACGGCAATTGCCGAGAGCATTCAAGAACAATTCTTGCATTTAATGTTTCCTATATAATTGCCGCTCAATTTTTCCCGAACTATTTGTTCGAATTTTGATGTATATTCATGTAAACTATGTGACATCAAATTTTTGTTAAGTTAATATAACATGCAACAACGTATACAGTTTGCTTTACAATTTTAACTTGATGTCCATTATATTGACAAGTGGATTAGTGGATAAGTTACTTAAATTTCATTCATGAAGTCGATGACTGAAACAACAAACAGTCGAATACCACCACTAGTTCCCACGCAAAGTGTAGCACGAATTTGCGTACAAGAGCTTATACTTACACATTGTCGCAAAAAGAATTGTGAATTACTTGCAGGTTGAAGTGAAAAATATGACCCAATTATGTAGACTGAAATTAGGAAAGATTCCTGGACAATAGTCCAGAATTTCGGGGTTAGATTTCCAAAATGATGTTTAAAAAGGGTTTTAAACTAAGGCTCAACTTAAGCATTTCAATAGTAAAACATAGTGAAAGATTGAAGAAAATGTGATTAACTAAGAGACTGATTATCATGTTGATCACATTTTTTTCTCTTGATCTAGATGAGAAAAAGCAGTCAACATAATAATATTGATGACAATGGAAAACTAAGCACAGAAGGCATATCATGCAACCATAACAAATAAGTTTTGGGTGGTGATACAACGCATTTTTCAATAGCCAAGCTTCAAAATATTCACGACTGAGTACTTGCAGCACATCTTTTCCGACGATTTTAAGTCAATATATGAGCCAATGAGATACGAATTCTACATTTTAAACACCAAAAGATTTAGTTCACTTGACTTACAACGATACCTTTACATATATTTTGAAGCTCTTCATTCGTCGAGTACATTTCCGAGAAAGCCTTGAAATTCACTGCATAGCGACATAAGAAGCTCTTGTATATATTTAAGATTTGCATCTCCTTGTCATTGGTGAAAGCTGAGGGCAATTCTATGTCTTCGGCTTCACGAGAATCGAAACTTTCAGTCAAATGTTCATGGAGTTTAAACAACGACGGTATATCCTTGAACATTCCATTAATTACGCTGTTACATCTCAATGACGAAACATTTTGTACCTCATCATTGACATCCTGTAATTTTCGAATGAGTAAACCATACAGTTAGCTAACCTTCAAAATTCTGATGATCTCTAGAAGTCTTTTTCCATATTGGAGCATTTCATCAAATACGGACCTGGCTATCTTCCTCTTCTTCTCTATTGAGTCCAAGTCCTTTTGTGCAGCAGATAACAACCCTTTATTGGATGTGCTTAACTTTTCTTTGAGTGTTTCATTCAGAAGATTTTTGATTTTATTGCGCTGGAAATCTAGTGCGTCAAGCAATATTGAACTCTTTGTAACAGATTCCCCAAAGACATTCTTACGTCCACAAACTTCAGATCCTGGTGTTTTATTTACAAGATCACACAAATAATCTGGATGTAGGATATCTAACTTGATTAACGCATGCACACAACCGCCCGACATCAAAAAAATTGGCAGTCAAAAACCCACCGCCTAAGGTCATAGCAACTTTTGAACGACTTAAAGAATATAAAATTAAGCCTTGTCGTACAGTAACGATCTACCACTTACTCTTTTAACCTAAATTCAATTCAAAAGGTTATGGGTCTTTTATCAATCAAATAAGTAAGAATAACACAAAATAATATCAGTCCTCAAAAGTAAGGATATTAGGTCGTAATCGTGTGTTGTTCATCACAATATGTATATAAATAGCGAATCTCGTTTTAAGTGTATCATCAGAAGGCATTGCTACTACGTACTTTTTTTCAGAATTCCAAAGGTTTCCAAACCTATATGATGCCGATGGCTCTTATCTCGGTTTTCAAATATTCTCCGAATCTCCTCTAGGATTATCAGTTTCAAATTTTTTTTATAAGTAAGACATATGAAAACTAAATTCTTCATTCAGTAAACGATAGATCATTATCATATTACCGTGAGAAAAGGGAGAGAGGTCAATGTGTTTCAATTTATCTCCATAAAACGTGTAGGAAAGTAAATTCATCATTTTGCCTCTCACCTTCCGGCCATTTCAAGCAAGTCCATCCCATATTTCTCATTTCGCTGTCTGAAGCTCATATTCTATGTGCGGTCCCTTATATGTCAGTATAATGTATTGGACATTTTTTCACTCAGGTCACGAAGTGATTTACAAACGGCCTCGGAAGCCCTTGACAGAGTCAGCTTTACAGCCACACATAGCTCCGACGTCATAACTAATTATGAATCTCAACTCTAAAATCAGTAGCTTTAGGTGAAGTTTTTCATTTTTTGTGAAGTCATGTGGGCGTTGCAGATGATTGATTTCGATTTCTACACTTTTGCTAAAATTTTAATCTAATGACCACTGATTTGTTCACTTTATTTACTTACTTACTTACTTTCGCCTGTTACTCCCAATGGAGCATAGGCCGCCGACCAGCTTTCTCCAACCCACTCTGTCCTGGGCCTTCTTTTCTAGTTCTTTCCAGTTCTTGTTCATTCTTCTCATGTCTGTCTCTATTTCTCGGCGTAATGTGTTCTTTGGTCTAACTCTTCTCCTTCGACCTTCAGGATTCCATGTGAGGGCTTGTCTTGTGACACAATTGGGTGATTTCCTCAAAGTGTGCCCAATCCACTTCCAGCGCTTCTTCCTGATTTCTTCCTCCACTGGATGGAATCTGGTTTGTTGTCTCCCACAGTAACTTGTTGCTGATAGTGTCTGGCCATCTGATCCGAAGTATCTTGCGTAGACAGCTGTTAATAAACACTTGTATCTTCTGGATAATGGCTTTCGTAGTTCTCCACGTCTCTGCCCCATACAGAAGAACTGTCTTGACATTTGTATTGAAAATTCTAACCTTGGTGTTGGTTGACAATTGTTTTGAGCTCCAGATGTTCTTCAGTTGTAAATATGCTGCTCTTGCTTTGCCGATCCGCGCCCTCACATCTGCATCTGATCCACCGTGTTCATCAATGATGCTGCCCAGATATGTAAAGGTTTCCACATCCTCCAAAGCTTCTCCATCAAGTGTAATTTGATTGGTGCATATTGTGTTGTATCGGAGAGTCTTGCTTTTCCCTTTGTTTATATTGAGACCTACTGCTGCTGAGGCTGCTGCTACACTGGTCGTTTTCTCCTGCATTTGTTGTTGCGTTTGTGATAGAAGAGCCAGATCATCTGCGAAGTCTAAATCGTCAAGCTGCATCCTGCCTGTCCACTGTATCCCGTGCATTCCTCCAGATGTTGACGTCTTCATAATCCAGTCGATCACCAGGAGAAAGAGAAAGGGTGAGAGTAGGCAACCTTGCCCAACACCGGTCTTTACCTCGAACGAGTCGGTGAGTTGTCCTCCGTGGACGATTTGGCAGTTTAGTCCATCATAGGAGTTCCGTATGATATTGACTATCTTCTCAGGCACGCCGTAGTGTCGAAGAAGCCTCCATAGTGTCGTCCTGTCCACGCTATCAAATGCCTTCTCGTAGTCGATGAAGTTGATGTAGAGTGATGAATTCCATTCGATTGATTGTTCCACAATGATCCGCAGAGTTGCGATTTGATCTGTGCACGATCTATCCTTACGAAATCCAGCTTGTTGATCTCGAAGTTGGGCGTCCACGGAATCCTTCATCCTGTTTAACAATACTCGGTTGAAGACTTTTCCTGGTATTGAGAGAAGAGTGATGCCCCTGTAGTTGTCGCATTTGCTCAGATCACCTTTCTTTGGTATCTTGATGAGAAGTCCTTCTTTCCAGTCTGTTGGTACTTGTTCTTCGTCCCAAATCTTACTGAAGAGGATGTGGAGTATCTTGGCAGTTGCTGCTACATTTGCTTTCAGTGCCTCTGCCGGGATGTTGTCTGGTCCTGCTGCTTTGCCGCTCTTGATTTGTCTAATGGCCATGCTGATCTCTTCAATTGTTGGTGGGCCAATATCGATTGGGAGGTCTGTGGGTGCTGCTTCGATGTTGGGTGGGTTCAGTGGAGCTGGTCGATTCAAGAGTTCCTTGAAGTGTTCTACCCACCTGTTTCGTTGTTCTTCAATATCGTTGATTACTTTGCCTTCCTTGTTTTTCACTGGTCTTTCTGGTTGACGGTAATTTCCAGCAAGATTCTTTGTTGTATCATACAGTTGTCTCATGTTTCCCTCTCTTGCAGCCTTTTCCGCTGTCATCGCTAAATCTTCCACATATTTACGTCGGTCGGTCCTGATGCTCCTCTTCACTTGCTTGTTTGCCTCTGTGTATTCGGCTTGTGCCTTGGCTTTTTCCGCTCTTGTTCGGCTGATATTGATTGCTACCTTCTTGTTCCTCCTTGCTTCAATTTTATCCAGTGTACCAACAGTGATCCATTCCTTGTGATGGTGCTTCTTTTGGCCCAGAACCTCCTGACATGTTGAAACGATTGCCTCCTTGATACCTTTGTTCACTTAGTCGAATCATTAAAATCTTTCTGTACTCTTAACCTATCACTCACACTGTGTTGGGGTTATGAGCATTAGCAGACCGTTGACAAAAACTAGAAAACTCTTTGCCTTTTAATACATGACCTTTTAATACAGAGACCTTATCGAAGACTTATGCCAGGCCTACGAAGATTACGTTCACTATAATATTTCTATATCTTGCTCCAATCTACCTTTCCCTTGCAATGAGGAGATTATTTATAAATCAAAGACACACTCCTTATCCATGTTATTAGCTCGCCTAAAGATCATTCATTTCTGTAAGATGTAAAGTAGTCGTCGAATAGCCGTCATGTCACTAGTCTACCAAGTTCTAAAGATAAATCCAGGGTTATCTTCCGACGAGCAACTCTTAATAGTTGCCTCATTATGCCTTAAAGTTACTTACTTACTTACTTACTTACTTACTTACGTCTGTTACCACTCGTCGAGGAGCATAGGCCACTCACCAACATTCTCCATCCAACTCTGTCCTGAGCCTTCCTTTCCAGTTCTTTCCAGTTGTTATTCATCCTTTTCATATCTGTTTCTATTTCCCTATATAATGTGTTCTTTGGACTTACTCTTTTCCTCTCCCCTTCCGGATTCCAAGTTAAGGGGTTGCCTTGTAATGCAGATTGATGATTTCCTTAATGTATGTCCTATCCACTTCCAACGTCTTTTCCAAATTTCCTCTTCACTTGGAAGCTTGTTTGTCCTCTCCCAAAGTAGGCTGTTGCTGATAGTATCCGGACAGTGAATGTTGAGTATTTTGCGTAGACAACTGTTTGTAAATACTCGTACTATCTTAATGATGGATGTAGTAGTTCTCCACGTTTCAACTCCATACAGTAGAACAGACTGTCTTGACGTTCGTATTGAAGATTCTGACTTTGAAATTAGTTGAGAGTTGTTTTGAATTCCATATGTTCTTCAATTGTAGAAATACTGCCCTTGCTTTGCCAATCCTCGCCTTTACATCTGCATCCGATCCTTCTTGTTTATCATTGATGCTTCCCAGATACGTGAATGTTTCCACCTCTTCCAGAGTTCCGTTATCAAGTGTGATTGGGTTTGTGTTCTCCGTGTTGTATTTGAGAATCTTGCTCTTTCCTTTGTGAATGTGGAGATGCCTTAAAGTTCAGGATCCATTATTACTATTATATACCCTGAGTTTCTTCAGAAATGAAATTGTACACTAGCTACAATGTTGTCTACACAATAGTTGCTATATTTAAGCTGGTCCCGTAGTACATAGGAGAACAATGAGTCGACTTTGAAGAGAAAAGGAAGAACGAAAAGTGAAAGGTACGTATATTTTAATAATTATGTTTGTCAAATATTAAGGATAGACTATAATTTATGTCTTTCAGAATGAATGAAAAGCGAATCATTAATATATCAAGACTCAATGACAGAATGAGAGTTTATGCAGTAAAAGAGTAGAATGATGTGATGAAATTATCATTTAACTGGAAAGAATAATCATCAAACACCAAGCCATGACCAATGAAGCTCACTCGTTTCAATTGTAAGGCAGTTACTCACTGAAGACAATGGTTGACAGTGGCGCGATATTGTGAATTGGTTGAGGCTAGACATTAACAGTGTTGGATGCGGACTCAATGGTCTAAGTGTTAAGCGTCTGTGCGCTGGAAACAGAAGGTCCTGGGTTCGAATCGCGAGTGCCGGTTTGTGGATGTGCACTGCAGAAGGGTTCCATACTAGAACGAAACGGTCATCCTGTGCTTTCAGGTTTTCCATGTTGTTCTGGCTTTAATGGGTTCTTGAACTTAACTAATAAAGAACCAATTTGTTTGAGTCATATACACATAGTGATGATAAAGTGAATCTTAAAAGTCAATTCATTTAATTTTAATACATATATTGTGCTTTTACTTACGAACCGTAGATGGATAAGGATAAACTTCATGTAGGAAGAATAGAGAACGAAATAGTATTTACTGTGTCAGGGGCTCTCACGTGATAGTAATGAGTATGAATGTATCCGCCGCCTGATTGGCCTTACCTTTGACATGTATATCACTTGCGAACAACGACATAAAGCCAAAGTGTAGGATCTCCTGAAGAAAACATTTGTCGAACGTAGCTTTTAATGCTTTTTTAGTGGTTAATAGGCCGCGTTAACTACGATTTCTCTTACTTTCAACAAGTATTAGCAACACTTAAATGCTACGTAGACTGCGCGAAATTCTCATCCGAAGGTAAAATATCTCGTCACTGCTGAAGAGAGTTTATTTGAGGAGAACACGACCGATTTACGGGTATTCTCAACCGATTACTTTATAAAACTGCCGATTGTTTTGTCTAAAGCGTCTACCGTCAAAGCGGGTAAGAAATCTGAGTTCCGGCGAGCCAATGTTGTTGCTTGAGCTAGTTTATTCCTAAGGTGTTTAACACTGTCAATAGCCTCAGAAGTTAATCAAAAATCTTTCGGATTTTCCTTTGGAGAATCCATCAATGGTTGAATAAACTGTGCACAACCAGGTAAGAATCGAAGAAAGGAGTTTACTAAAACCAGAAATCTTCCGAGTTGTGTCAGTAACCTTGATATGGGGGTAGTTCTTGACAGCGTTAATCTCTTCTCTGATCGACGTAATCCCTTCTGGGCTCCTTGTAAGTCCAAGAAAGTCCAAAGTTTGAATACCAAAAACATATGTGTCAACTAGAAATTCTTATCTCTCTAGAAAGTCCACTCCCAGTATTTCCACATCTTAATCGGCCACAGTGAAAACTTAAGGGAATTGCCTCTTGATTCCCAAATATATCATCAACCTATTCTGTCAATACACTGTGATTTTAGTTTTGTTGATAGTTTTAGGTGTAACTGAAGACGTTATTGGACTCAACTCAGTTTTCCTCCAAGAAATGATAAACTTTTCCACCCGCAACGCCCGCTGAGTTAAAGAATTGTCTGAGTCTTGAGCACCCAAAGACAACTGGAAGTAACATTTAAAACCTTGTATCCATCTTTCCTTTAAAGCTGCTTCGATTACGGCGTTGTCACCCTGTAAAACTTGAAGTCAACGTTAAAGCTGTGATGGTGACTGTAACGGGAAGAAAAATCTGAAAATATCTGCGCAACATTTCGTTAGACAGTTTTGTCATTTATTTCTTTTGTTTCCTTGTGTCGTATTTGAACCTCCTATCAAGCTTTATGTCCTTGAGTTTTCCGTGCCTGAGCTATTATTATACGCCCATGGCTAAAGACTTTTCTTTCGTCAATTAATCTTACCGTTGCACGTTGTCGGACTATTGCCAATAAGGTCGTGTTTGGCTAAACTCAAGGTCACAGCATGGTTCATTGTGTGACTGTTACCTTTGACCATACCCTTGGAAAAGTTCCCTGTACATAGACATCTGATCACAACCTGTTGTATTTTTGTTGGTTTTCGGGCATAATATAAAACATATATTTTTGCCAGGTTAGGTACACGCCTTTTTTACAGACATGTTATATATGTCACAACATTGGCGTGCCTACAGTATGCTTCCCGAAGTAGATTTGTTAAATAAATAAAATCATTAAAAAATAAAGGACGGTAAATTCGTGCAGATGTGTCGAAGCGTTAATGATTAGGTTTATGTTTTAGTATTTCTCTGATTACTGCTCTTAAAATATTTTTCGAAAGTGGCATCGCCTTCACGTTGCACACCAGACTCAAACTCGGCATAACCGTGTTGTAATGTTGGTCGTGTTAAGTATTTATGCAATAAAACTTTTTAAGTTTATAGGCCTGCGGCCTATGTTATTCCTTTTCTAGTATGCTTCTGTAAGTGTCTGGTTTCCTCTTTAATGAGTCAATTGAAGAAGCAGACACCACTGCTTCGAGTAACAGGTTCCAAGAATTGATGACACGGTGTGAAAATCTGTATGTCACTGGTATTTTATTCGTTCTTCGTTTTTCTACTCACCTGCTATGTCCTCTGAGATTTCCCACTCTAGCGGGGAGAAAAAGAGAGAATATACTAGGTGCAAAACTATTTCTTAGTATTCTACACATCAAAATCAGATCACTTCTTAATCTGCGATAGTACAGGGTAAAGAGGTCTGTCTTTACAAGACGCTCTTTGTCTGGTAAACCCTGGAGTTCTTAAATTGCACTGGTAGCTGCCTTCCGTGTTTTTTCCGGGATATTAGAGTCCCTTTTTAAACAGGGGTTTGCAGCCTAAACGCAGTTCTCAAGTTAGTTCTCACTAAGGTTGTGTACGCTGTAGTGAACATGGTATTATCTAACTTAGTGAATGTCCATCTTAAGGCCCGTAGGGTTTTGAACCCCTTAGCTGCAACTTCCCAGCAATGTACTGTGGTCTTAAGATCATAACTCACTGTCAACCCAAGATCCTTGTGAGAATGGACCACGGGTATAGGCACTTCCTCTATATTGTACCTATTAACCTTTGTATCTCCATAGTGCATGTAGACACACTATCCCGCGTTGATAGGCGTCAGCCACTCTTTAGACCAGTCAATCTCAATATTTAAGTCTGCCTGAAATGTGCATGCATCTGTGTCTTCCGTCATTTCTTGCATCGTCAGCGTGTAATAACATTGAGGACTCTGCTATACTTGGAAGATTATTTACATACAGTATAAAAAGTAAGGGACCCGAGACAGAATTTTGAGGCACTCCACTTAGTACTGGTCTCGAGATGGAACACTTGGAATTTATTCTTACTTCCTGACTACTACCTACCAGGAAGTCCTTAAGCCACTCTAAAAGAGGTCCGGCAATACCAAGTCCATTTATTGGCACCTTGCCAAATGCTTTGCGGTAGTCTGTGTAGACCACATTCACTGAGTTTTCGTTGTCTAGAGACTTTGTCCAATGCTCCACCGCTACAAGGAATCCTATCGTGCAAGATAAGTCCTTTCTGAAACAAAGTTGTTCGCTGTTTAACAAGCTGTCGGTTTCCACAAATGTCATTATGGTCTTTTTGACTATACTTCCTAGTATTTTAACTAGGACATTAGTGAGGCTGACAGATCTGTAGTTCGATGGAAGTTGTCTTGGTCCTGTTTTATGTGTGTGAGTGATGACTATATCTTTCCAGTTCGTGGATAACACACCTTGGTCAAGTGAAATATTGAATATCACAGTTAATGGGGCTACGATATATTGTGCGTTGCGTCTAAAGATTTTGGGATGTAATTCATCTTGTCCTGTTTAGGGTTCTATATATAAGGTGTTAAGAGCCTTAGGTATATCGTCTTGATCGAAGTTCACGGTGAGCAGGTGGTTTGTTGACTTGGTATTTGGGTCTTATTCTTTGTCTAGAAGAGGTTCCTGAGTAAAAACTGCTCCAAAGTAGGCATCCATAGCACCTACGTTTTTCTAATGTTCCTCAATCATTTCACATTCACCCTCTTCTTTAATTAGGTTGGAAGTCCAATGATGAATCCTCGTTCTGTAGTTTATGTAGGAGGATATTGTCTTAGTCTGCTTGAGTGCAGATTGTGATATTGAGGTTGTTCTCCTACACTCACCATTAAGACTCTTGTTTCTAATTTCTATGCCGGATTAACTATTCTACTAAGACAACCTATAACATGCTAACTCGGACTTTTACATGAAACTGTGGCAGACATCGGATGATGAAAAAGAAAAACAGACTGTAAAGGATATGGTTGCTATTTTACTTAACAATCTACTCTCTACATGCACTCTCCGTTCTAATAAACAGTCTTTCTCGTTCCAATCTTGATTTCCCTTCCTTCATTAGGACTTACTCCACCATTATAAATATCACATCTCATTGTTCTTTATTACTGCATTCCTTCATCTGAAGCCCCTGATCACATTTCACTCTAACAACATGAGCTAGTATCAATTTGTTCTACTAATTTATCATACCTCTGTCTGTTTCACTACTAAATGTTAAGCATTGCTTATCGTTCATATCCAAATGCCCTGCTGCTTCTCGGTTTCTTTCCTTTTTTCTTTTCTCTCTTCAGAATCTTACTCTGAGGGTGAAGCTATTTAACTTATGACATCTGGAACAAGCTCAACGAACGCGCTTCCCCAAGGTCATAATTCGCACCAGGCGCTCTACAACATTACCAAAATCCTAACACAATTTTGCCCAGATTCGATCTGGTGTGTAACGTGGACGCGATTCCCCTTTGGAAAATATTTTGATAAAAACACATTGTATGTGAACGAATGAAATGCTATCAACTTTTATAGATTATGTTTACTAAACAACCATGCTTGGGATACATACTGTGAACCAGTATATGCTTTTTAACTTGTAGATCATGCCTGTAAAAATGGCGTGTACCTGCCCTTGCAGAAATATATTATTATTATTATCTGTAGCGTTCCATTGTACCTGATTTGCCATGGCTGATAGCAACATTCCAACATTACTTCCTTTGTCTTAGTAAACGTCGAATATCACGACGTATCCAGGGATAACCATGTTTCTTCTTCTTTAAGACCGTCCAAAGTATATATAGCTGAGTTACCCTATTATATAACTGCCTGAAATGAGTCAATGCCTCTTTTACTAATACCCCTGAGTTAATTTACCAGCTTGCAGCTGATGCTGCGGAGTTGATTGCCCCCACATCTGTCTTCTAAATATTAGGGCCGGCGCAACTGTTTGACATGCAACGTCATCCATGAATTTGAATAATATGACTGCATTGTCACATCCCGAATGATGGGAGAAAATTCATTTGACTAACATCATCACTGTGTGTGAAGACTAAATCCAAAAGAGAAGAGAGGTTTCTTAAGTCATATATTGTGGGATTTCTAATGTGTTGGAATGGAGCCAATGCAATCGAGGATTCCAACGGTTTGCTATCTCGACTGGTTTATCAGTACTGATGCATCGATCGAAGACTAATGGAATAAGTTGAAGGCTACATTCCAGTCTTTAACATCACCGTTTATTCCATAGTCAACACGTAGGCTATCACATTGCCCTCCATGGATTAATAAGGAAACGCGGAACTTGCTGAAGTGTAGGAAACACTTCTGGCACTTATTCTTGTCGACAGGACGTGCATCATTTAAGTATGAATATCAAAAAGTCCGGAATATATGTAAGAAGACCATAGCTAGATCTCGTATCATTTACGAACGATAGATTGCATATGATAGCCGTACTTGTTCAAAACGATTGTTTTCGTAAGTATAATGGCGAACAAAACATAGTGATGGCATTTCCGCGCTACTGTTTCACGAAAATTCAGAATTACTAGCTGAATCAGACAGGGCAAAAGCTGAGACATTTTCAAACTATTTTATTGAAGTCTACTATACGTGTAGTGTTACAAATACTTGCCCCAATCACACCGAGATACCATTCATAGGATCTGTACATGTAGCTGCGGAAACTGTTCTTCCACTGATAACTAACCTAAAACCTTGTAAGATACCGGACACCGATGGTTTTCATCCACGCTTGCTGTCATCGCTTGCGGACAGCATTTCAGGACCGCTCGCGAAGCTCCGCGACATGTCCCTTTCACTCACCCTACCCCCTAGAGACTGGAAAGACGATATATTCAGTCCTATATTTAAAGATGGTCAGAGACAGATCGTATTGAACTACAGGCCTGTCAGCCTAACCAGCATAGTCGTCAAGCTATTTCAAAAGATAATTCGAGTTAAGTTACTTAGTCACATAGACTTGTGAATTGTGTTAACTCCCAAGCATCATGAGTTTCAAGACAAGCGTTCATGCTTGACTGACCTACTTATTAAAAGGGAAGATTGGGCAGCAGTCTTAGTTAACAGTCTGTCGATGTGATATTCATAGACTTTAGCAAAGCGTTTAACAAGGTTTCACACTTACATCTTATGCAGGAGCTCTCGAGGTTCGGGATAACAGGTGCTGTACAGGAATGGATAGGAAACTTCTTATGTGACCACAGACCGAGTGAGGGGCAATGGAACGCTATACGAATGAAAGCCGGTCAAAAGTTGTGTACCCCAAGGCTACATCTTAGGCCACCTACTTTTTCTTCCCTACGTTAATGAATTACCGCTATTACTTAAGTCGTCGACATTATTGTTTGCGGATGATATTAAAATCTGGAGAACAATAAGAAGTGAGACTGATTGTTGTCATCTCCAAGCTGAATTGAATGAATTGGTCAGATGGGCTCGAGATTGGGGCCAGTATTACATCACCCCGTATTCTACGTTAAGATAACGGAAATACGTTGAGGTATCTCAGTCTGTCTCCATAAGATAGTTCAGATAGACCTTTTATCATTTTAGTCCCTCGTCTTTGGACTCATCCTAGCATATCCGCCTCAATTTGAAACAAGGACTCTGCTTGAATCCCATATTCCAAATATGGTCGCACGAAAGTCCAGTATAATAAATAAACATTCCCTCATCCAAATACTGGAAAGATCTACGAATAGACCATAATACCCTATAGCCTTTTGCAGCAGCAGACATAAGTGACTGGCAGTTTTGAGATCATTGCTTAGCATGACTCCTAAATCTTTATAGTTTCTCACTTTGGGTAACATGAATCCACATATTGTGTAGTAATACGGATCATAGTTATTTAATCGCGTCACCACACTCTTGTTAGGATTCACTTCCAGTGACCACCCTTCTATACATGCCATAAATGAGTTGAGACCATCCTGTAATACTATTCTATCTGACATGTTGTATATGGGTCTCGAAGCCTTTATGTCATCGGCGAAGATTAGAACGGATGACTTAGCTACAGTTGGTGATTTATTTACATGAAGTAAAAATAGAAGAGAACCAAAGATTTTGCTTTGAGGAACTCCACTTTTTACAGGTCCCCTTGATGTGAGAGCTCCATTCACTCTTACCTTTTGTCCTCTGTCATGAAGAACGTCACTTTTCTAGTCTATGATCGTATAATGAGTTCCAAAAGTTTCCAGTTTTATTTTAAGACCAGAATGGGAAACCTTATCAAAGGCTTTACTTAGATCTATGAAAATCACATTTACAGGGATATTTCGATCTTTTGCCACAGCCCAATCCTCTCTTGCAATAAGAAGATAGGTTTTTCCGAAAACCATGTTGTTTCCTGGATAAAAGATTATGTCCTTCCACATAGTTTATGACGGCCATCAGAATAATTTTCTCCAACAGTTTTACGACTGCACTAGTTAAGCTAACAGGTAGGTAGTTACTACTTAAATCTCTACTCCCAGCCTTATACAACGGACTAATTACCACGTCTTTCCAGTCTCTGGGCAATCTGGACTGCCGCAGAGACATATCAAACAGTATCGCTAAGGTTTCAGCAATTACATAATCCTAGAATGAATATCATCAGGACCACTGAACTTGTCAGGTTTGAGATGCTGGAGTAGTCTTAGGACGGCCTGATTAAACATCTGGGCTACCTGTTCCTGTCATCTATATATTTCAACAAGTTATCTAATAAAAACAATTATATGAACGAAGAATATTCTTTTCAATAATTTCTCATCAGGTTCTACAATTATAAATTAATAATCCATAAAAGAAGATTGGCCAAGTTTAAGGCAGAGTACATCAATTGAAGAAACTGTAATATGTGAATCAAGGATTGTTTGTCATATAAAATAAGATCGAATCATTAATGTTTTTGGGATGACTAATATGAAGTGTTAACTTGAATCAGTTTATAGGTGAATTAAAATCGTAAGATAAATTATCAGAATATATATAGTTGACATGGGGGTGAGAGATAGAACAATGGGATTACAAATCGGAAATTACGTAATATGTAGAATTATATAAATTAGGTCAGATATAGTAGATAGGGGGTGGATGATAAATAAATTTCTATAAAAGGTTAGCAGGTGTGATAATAATAATAAAGATAATAATAAGAATAAGAATAATGACTGATAAGATGTGTAGATAAGACTAAGATATAGAAATGAACATTAATCAAATTAATGTCACCTTATTACAAAATTGATTATTAACAAGTTGCCCCTGAAGTTGGCCAGGGTAAAAGGAGTGGCTGTACATATTTCTTTTGGATGCAGAGCTCTGGCTTTTTGATCCGAATAGCAATTGCCTCAGCCGTCTGCAGGATTCTCTGTCTGACAGAATTAGGTAGACTGCTATTTACACGATATATTACTGTGAAAGATTGCTCAATGTCGGCTCTATGTCCCGTCTGAACTAAATGGGCTAAAACAGAGCTGTTAACCGTTCTGACTACACCTTTGCTTAACCACACTGGAAGGTGTTCACGAGCCCGAGTATACAAATTCCTAGAACATCTGCCTATATAACTTGCTCCACAGGAGCAGTTGAATTGATAGATACAGAAAGAAGTGGCTAGTCTAGGCAATTTATCTTTCAATGTCGGCGTGATCATTGGGCGTGTGGAAAACATTAGTTGTAGTTTACCTGCATTAAAAGTCCTTTCGATTGATCTTCGTAGTTTCAATCTTACCATTTCACCAGGTGCGTCACCTCTGAATTGTAGACGTATATACAGAGGTTTTTTATTCACAATTAAACATTCTTTATGGTCTCTTTTATTAGTAATGTTTTTATTTATAAATTTCTCCGGGTATCCATTTTCTCTCAGGGTCCTATATAATGCTTTTGTTTCTTCCTCGACCGTATCTTCAGATCATATGGTCTTAATTCTATAGTGTAATGTCTCAATTAGGTTCCTTTTGTACTGTAGAGGAACAAAACTAAGAAAGTTAGTATACTGACCCGTCCACGATTTTTTCCTGTTTATATTTCTCCTTAATGAACCGTCTTTTCTCTTTGTAAGGAGAACATCTAGAAAAGCGATCCTACCTCCATTTTCCTCCTCACATGTGAAGTTAATAGACGGATGGGCTGTATTGAATAGCTGTAGTGTCTGCATTAAGTCAGTATAGTCGTTACATAGGATGAACGTGTCGTCCATATATCGGCAATAAAGTGAAAACTTTTCAATCTGTCGTGTGAGTGGGCCGTTTTCTAGTTTCGCGAGAAAAATATCAGCCAATATGGGACCTAGGGGTGAACCCATTGCGACCCCATCTATTTATCTGTAGATTTCACCATTGAATTTGAAATGTACATTCATAGTACATTTTAGTAGCAATTCTTTGATGGTCTCCACAGGGACTGTAGTTACTACTTCCTGTTCTCTAAGCTGTTCACAAATATATTATACAGTCTCTCTGAGTGGTACATTTGTGAACAATGACGTTACGTCAAAGGACATCATCTTTAGACCTTTGGTGTTTATGTTTTTAATCTTCTCGACGAATTGGAATACATCCTTAATACTGTGCTTTACTAGTTGTTTGTGAAGTGGTTTTAAAACGGTTACTAACCACTTTGCTACCGTATGGTAAGGAGAATCGTACATGTCTAAAATTGGTCTCAATGGGATATCAGGTTTATGTACCTTCGGTAGTCCGTATAACCTAGGTAAATGAGTACCTGTCGGCCTGATTGATTCATATATGTCTGGTGGAATTATCTGTTGATCTCTGAGCTTTTTTAAAGACCTGGTGAAATCCATAGATGGGGTCGCAATGGGTTCACCCCTAGGTCCCATATTGGCTGATATTTTTCTCGCGAAACTAGAAAACGGCCCACTCACACGACAGATTGAAAAGTTTTCACTTTATTGCCGATATATGGACGACACGTTCATCCTATGTAACGACTATACTGACTTAATGCAGACACTACAGCTATTCAATACAGCCCATCCGTCTATTAACTTCACATGTGAGGAGGAAAATGGAGGTAGGATCGCTTTTCTAGATGTTCTCCTTACAAAGAGAAAAGACGGTTCATTAAGGAGAAATATAAACAGGAAAAAATCGTGGACGGGTCAGTATACTAACTTTCTTAGTTTTGTTCCTCTACAGTACAAAAGGAACCTAATTAAGACATTACACTATAGAATTAAGACCATATGATCTGAAGATACGGTCGAGGAAGAAACAAAAGCATTATATAGGACCCTGAGAGAAAATGGATACCCGGAGAAATTTATAAATAAAAACATTACTAATAAAAGAGACCATAAAGAATGTTTAATTGTGAATAAAAAACCTCTGTATATACGTCTACAATTCAGAGGTGACGCACCTGGTGAAATGGTAAGATTGAAACTACGAAGATCAATCGAAAGGACTTTTAATGCAGGTAAACTACAACTAATGTTTTCCACACGCCCAATGATCACGCCGACATTGAAAGATAAATTGCCTAGACTAGCCACTTCTTTCTGTATCTATCAATTCAACTGCTCCTGTGGAGCAAGTTATATAGGCAGATGTTCTAGGAATTTGTATACTCGGGCTCGTGAACACCTTCCAGTGTGGTTAAGCAAAGGTGTAGTCAGAACGGTTAACAGCTCTGTTTTAGCCCATTTAGTTCAGACGGGACATAGAGCCGACATTGAGCAATCTTTCACAGTAATATATCGTGTAAATAGCAGTCTACCTAATTCTGTCAGACAGAGAATCCTGCAGACGGCTGAGGCAATTGCTATTCGGATCAAAAAGCCAGAGCTCTGCATCCAAAAGAAATATGTACAGCCACTCCTTTTACCCTGGCCAACTTCAGGGGCAACTTGTTAATAATCAATTTTGTAATAAGGTGATATTAATTTGATTAATGTTCATTTCTATATCTTAGTCTTATCTACACATCTTATCAGTCATTATTCTTATTCTTATTATTATCTTTATTATTATTATCACACCTGCTAACCTTTTATAGAAATTTATTTATCATCCACCCCCTATCTACTATATCTGACCTAATTTATATAATTCTACATATTACGTAATTTCCGATTTGTAA
Organism: Schistosoma rodhaini; assembly: GCA_944470415.2. NCBI lineage: Eukaryota > Metazoa > Platyhelminthes > Trematoda > Strigeidida > Schistosomatidae > Schistosoma > Schistosoma rodhaini. The sequence goes on from OX104038.1 coordinate 1,633,919, forward strand.
TCCCATTGTTCTATCTCTCACCCCCATGTCAACTATATATATTCTGATAATTTATCTTACGATTTTAATTCACCTATAAACTGATTCAAGTTAACACTTCATATTAGTCATCCCAAAAACATTAACGATTCGATCTTATTTTATATGACAAACAATCCTTGATTCACATATTACAGTTTCTTCAATTGATGTACTCTGCCTTAAACTTGGCCAATCTTCTTTTATGGATTATTAATTTATAATTGTAGAACCTGATGAGAAATTATTGAAAAGTTATCTAATATTATTTGTTTTAATACATCATTATGTCTATTAATCACACAACCTATTCAGGTGCGTTTCTGAAAACTGTACAACCTTTCGCTGTAAAGGTTACAAAAGGCCTAATCAGAGATGTCGTGTTTGCTGGGAACATGCAGCGAAAAGAATATACATTATCCATATGTCGATTGATTGAACTGCTGATATCTAACTGGCGATCGCTAAACATTTATCGTCAGGAGCAACAAAGAAATAAGAAACGGACGCTTGTTGAAATACTTTAGGCTGAGAATTCGATTTTGTAGCAAATTATATAATATTGAATAAAGCTTATAATAATAATAATAATAATAGGACATTACCTTTCTCAATTACTAGAAGGTCCATCACCAAGCTGCCAAAATCACAATGAGTAGTTGTTCGTTCTTAATTACTGATAGAAAATACTTAACTGGAATATTCCGATAAAGCTGCAGCTTTTTCGGTGTGGTTTCTTGCAAATATTAACGAATTTTCTTGTACCAAAAGTAATGGAATTCCGACACTTCTCTGAGTTCGTCATTTTATATAAGAGAATAACCGTTTCGGACTATATTTACGATCCCGTACCAATTATTTTTCACATGACTGTCTAGTCTTATTAGCTAACGCCGTGCAAGCATTCCTAATCTTACAATAACTGGATCTGTACTGTTCTAAGCCAACAGAGGTGAACATATTCCGGTGCTTTTTCCTACGTGTAAGAAGTTTCTTGACTTGTTTATTTATCCATGGTGGACTATTATTCGGTCTACGTGTTACCAAGTATGGTATGAACGGGGACGTGACTGAATTAAACTTGCCTTTAAATATAGATCATGCTTCTTCAGCCGATGAGCTAGTATCTACTGACCAATCTGTCTTAGCAGCACATTCCTGAATGGCTGATACGTTAGCTCTCCATACATTTGGGTGAGGCTTAACCTGATTGCATGTCATGTCACTAGCTCTAAACGTGAATGATAAAACAGAGTGATCGCTATTCACTAACAGGGGAAGAATATTTAGGTTTGCAATATCCTCAGTCTCATGAGTGATTACCAAGTCCAACAGAGAGGAACCTTGGTTTACACCAAAACGTGTAGGTTTGTATACATGCTGTATGCATGCTCCATTACTGTTACCAGGATCCTGCTATCAAAGGAGTTTATAGATCTTTCCGTGGTCATCTCAGTCCAACTAACGTCAGGTGCATTGAAGTCTCTTAATAAAAAGCATCTGTTATTGGCACTCCATAGCCGAATGTGCTCTAGAATAAAATCCTTTGTTAGACGGATTGGACTGCGATAGATGACACTGAGTACAAATGTACAACATCCGATAGTGAACTCACAGCTAATGACTTCGCAAGTTCCACTATCATGGCTATGTATAAAAGGATGCCACCTCCTTCACTGCATCTATGTCTATCACTTCTTAGACAATGGTTTCCAGATAATTTTAGAGTAAAGTTGAAGTCATGGACTTACCAAGTTCTCATCACAAGTACAATGAGTGGCTTTAATTTGTTCACTAACGCTCATAGTTGACAGAATTCAAGTCTTAGACTACAAGCGCTGGCATATAAAACTCCTAGGCAGAACGACCTTGGTAGTCTTGGTAGCATTCGCTTCCAAGACCTGACTATTCCAAAACATACTAATCGGAGATTTTCCTCACCATTTTGCAGACGAATTTCTAGTTCACCTAGTGCAGTGTTCTGAAGAGCGCCTCAAATCTCTTAACCTTTACCCGTTAGAGTACAGGCGTCTTAGAGGTGATCCTCTTATGACTTATAGTATCCTTAATACTTCTGGTCATCCCCCTAAACAACTTGTTAAGCTTAGTCATAACACTAACCTCAGAGGTAACACCCAGAAATTGGAGACTCTACATAGTAGAACAGATTGCAGACACAACTTCTACTCCGTTAGAGTTGTCAAGTGCTGGAATTCGCTGCCGACTGGGCTTGTCCAAGCGACCTTCCAGGAGTCCTTTAAGAGGAAACTTGACTTATTCTTAAGGACTAAGGATAACATATTATTATGATTTACCAAACTCTTTTTTTCCTATATTATTGTTCATATACCTAGGTTCTTACCTGGAGGTATTGGTGATCCACTGCTATCAGACACGGAAGCCCGTTAAGCGAAAGCTTCTTCTATTCCGTCCTCAACCATTTGAACCATTTAATTTATTCTATCTTCAAGAGACTTCAATTCTTACTGGAATGTTAGACGTATCGTAACTACGAGTACTACTTAACAGAAGATAACGTTACTTCTTCGACCCTAAGATTACTTTAAGGAATTTATATGGTCAGGTTGAACACTATCGTCGGTGCTCTTACCTATTCTAATCAATTTTTGACCTAAACTCCTTTAGTGTTATCTGGTAAGATGCTGCGAATATATTCTCTGGGCTTCTCCAAATCATGGGCTCGTCTAATTTGGGGATCGGGATCGTTTTATTTATTTATTTATTTAAACACATAAATATTGGTACAAGGAAGCACCAGATAAATATGCGCCTCAAAAATCTCATTTGATTTGTGTGAGGGCTGTGATACTGCCCAGGTGCCCAGACTGAAGCAGGTGGTTTACTTAGGGGATCGTTTGACTCCAGCAAATTACTCACAATAATATGACATTAAATTCTTCTCAATCACGCCAAGGTGGAGTTCCGCCTTATTATCAGAGTTTGGTAGTGTATTGTGTGACTCAAAATAAGAGAACACCAATGACTTGCAGACCAAGTGCGTAATACTTATAGTTTTTTTTCACTTCCTTTTCTCCGCACTACACTCCATTTCTCATCACTCGGGAGAGCCACATCGGGGCTATTTGGGATATTGACAGTTTCATCCGGGTCATCAATTCTCACCCGAGATTCACAGCTACCCATTTCAATATCAAGTGGTGCTTCCCCCCTCGTTAGTTATAGTGGAGATTTTACTTTTCCGTCAATCATAGTCGGGTGTTTAATGCGTCCTGTAACAGCATGCATAACCTTGACACATTCTTCACTGTCGGTACTTGTGTTACCAGAGCAACCGCCATCTTCCTTCTTACAGGCCAAAGCTAACAGGTTCATAGTATCTTGGACTAGTAAGGTCCTATTTGTACAGTAGAACATGCAAAGCCAATGCGAGTTAGGCTTCGAGCATCTTTTGTATGTGGTGGGTAGTAAACGGGCACACATCTTATGGAAACACTTTTTGCACTCATCACATTGCATTACTTCCCCCACTGGAAATAAATAGTTCAGCTGTCTACATTTATGAGTACTGTCAAGCATTGTAGTCAGACTAGGTATTAAAAGCGCAATGCGATCACAATATGAACACAAGTGTCATAGTCAATAAGGAAGATGGTACCACAAGACAAAGCTTAGCGAAATTTCAGACCCTAACCGAAATACCTCGAGCTAAAGTAGACCAATAATTCTCTTTGATGCAACAAGTACACTAAAGCAACTATAATCAAAACAAGTACGGAATTACTATTTCTAACGCGCGCGAAATTGATCTCAAGGTGTGGCCTTGAGCATGCGAATAACTCCAACCGGGCAATGCCTCCTGATCCTTCAAAGGGCAGTGGTTCTGAAAGTAAAAACAGCCAGAAATCTTCGTATGTTAGAATCATTATTAATGGTGATATTATAGGAAGGAAAATATAAACCTATATGCTATTCTAGAAGTAGATAAGAACGCAACAGCTGAGGAAATTAGAAAATCCTATCGTAGAGTATGTTCATCTTATTTTAATATTCTCTCAGCTCGCACTAAAATATCACCCGGACAAAAACCTAAAAGATCCTGGGGCTTCTGAAAAAGTATAGTGCATTTTTCTTGAAAAACAAAATTGTAGTTCAAAGAAGTCAATAGAGCACATTCCATACTAGCGAACGAGCAGAAAAGAAAATTGTATGACCGGTATGGAGCTCTGGGAATTTATGTCGCGGAGCATATTGATGAGGAAGACTGGAAGCCGTATCTCGCTTTTCGCAACCCTTGTGTACAGGTATGTAGTGTTATATACTATCCTAAGAAAGGGGGGTTTGAAAACAATCTCATGGTTCATTTTCCGTGGTCTTTTATTCAATTAAAATGTCGTCAACTCAGAATTATTGTGCTCGTCCTAGTAATCTGCAGATGTTTGATAGTACGTAGTTTCTAGCCCACTACCCTTTTCCAATCACTCGTGTAAATCTCCCATTTGTTTGTGTCTAGTACACAGACCAGCAGGTATTAGTTTTAGGCGTGACAGAAAGCCGCTTAGTTCCCTTTTCGCATCGTCAGTTCCTTTTGAAACTAATTAGTCATTGACCTTTAAAAGTGTATATATATATATATATTTATATATATAATGCTGTATATTGGAAGTGCAGGGTCAATAATGTTACATTAGGCATTGTTCCATCAATTAGAGTCACCCAAGTTTTTTCATACAAGCGTGCTTGTAGATTTCAAATGCCAGATTCCGGTCAGTGAAGTCCCAGAATAGATTGCCTTTAGCCCATTTTTACCAATATTTTCGTGTTCATATAAACAAATAAATAGGCAGTAAGTAAAAGTCACCATTAACTTGCCAGTCACATTTGTCGTGTATGATATTTGTCGTCTAGTTTTTAGTATTTTTTGTGAAGTTTTGCATTCAAAACCTGCACCATTAATTTCACATTATTATCCGCAGGGATATAATACAGTTCTAGTTATTTATCTATTTCGAAATCACATCAACTAGACACTCGACATAAATTTGGAATAACCGATTATTATTCCGTATTACACAATGACAGTCAGTCGTGCACTCGTTTGGTCTGATCATTTTACATTTGGAAGAGTTATCTACCAAACGAGATCAAATTAAATAAAAAGTGCTCATCCTAAACTAAACATACTACAGTGATACTTACCGTAGCTTAACCCTCTAATTTAACCAGATTGTGATCACTAGTTAGCGATCGTTGTTAAATTAACCTCATATCGGTCGCACTCACTCGTTACTTCATTCTGCCTTCCGAGTTTCGTTACATACAAATCAAATGAGATTTGTGCGGCGCATATATATCTGGTGCTTCCTTGTACCAATATTTATGTGTTTAAATAAAATAAAATAAAACATACTTTACAACACTCAAATCCATTCCTTTTTGAATACCACCCTATCTGTGTTATTTTTATTACTATCATTGCTGCTGTTATTTCAGATCATCTGGCATTCATAGCATTAACTCCAACTTTTTGCTGATATAAGTTGTAGCAACTTAGGTTGACACACATGTGCCAGATTCTGGATTTATTATAAACTACTGACTGACATCGTCATTTACAAGTGCTGAGATGTAATATGTATGTTAGTTTTCTGTACTTATTTATAATGATTGCTGTAATATATCCGAATCTAAAGAATCTCTTGACATCGATCCACATAATTGCTGACCTTTATGAAAAACTAGTTCTTTTTATCATTGTCCGTAATACTGTCTAACTGAGGATGCTTTGTGAAGTATAATTACTTGTACTGTTTTCTGCTTTATTTGTGAGTCCCTTTCAGAAAAAGTTTTTCAATGGATTGTAGTGGATAATAACTTAAAAATAAAGGTTGTATTATTATTATCGTTTTCATTCTAAATTTTTTCGCATTTTTCTGAATAACTCTCCACTTTTTCTGTTTACAGTGCCTTGCTTGTACGTGTTTCTTGTTGACATGCTGTTGTTGTTTCCTCTGTTGTTGTTACTGTTGTGGTACACTTTATCCAAAAACTCCCCCTGTTCCCGACGAAATGAATGAAGTAAGTTCTAATTATATTATAAATCCGTATAAATGCTTCCTTTATGCTTCTGAATGGTTTTAAGATTTAATTCTTACTGTTTCAATGTGGTTTTAATATTATAAAAGTTATATTTACCTTGTACAAAAAATTTATGTATTTGAATGCAACGGTCGTTTGAGAACAAAGCGAAAATTTAGATAAATAGATGGGCTATCTCTGAGTAGTTTGTTTTACTTGAAAGTGTTTTGAATGGTTGAATTTTCACTAACATACTGGAGCATGATCCTTTAAATACAAGTGTGGGCCCCTGTTGCCCATTATTTTTACAAACGTGAAACCTACTACCTCAGTCTGTTTATCTACCGTGGATGGTGTTAAAAAAATACCAATTTAAATATGTAAAGAGTCTGTTAATAATGGTAATTGTAATTTTTATGTATAAATTACTGATTAATTCAAACCAAAAATTGGATTAAGTCTAACGAATGTGTAACGGCTTAAATTGGGTTGACTAAGAAGTCACACATAATAATTTCCTATCCTGGTTCACCCGAATCTGTTGACTATCCTATCCTACATTTCTACAATATGCTTTACTATTGCTGTGAAGTACCCGAGTAAAGTTGAATTTAAGTATGTGCTATTGGACACTAACCATCATGGATTTTTATGGGTTGATAATATATTAACTGTTTCAGAACAGTTCACTTAGACCTCAGTATTATTTCTGTTCAGTTTCATACATACGGTGCAACGACATAAAGCAGTGATATAGTATTAAAGGTATTGAACTTTCATCCAATAAGTTATAAGTCCGACCTCCACTCCGTCCATATCTCTCTGAGCAACTGGATAACACCACTATCCCTCACAATTATTTATTATTTATTGTTTTATTTTAAACACATACATATTGGTACAAAGGGCACCAGATACATATGCGCCACACAAAATAATGAGAATAGGAAGAGAAAGGATGAAAAGATAAGGGGGACTGAAATGTACAACCAGAAGAATTCTCTCAGTTAAGAAAGTAATAACCACTCTTTACGAAGAAAGTAAAAGAAGGTTACAGCAGGATCGCCACTGGCTTCTATTCTGAGCCATATCTGATAACGTCTCTAGCCACTGTGTTGCACCATCTCTCGGATCCCAGCCAGGGAGTCGTGAAGGTCTAGCAGAAGCTAGCCCTTTGCAGCTTTCTTTCATGCCACGACACCATATCATACACTGGCCAATAAGAGTAGATGATATTCGTAGGCTACTAGTGTTCGATCATAGGTGTCTTCGAAGCATTGCTCGTATATCCTGGGACCACCGGGTAAGTAATGCAGTTGTTAGGAAACGAGTACTAGGTAGGAATGGCAAATCGATTGATGAAGTAGTGAAACTTCATCAGTTGAGATAGCTGTGATACGTGTTACGTATGCCCAACCACCGACTGCCCCGATGTGCAATGTTTCATGGTGTAGGAGTAGGTTGGAAGAAAGCTAGGGGTGGCCAGACCAAAACGTGGCACAAATCAATGAAGTCACTGACAAGTGGACTGGGCTATGTTGGTAGGTGTAGACTACCTGGTTGGGATTCGCGAGATGACAGCAACCGATGGTTAGAGACCTTAAATGACATGGCTCAAAATCGTTTGCAATGGCGAAGGTGCATCCACTCTTTGTGTTCTACCAAATTCTAATCTTCTGAATTCCTCATGTCTTTATCTTTTTCTCTTTCCAAATTTATTTCACTGTACTATACTCCTTCAATAATTTCTTCAAACCCTAATCTTTTGGATTTCTGATTATACTCCTACTACTTCTACCACTATGGGATTTGAATCGACAACTGCATCTCTGTGCTAATGTGGTATGGCAACTCGAACTGATGTACGTGCGTACGAAGTTCTACGTTGTGACTGACTGACCACCTCTCCGCTTTTTCCAACCAGTCCCAGAGTCGGCAATTAATGCACAAAGTGGAGGTCTCTGGGACGACATTCGTAAAACATGTCCAAGCCACCGAAGTCGGTGTTTCAAGATGGTGACACCAATTGAATTATCGTCTCTGCGCCCGAACACACGATGCCGAACCTCTGCATTGCTAACATGGTGTTGTCACTGGATGTCAGCAATCCTTGGGAGACAACGATGATCGAACACAAAGAGACGTCTAACATCCTCAACTCGGAGAGGCCAGGTTTCACAAGCATAGAGCAAAACTGCTCTCACCGACGCGTTGTAGATCCGACTTTTTACAGCCAGACTAACATCACGAAGGCGCCAAAGATGGCCCAGATTGGCATAAGCCGCTCTGGCTTTGGTTATACATACATAGATCTCATCACTCACGTCACCACCAGCACTTATGTAGCTACCTAGATATACGAACTTCTCGACTACTTCAATCTGCTAACCATCTGGGGTGAGTACAGAATTAGAATCTCGCCAGTCTTGTAGGAGTACTTTGCACTTGGAGGGTGCAAAGCACATGCCGTACCTGCGGACACTGATTGCCAACTGATTAAGTGCTGATTGCGTGGCTTGAGCATCATCGCACAGTAAGACAATATCATCCGCATACTCGAGGTCGAGAAGTCGTTCTCCAGACAGCAGATCCACACCGCCATTACTTACATCCACCAGAGCTGTTTCCAGGATGTCGTCGATGGCAAAGTTGAAGAGGAATGGTGAGATCGGGCAACCCTGCCTAACCCCACTGTTCGAATGGAACAAGGGAGAAAGGTGGTTGTATGCCCTCACTCTGCCTGAGCTGTTCGTATACAGGGCCTTTAAGATGTTAATGAACTTCTCAGGCACACCCTTCTTCAATAGACAATCCCAGAGAACAGACCTGTTCAACGAATCGAAGGCCGCCCTGATGTCAAGAAACACTACGATTGTTGGCCTGCGATAAGTATGACGGTGTTCTAACATTTGGCGAAGGGTGAAGATGTGATCAATGCATCCTCGACCAGAACGAAAACCAGCCTGCTCCTCGCGAGTCAATCGTTCTCGGGTTTTAAACAACCTACGAAGAATGATAGAAGCCAATAGTTTGGACGCAATCGGGAGTAGACTTATCCCCCCATAGTTGTTACAGGAACAACGTGAACCCTTTTTAAAGATAGGGACGACTATTGACTCATTCCATGATGTTGGAACGCTTTCTGACTCCCAAATCTTTGCAAACAACATAGTCAATTCCTTAGTCAGAAAGTCACCACCATCTTTAAAAAGAGCCGGAGGTAAGTCATCTGGGCCCGGTGATTTGTAGCGCTTCAGGAGTTGGAGTTCCTTGCGGACTTCCGCCTCGTTTGGTGGATCAGTCGTCACCGGCCATGGGGGGCAGGACAAACTGGTTGATGTTGCCGGAGCAGCAGGCCAGTTGAACTGCCCTTCGAAAAATTCCGCCCATCGTCCAAGACATCGAGAGATATTAGTGATTGGCATCCCATCATCCGCGTAGATTGTTTCACTCACACCAGACTTCTTGCTGCCAGTGGCTCGGATGAGTTGGAAGAGCTTCCGGCAGTTACCAGATGCAGCTGCTGCTTCCATCTCATTAGCACGCTCCGACCACCAGGCTTCTCGGTCCTTACGCAAGCTTTGCTTGATTTCATTACGTAACAGCCTTCGTTTGTGGTCAAACTCACGGTCACCCGGAGTAGACCGACGGGCTTCCATCAGTTGTAAGGAGCCAGAAGAAACCCAGTGCTTGTAAGCGGGACGTTTCGCGAAGCCGCAAGCGACTTTACTCGCCATTTTCATGGCGTCGTGAAGATGCAACCAATGCTCATCTATACTTTTCGGTGGGATGGTAGCTAGCCTAGAAGCTAGCTCGGCTTGATACTTACTTGCAACAGAAGTTGCAGCCAGCTCACTAACATCAATCCGTTGGTGGTGGTCAATCCTTCGGCCACTGAAAAGTAAGGTAAGATTGGCGCAGACCAAGGCATGGTCAGACTCCAGATAGGTACTCCAAAAGGAGAGGCAGTCTTGTACACAACCACGCCAGCGGTAGCTGATCGCGATGTGATCAATCTGAGTCCATGCTTGAGATGCAGAGGGAGGACGCCAGGTGGCACACCGGCGATGACTGTGCCGGAAGTTAGTGCTGGTCAGAAACAGGTTGTGGTCTGTGCATAGTTGCAGCAAACGGTCCCTGTTATCTGTTCTGCGACCAACAAGTCCCCATCGGCCACCTAAACGACTCTCTTCTGTGCCTAGACGCCTGACCTGTGCATTCAAGTCTCCGGCTAATACTACAATATCTGTCGAACGCACTTTCTGGAGAAGAACTGTTAACTGATGGTAAAACTCATCCTTGATTGCATCCGGGCTGCAATCTGTCGGGGCATAGGCGGAGATGACGAAAAGACACCGTTTCTCACGCCGGTTTCTTTTCACTTTGACGGAACTTTCTAATCTAACAGCACATAACCGACTGTTAATGGGAATCCATTCGATTAGTGCTGCCTCAGCCCTAGCGCTTAGTGCAACACCAACGCCTGCAAGACCAGACGAAGATGTCACAGAGTTCCCAGATAAGAGCACGTGAAACAAGCTTTTCGAAGTGACAGATGGAGAGCGAATTTGTATTACTTCACTAGAGTCTTGAATACGGGTCTCGGATGGACAGCAAACATGAATATGAACAGTTTATGTTTATTTATTATTTATTTAAACACAGCTGCCCAAACCGAAGAACGTGGTTTCTTAAGGGGGCAACACCCAAAGCCTTCGACCTAAGGGTCTGATCCATAAGGCAGTGAAACAACATGAGGAAATGCAGTCGCATGGTAGCCGGTGACCAATAGTTGGTTCATACGCCGTTTGTCCCCTAAGGATCCTAGAGCCTATGTGCACCATTGGTTTGAAATCAGGGTTTCCCAACTCTCCTAGGTCGATTCTCCGTATCCACCAAACCGATTAAAGCGTCGAACATTCGCTTTTCATAGTAGTACTTCACTAGAGTCTTGAATACGGGTCTCAGATATACAGCAAACATCAACATTAAGACTTTCTAAAGACAAAGCCAGCCCCATCTGTTGTCTGATCTGCATTAATGTGCGAACGTTGAAGGAGGCCAGCTTAAACATCGTACGTGGTTTCAGAAAGACTGCTTCAGTATTCGTAATCGGTGGAAGCATTCACTTTCGACCAGACAGTGACTAGAGATCGTTTAGATAAAACAGAGTTTCCAGCATGGGCGAGCTGCTCCATAAGTTGAAGAGTAGGGGTACACAAATTGGGAGTAAAAGGGGGTGAATTAGCGATATGGTAAATGATAATAATAAAAATAATAATAATAATAATAATAATAATAATGCAGATTGTCTGGCATATAGTAAGCGTGTAAGTAGGATTGTCAGTGCAAGTCATCATTTCATTTATTTGTGTGAGGGCTGTGATACTGCTCGGGTGCCCAAACCGAAGCAGGTGGTTTTCTTAGGGGACCACACCCCGAACCTTTGACCTAAGGTCTAACCCACAAGGCAGTGGAGCATCGTGAGGAGATGCAGTCCCATGGTAGCCGGTGACCAACAAGAGGTTCATTCGCCATTCGTTCCGTCAGGATTCTGGAGCCAGTCCATGTGCACCATTGGTTTGGAATCAGGGTTTTCCAACTCCCCTAGGTGGATCCTCCACATCCACCAACCCGGTTAAATCGCCGGACATTCGCTTTTCGTCCTCTCAATTTCTTAAACAACAGTACTGCCACGAGAAGGCAGTGAGTAGGACTTCCCTGGAAGAGGCTATATATTCGCGTGGACATGTGAGAGCATTTGGAGAGGGAGAGCGGACTCTCTCCACTCTCGGCCGTACCAGGGCATTTGGTGCAAAGTGTAACTCAAAACTAAGCTTATGAATTTGCGTCTGGTAAATAAATTATACCTATTCAATTAAAGAGATGTATAATAGAAGTTAAACTAGTAAATGCCGGAAAACGGTATCTTATTTTCAGAAGGGGTTTTTTTGGAGATTTTAGTAATTTTATAGTTGAAATCATGAGTCAATTGAGTCTAGACCACAATGGAAAACCTGGAAGCTCTGGACGGCCGTTTCATCTTTTTGCGGGACTACTCAGCAGTGCGCATCCACAATATCACCTCGCGAGATTCGAACCCAGGACCTTTCAGTCACACGCGCGAGCGCTTAACCTCTAGAACCACTAAGCCGATATCCAACGGTGTTAATGTCTAACTTCAACCAATCCACGAAATTAAGCAACCGTCCACCATTGTCTCCAGTGAGTTACTATCTCACAACAGATCTGGTTGAATTCCACTGGTTACTGCTTCTCACTAGAACTCCAGGAAATACTTCTTGGAGCAATTCAACTGGTCTGGATTTTATTTGTTTTTTAAATTTAGTATCAACTGTAATGTTTATTGAGTGCATATTCATTATCGTAAACGCTCTTTGTAAGTTTACTGTTCCTTTTAGTCAATAGAAAAACCTAAAAATCACTTCAACTTTTGAGTTTTAACCTGTAGAATTATTCAATTTTTGTTACATGAAATTTTCGATTCATTGATCATGAAGCTGTAAATAACGAGATATACATATATCTGTATGTGTGGAGGCCGAAAGAGATTGCTTGAACTGACATTTACTGTCACCCAATCAACGTTAAAAGCTAGGTTCTTTTTACCATCGCCCACTATTGAAGAAAACCACTAGAATCGCTACTCCTGAAACATACTTTAACTCTGGCCCTTGTTCATAGACGTATTGGAAGCATTGGTCGCATAATATGGGTCTAGCTGGTAGGAAAAGGCGATTTTCGGCATACAGCACTATATGTATACTTGTAAAACCGAGACAGATGTTACTCATTTCTAGTTACCATCCACTAAGACGTAAACGGTAGATAGTGTAGAAGTAGGTTGGAAAACACCTGAACGACGTCGAACTATGGGGAGAAACCAGTTTCTAAATTTATAAGCTACTGATTTAAGCCATATAATATGCTTGATCCCTGTTTGTGGTCTTCGAAACATAATTGTTCAGATGTTAGAAACACAAAGTTTTACTAAATTGTCAGTTTTATTTTTTTGAATGTTTTGATTCCCACCTCGCTTATTTCTTTCATGTGTTCTGATGTAAAGTATGAAACAGTGGGAACCGACATATATATAATGCTTGATGTTATACCTGTCGTTCCGTCTTCAACTCACATACACATTGTATCTAGGTCAATAGGTCAGAATAATCTTATTATCACTTTAACTCTACTATAGGTGTAATGTATCTAATTTAGTGAGTATAAGTTTAAATGCACGACTTTCAAATATCCGCCGGCCGAACAAAAAACTGGTGTTGCTGGTTTAACCCCACTACCTAATTACAAGATTTAGAGTTCCATAACCGTTAGGTAGCCTTAGGTTTACTATTTCTTCAAGAATGATTAGTTATTGCGGTGCAGTAAGTATTTATTTCATTTTATTTCTTCTCCTACCACTAGGCTTATAACGAACCACATTTTGAAATCCCAATGAACAATGATAATAATAATACAGAAACTCTTGTCACTAAACAACCAGTTCCAGCTCCAGCTGTCAGTCTGTACACAGTGTCACCAACTACGTCGTCATCATAATTTACAAAGATCACAAAATAATTAATAATGACAATAGTTCAACATTCCATATTTCTTAAAACAAAACAAAATTTTCAACTTCTTCTCTTTCTTCAAGGAGAACGTATCATGCACTATATGTCTTTCTTTATATAGCCTTTCTCGTCTTTAATTTTGTTTATTTTTCTGTAATCTCCATTCTGATGTTTTTAACAAATTCCTCCCTCCTAAAAATAGAAATATTTTACTACTTTTCAATTAAAAGGGGCTTTGGATATGTATTACTTACTTACTTACTTATTTACACCTGTTACTCCCAATGGAGCATAGGCCGCCGACCCTCTGGATATGTATAATGTTTATTATTTTTATCAATGTTTATTTCTAATGGAATAATATGTGATATAATTGTATCTTTCCATTATACACACAGTTGTTGACCGTGGTTAATTTGTATAAAGCATATTTATATCTGGGAATCATTTGCTTTTTCTTTTAATCTTCTAACCTTTCCTCCCTCCCCCACTCTCACTTAATCATGATAATGATGGGATTACAGGTTATTACTTGTTACTAGACACTATCTTTATCTTTCAGTTTCATCATATGAAATAAAATCTTTATCCGGAAACAATATCTCCATTGAAGGATGTAATTTTTTATATTGAACAAATTTAGGTAATGTAAGTATTCTATTTTGTATATCATAATTTTCTGTGTGATTTCAATGAACTATGATTGTTTTTTTATGAGAAAAATAAAGAGAAATGTTTTTCATTGTTTTTTTTAATTTTCCCTCTGATTGATAACTATATAAGTAAGCCATGGTCATGCATATATAGCCTCTGCCAGGGAAGTCCTACTCACTGCCTTCTCGTGGCATTACTGTTGTTTAAGAAATTGAGAGGACGAAAAGCGAATGTCCGGCGATTTAACCGGATTGGTGGATGTGGAGGATCCACCTAGGGGAGTTGGAAAACCCTGATTCCAAACCAATGGTGCACATGGACTGGCTCCAGAATCCTGACGGAACGAATGGCGAATGAACATCTTGTTGGTCACCGGCTACCATGGGACTGCATCTCCTCACGATGCTTCACTGCCTTATGGATCAGACCTTCAGGTCAAAGGCTCGGGGTGTGGCCCCCTAAGAAAACCACCTGCTTCAGTCTGGGCACCTGGGCAGTATCACAGCCCTCACACAATTAAAATGAGATTTGTGTGGCGTATATGTATCTGGTGCTTCCTTGTACCAATATATTTATGTGTTTAAATAATGTAATAAATAATAATGTAAGTTAGCGGAAATATTGTTTACACACAAATACTTCTGTGTTGGGTTTATTTAGGTTTTCTTCTTTGTTTGTTGCTGCTTACCATTTCATTTGTTTATATTGTTCTGAATAGCTCATTGGTAACGTCACCCCTCCTCCACCTTCGACAATAAATAGATGATTTTGGTTTAGATTTCATAGGGTTGCTTCAATTCCCTCGAAATTGCACAGTTGAGCAATGTTTGATAGTGGTTAAAAGTTGATTTCCGACTATCAGGTCATAAATCTGAATCCAATCAAAGCTACATCGGTCTTAGCAGTCCAGTAGAATGTTTACTCTTCCTAAGCGTATGTTGAACGGTTGCTCAAACTCCGTGGATTGGTTGAAGTTAGACATTAACACCGTTGGATGCCGGCTCAGTGGTCTATCGCTTAAGTGCTCTGGCGCGTGACTGGTAGGTCCTGAGTTCGAATCTCGCGAGTCGTGATCGTGGATGCGCACTGCTGTGGAGTCCCACAATAGGACGAAACAGCCGTCCAGTGCTTACAGGTTTTCCATTGTGGTCTAACTTTAATTGACTCATGATTTCAACTATGAAAATAAACATATGCATCGAAATGGAGTACATAAAGGTGGACTCAGTAAATAAATTACATATTGCGTAACTTAGGAAAATATCAACCAAGAGCAGTGGTAGCGTAAGTATTGAAAATAGTTTACCCTGAATATGTCAAAAAACTGGAGTGACAAGGTTGTTCAGTGTTCGAATGGGTGCATTTAATGACAAAGTCAACCGTCAAACAAGTAGAATTTGAAGTTTACTTATCAAAGTTTGATTATGTCAATATTTTTGATTTCCTTACACCTTTTTAACCATATCTAATTGATCGTAATCAATTCTTTGCTGTCTATCACTTTCTTGTTTACATAATCGATTGACAAAAGAAATAAAGCAAAGTTGTCAACTATTTTAAAACAACATGTATTGATTCGAGTGTCCTCTTTATAATGATTGAGAGTAATTTTTATATTGTCGACTATATAGTCATTAGCTCTATTTTTCCTCCACGGAACGAGATTTGTATTTGATACGACCTACAGTTGTATATGGCTCAGGGTATTAGGGAATGATGGTAAATCAGTTGATGAGGTGATGAATCTTCATCGACTGAGATTGTTGGGCCACGTGTTACGTATGCCTGAACACCGATTACCACGACGCGCTATGCTGACTAGTGTAGGGGATTGTTGGAAAAGAGTTAGGGGCGGCCAAGCCAGAACGTGGTATCAGTGCTTGAAGTCACTAACTTCTTGTCTGAGCCATATTGGCAGATGCAGACTACCTGGTTGGGGTCCGCGTCTTTATCGTAACCAATGGTTGGAGACTGTGTGTAACATGACCCAGAATCGACTGACTGACAGTTTTATATAAATGTGCTTTGTTGTATTTGTGTATTGATGCAATCCTAACTACAAACTTTTAAGTATGTTTACCTATTAATCGTTTAGTTCAAGGTATCTAAAGATGTAATTATATAGATAAATTTGATTATAACCCGAGTGTCTTGATAGGGTTATCTCTCTTAACAGTATACGCTTAATCTTAAGGGAACTTCCGCTTCCTCTGTTGTTGGGACCTTTGGTGGTCAGTTAATATACTTGTTTAGTTATGCTTCCATGTTGTACAAGAAAAACTAGCATGTCACAAAATGAAAATGCTGTTTCTTTGATAACATGTAACAGTAATCGAAATGATACTGCTGACATTCAGACAATTTCTCATTAAATATTACCACCAAAGAAAACGACCCACTGATAGTCATCCAAAGAAGCAATTCAAACATTGGGAAGAAACTTTTATCGATCAATTCAATCGAAGTTGTCGATGTTTGATACTGTGATCAATCCCCGTTTCTATTCCGTGAGTGTTCATTACTACTCTTACTGCCCCAAAACGTTCTTATCACCGAATATATTTTCATGTATGAATTGTTGTAAGTGTTTTTCTTTTTTTGCTTTTATGGGGACAGATAATGAGGGAAATATGCTAAGCACTGTTTTGGTTCTTGTATTTTTCTATAAAAAGATTCACAATTTATTATTTAAACACAAATATATTGGTACAAGGAAGCACCAGATACATATACGCCACACAAATCTCATTTTAATTGTGTGAGGGCTGTGATACTGCCCAGGTGCCCAAACTGAAGCAGGTGGTTTTCTTAGGGGGCCACACCCCGAGCCTTTGACCTAAAGGTCTGATCCATAAGGCAGTGAAGCATCGTGAGGAGATGCAGTCCCATGGTAGCCGGTGACCAACAAGAGGTTCATTCGCCATTCGTTCCGTCAGGATTCTGGAGCCAGTCCATGTGCACCATTGGTTTGGAATCAGGGTTTTCCAACTCCCCTAGGTGGATCCTCCACATCCACCAACCCGGTTAAATCGCCGGACATTCGCTTTTCGTCCTCTCAATTTCTTAAACAACAGTAATGCCACGAGAAGGCAGTGAGTAGGACTTCCCTGGAAGAGGCTATATATTCGCTGGTCATATGAGGGCATTTCGAGCGGGAGAGCTAACTCTCCTCACTCGGCCGTACCAGGGTATTTTGGGAGGCATGATTCACAATCAGTTGTTACTATTTTTTTAAAAATGTATAAGTCACTCGACGTTATTATACACAATTGACTAAGTAGAAACAAATGTAAAACTGATGAATTTACGATTATAATCAGAAGGGTTTTTTGTGAAGCTTGAGTCAATTGTAGCTAGACCACCACTTAAAACCTGGGTTTAAACCTCGCGAGTCAAGGTCGTGGATTCGCCCTGTTGAGGGGTCCCACAATATGACCATCCAGTGCTTCCAGATTTTCTTTGGTAGTCTAACTTCAATTGACTCATGTTTTCAACTATGAGAATTAACGATTATAAATATATATTACGAAAATATATAGATGCCAAATTTTAAGATGACCGTCTTAAAAGAATTAATTAAATAGAAATATATGAAATATTACTTAGACCAATGAGTCAGAACAATACAAATGTAGTATAAAGCTACTTTATTCATCGACCTGAAATTCTTATCATTATAATAAACAGCTTGAATAAGTCTAACTACCAACTTATCATTTACTATTACTTGTATAGTTTAATTAACATGATTATAGAATAGAATAGAAGGTTTACAGTACAAAAAAGAATATTCATTAATTAAGTTTGTATTTAACTGATTACTTGATTTACTTGTTTGTACAAGTTTTCTTGTTGTTCTTGTTTGATAACCTTAATTCATGCTAAAAAATAAAACAAAAAAAGTTGTTTATATATATATATATAACTGAGTTTCTAGGAACTGATCTACCAGGAAGTCCACTTATCGACTTAGTATACGCAGATACTTATTTACTTACGTCTGTTACTCCCAATGGAGCATAGGCCGCCGACCAGCATTCTACAACACACTCTGTCCTGAGCCTTCTTTTCTAGTTCTATCCAGTTTTTGTTCATTCTTCTCATGTCTGTTTCCATTTCTCGGCGTAATGTGTTCTTTGGTCTTCCTCTTCTCCTTTGGCCTTCAGGATTCCATGTGAGGGCTTGTCTTGTGACACAGTTCAGTGCTTTTCTCAATGTGTGCCCTATCCACTTCCAGCGCTTCTTCCTGATTTCTTCCTCTACTGGACGGAATCTGGTTTGTTGTCTCCCACAGTAACTTGTTTATACTGTCCTATTTGGTGAAGACGCTGATAAAATGCAGGGTCTTCTGTTAGAACTGAGTAACAATGCCAGGATATTTGGGATGCGTTTCTCCCCCCTTTAAATGTAAATTGTTACTCCAGGACTGGCCTGCGTCAACACCTGAACTAAGGATAGGTAGTGAAGTAGTCGAACGCGTCGAGAACTTCACTTATCTTGGAAATCTGATCAGCCCTAATGGGTTGGTGTCTGACGAAATCTCTGCACGGATTTAAAAAGCTCGTTTAACGTTTGCCAAATTACTTCACCTATGGTGAAGACGAGATATCTGCCTATCAATTAAGGGACGAGTATACTGCTCAGCAGTTCGTTCTGTTTTATTTTACGGTTGTGAAACGTGGCCATTAAGAGTAGAAGATACTTGTAAGCTAGCAGTATTTGATTACAGATGGCTTAGAATATTGCTCGCATCTTCTGGGATCACCGGGTAAGTTATAGTGAGGTTAGACGCAGGGTATTAGGGAATGATGGTAAATCAGTTGATGAGGTGATGAATCTTCATCGACTGAGATTGTTGGGCCACGTGTTACGTATGCCTGAACACCGATTACCACGACGCGCTATGCTGACTAGTGTAGGGGATTGTTGGAAAAGAGTTAGGGGCGGCCAAGCCAGAACGTGGTATCAGTGCTTGAAGTCACTAACTTCTAGTATGAGCAATGTTGGCAGATGCAGACTATTTGGTTGGGGTTCGTGTAACTATTGTCGCCAATTGTTTGTAGACTCTGTGTGACATGGCTCATAATCAATCACAATGACGTAGGTTTATACAATATTTTCCTTCCCTTAAACATTGAGATTTAAATGGCTTAGGTTTGAATATCAATATCACTATCTACTTTCAGTTGGCAAACACATGAAAGCTACAGAGTATTAGACAACTGCTTCGTCCTGTTATTGGACTTATCAGAAGTGCAAAACCTACAACATTGCTAGGTATTGTACCAAGGAACTCCAGGTTATGCAGCAAGCAGTCAACCTTTAAACTAGTGAATTGCAATTAAACCGCTTATCAGTTCGCAAAATGAATACGACCTGAAAATTTTTGGTTCAGTTCTTAAACGAATTGTTGGTGTACAATGGTGAGTAGTTCCATGCTATAAGGTAACAACCATTTACTTTCTCCCGGTTCTTTTTAATTTAACCCCAACTAACGTTAATGTGTGACTAAATTCCCCTACGAATCAAATAAATTTTCACAAAACCTTTCAAGCAAAAACGATGTTAGACATTAAATAGGAATAATATATTTGTAAAATCTCAGCGAATGAATTTTTAAATTAAATCCAACGTTTCGCCTGGCAATCTGGTCCAAGCTTTTTCAAGGAATAATTCCTTGATAATCAAACATCAAAATTATCGAATATTTATTGGTACGTGGTTCTTCGTTTCATTGTACACTGAATAAATCACCCAATCCACGTTAACAATAAGTCTAAACTAGGTATGTGTAAGAGATATGTGATGTGAAGTGATAAGCGTTAATCTAACATAATTGTATAGAAAAACGTAAGAGGTGAAAGGAGAAAATTACATTCACACTATATATTGTCTCTTATCGGTTAATTTTATAAGGAAACCATACAATTTGTAATGTATGTGATATGAATCATTTCAGCATGTATAACAATGAAGATCATTAAAACAAAATAAAAATAATAAATTAGTGAAATTTGAAAAGTGGAAATTTTTATATAAACTGTATGTATGTGTCATTTTCAATGTTCCAGTGAATCTCGCAGGTGCGGGATCGTGGATGCGCACTGCTGAGGAGTCCCATAATAGCACGAAACGGCCGTTCAGTGCTTCCAGGTTTTCCATGGTGGTCTAGGTTCAATTGATTCATGATTTCAACTGTGAAAATTCCGATAAGACAACTGATTAGAATCATTGAGTGTAATTGTTATCATTTTAGATAATACGCATTAGATATAAAAAAACATTAAGGAGTTCAGGTTGTTACTTATTAATGATTAGCTGCCATGTCACTGCTAATTGTATTTCATCTCTCCTATTAATATTGTTTGGATTACCCAAATGTATAGGGATTCAGCTGTTTGTCTCTCCTTGTAAGAATTAAAAGCTTTTTGAAGGATTTTTGTGTGAACGAAATCAATTGTATGACCTAATTCTAACGAATGTAATGCTATCGCTGATTTGTTCTCCAATTTCCTTACATCATCTTTCTAGATACCTAGCTAAGATTCTTAAACCATATGAAAGCACAATCAAACACGGAATAAAAAATTCTAATGTTTTTAAAGATGTTATCTCTAATATTCACATAGAAGAAGATGAAATAATGGCAAGTTTTGATGTTTGCTCATTATTCACTAATGTTGCAATTAAGAAAACATTAGATATTATATATAATCTATTAGATTCCGACATTGATCTTAAACAACGCTGTCCTTTAGTTACCTCGGATATTATTAAAGCGTTAGATCTATGTTTACGTTCAACTATATTCAGTTTTCGAGGGGATTTATACAGACAGACAGAAAGTGTAGCTATGGGATCACCAGTTTCCCAAATTGTTGCTAACCTCTTTATGCATTCATTGGAAACTAGTGCCATCTCATTATGTTCTCAGGCACCAAAAGTATGGTTAAGATATGTAGATGACACCTTTGTCATTTCAAAACGGGAACATTTGGATGAACTGTTTAAAATTATCAACAACTTTGATGGAAAAATCAAGTTCACCAAAGAGTTGGAATCTCCTGAAAACAAATTACCTTTCCTAGACTTTTTAGTTGAAAGGAAAGATTATGATGGCTTGAAAATTAGTATATTCCGAAAGCTGACAAATTCAGAAAAATTTCTAGATTTTAAATCGGCACATCCACACTCAACCAAAAGTGACAGTAGTCAAAAATATGATTACAAGAGCTCAAAAACTTGTCACTGAACCAAACGATATGAAAACCGAAATAAATTTAATTACATCTACCCTAATGATGAACAATTATTCAAAAGATTTTATTAAAAGAATAATTAAGAATGAAAGAAAAGACGACATTGTTAATACAAAAAGATTACAGAAATAGGAATGGGTTAACACAGTGGTGATCCCATATCGGAAAGGAATTTCGGAAGATATTCGAAGAATCTTAAATAATCAAAATATAAGAGTATTTTTTCGAACAAACAATACTCTAAAATCAAAATTAGTAAGAATTAAAGATCCAATACATAAAGAAGAACAACAAAATTGTGTCTATGAAATCAAATGTAGTGACCGTAATGCAACATATGTAGGTGAAACATCAAGACAACTGAATGTGAGGGTGAAGGAACACAAACAATGTTTGAAACACATTCCTTAATCCTCAAATGATGTAAGGAAATTGGAGAACAAATCAGCGATAGCATTACATTCGTTAGAATTAGGTCATACAATTGATTTCGTTCACACAAAAATCCTTCAAAAAGCTTTTAATTCTTACAAGGAGAGACAAACAGCTGAATCCCTATACATTTGGGTAATCCAAACAATATTAATAGGAGAGATGAAATACAATTAGCAGTGACATGGCAGCTAATCATTAATAAGTAACAACCTGAACTCCTTAATGTTTTTTTATATCTAATGCGTATTATCTAAAATGATAACAATTACACTCAATGATTCTAATCAGTTGTCTTATCGGAATTTTCACAGTTGAAATCATGAATCAATTGAACCTAGACCACCATGGAAAACCTGGAAGCACTGAACGGCCGTTTCGTGCTATTATGGGACTCCTCAGCAGTGCGCATCCACGATCCCGCACCTGCGAGATTCACTGGAACATTGAAAATGACACATACATACAGTTTATATAAAAATTTCCACTTTTCAAATTTCACTAATTTATTATTTTTATTTTGTTTTAATGATCTTCATTGTTATACATGCTGAAATGATTCATATCACATACATTACAAATTGTATGGTTTCCTTATAAAATTAACCGATAAGAGACAATATATAGTGTGAATGTAATTTTCTCCTTTCACCTCTTACGTTTTTCTATACAATATGTTAGATTAACGCTTATCACTTCACATCACATATCTCTTACACATACCTAGTTTAGACTTATTGTTAACGTGGATTGGGTGATTTATTCAGTGTACAATGAAACGAAGAACCACGTACCAATAAATATTCGATAATTTTGATGTTTGATTATCAAGGAATTATTCCTTGAAAAAGCTTGGACCAGATTGCCAGGCGAAACGTTGGATTTAATTTAAAAATTCATTCGCTGAGATTTTACAAATATATTATTCCTATTTAATGTCTTACTTCAACTCGGCGCTCAAATACTGTGAAACTATTTGTTCTAATTTAGACGAGAGTTCTTATATAAAAACGATGTTAGCTGTTAAAATATGGAGAATGTAAAAACCTTTACATATTTGGACAGCATCACGGTGAATCAGATGCAGATGTGAGGGCGAGAATCGGTAAAGCAAGAGCAGCATATTTACAACTGAATAACATCTGGAACTCAAAACAATTGTCAAACAACACCAAAATCAGAATTTTCAATACAAATGTCGAGACAGTTCTACTGTATAGGGCGGAAACCTGGAGAACTACGAAAGCCATTATCCATAAAATACAAGTGTTTATTAACAGCTATCTACGCAAGATACTTCGGATCCGTTGGTCAGAAATTGTCAGCAACAACCTACTTTGGGAGACAACAAACCAGATTCCGTCCAGTAGAGGAAGAAATCAGGAAGAAGCGCTGGAAGTGGATAGGGCACACATTGAGAAAAGCACTGAACTGTGTCACAAGACAAGCCCTCACATGGAATCCTGAAGGCCAAAGGAGAAGAGGAAGACCAAAGAACACATTACGCCGAGAAATGGAAACAGACATGAGAAGAATGAACAAAAACTGGATAGAACTAGAAAAGAAGGCTCAGGACAGAGTGTGTTGTAGAATGCTGGTCGGCGGCCTATGCTCCATTGGGAGTAACAGGCGTAAGGAAGTAAATAAGTAAGTTAAAATATGCAACATTGTATAAGTATCCTGATTGGACTGCACATCTTTCAAATGTTTATGGACTCCCACTAAATACTTCGAAATCACATGTCTACAGTAATTTCGGACCAGTAGATTGTTTTCTATGTAACAACATAACCATCTAGTGCTTTACTTAGGATCTCTAGAAATACATTATTTGCCCTTATAAATTATAAAACTCAGTAATCTAATTGTTTATACCTTAATATAAGGTCACAAGTTCATATTCATCTAATACCAGTATTCAGAAATTTGTAGTAGTGGGTCATTTAAGTTTATGGTTCCTCGTCAGCTACTTACAACCAAATATGTAGTAGAATTTTATCGTTGAGATAATAAATAGTGTGGAAGAATTGACATATTTTGTTGTAAGCAGCTGACAAAAAACCTCGACATATAATGAATTCATAGTATTCTGCATTGAAGTTTATTTGGTGCAGTTATCACAATTGCAAGTTATGTATTTCAGGGTATCTTATTACCAGTTTTTCTCTACAATCGATTAGTCAGTGAATAGTGAACAATGTTATGTTTATTAAGTCATTCAGGTTCTGATAGTTGTCCATTGTATTCCATGTTTCCTCTCAAATGTGGAGGTCTTCATAATCTAGTCAACTACCAGGAGAAAGAGGAAGGGAGAGAGTAATCAACTTTGTCTGACTGCAGTCATCACTTGGAATTAGTCTATCAGTTGTCCTCCATGCACGACTTTGTAGTATGATCCGTCGCATGAATTCCGTATGATATTGATAATCTTCTGAGGTACACCATAGTGTTGAAGAAGTTTTCATGATGTCCTCCTATCCACTTTGTTGAACGCTTTCTCATAATTAATGAAGTTGATGTATAGTGACGAATTACATTCAATTGATTGTTCAACAATGATCTGTAGTGTCAATGATTTGATGTTTAAAGGTTAGGGAGGATTTATAATCATATGACTAACTCATGTCGCATCTGCGTCACTGTGCTATTCTATTCCAAAAAAATGAATCGCGATATTGAA
The DNA here is from genome assembly GCA_944470415.2 of Schistosoma rodhaini. NCBI lineage: Eukaryota > Metazoa > Platyhelminthes > Trematoda > Strigeidida > Schistosomatidae > Schistosoma > Schistosoma rodhaini. The sequence goes on from OX104038.1 coordinate 1,658,611, forward strand.
CCACTCATACCAGTAATCACATTGTAAATTGATTGATAGCACTTAGTCATTAGTAATGACTAGACTACATGACACTGGTTTATATAAAGTGATCATTTATTGTTCGATTATGACGAATTACTTTTAGTGAAGATCATATAAAATGAATCAAATTTAGGTTTAACTCAACATACAGTCGTTAGGAAACGGGTATTAGGTAAAGATGGCAAGTCGATTGATGAAGTAGTGAAATTTCATCAGTTGAGATGGCTGGGACACATGCCCAATGGCGTAGATGCATCCACTCTTTGTGTTCTACCAAATTATAATCTTCTGAATTCTTCAAGTCATTATCCATCTTCAAACCCTAGTCTTTCACATAATGTTTATACTCTTACTACTTCTACCACTATGGGATTCGAATCGACAACTGCATCTCTGTGCTAATGTGGTATGTCAACTCGAACTGATGTACGTAAGTACCAAGTTCTACGTTGTGACTGACTGACTGACATTAAAAACGAAAATTATATTTGTACAAATCTCAGTTCGAGTCATATTACTTAGCAAAAGTTTGTTATTTTAATTTTAGTTGTTGATATTTTTATTAATGTAATTTCCTTTTATGATGTCTTTCATTTGTTCATTGCCCGACCAGTGTAAAACTATTCATTCGAATTTAGGTGAAAGTTCTTAAAGGGTAATCATTTAAATCCCTATAGACTTACATAAATTTGCACCTAATCTTGTTGTATACGACTTAAACAATATTATCTATCAAAAGAACTCTGTATCTAACGTGTCTAAGTCAGTCAGTCACAACGTAGAGCTTCGTACGTACGTACGTACGTCAATTCGAGTTGCCATACCACATAAGCACGGAGATGCAGTTGTTGATTCAAATTCCATAATGGTAGAAGTAGTAAGAGTATAAGCATTATGTGAAAGAATAAGGTTTAAAGATGTTATTAAAGGAGTATAATCCAATGAAACGTGTCTAAGTTCCATTTATTGTGTACCTATTTCATTATCACAGTAACGTTTCTCACTTAACATAGTCAGTCATTAACCACTAGGCACTCAAACTTAAATTTTACCCCCCCCACACACACACACTTAACCGGATTTCCATTAATCAACAACAGAGTCCTTAATATTTCGTAACTGTTACTAACTTAATTAATTGATGTAACTGAACAAAAACTGGTTCAAAATGAATGAAGTGATACACATGAATTAATGTAAACAAATCAATGTTGTTCTGGTGTTCTTATCTTTACAAAATGTTCAAAACAATCGAAATAAATAATACGCATTATACTGATCGATTTTATTAAATTATACTAGTGTTTTCGCTATTTAACAACTGCTAATCATACGTATTGTAAGCAAAGATGGATGATGGCTAGCAGTGTAATCCCGGATGTACGTTTCGTTCTATTCGGGACTCGTCAACTGGATGTACCTGCATCTTAGGGTTGATGTTCACTCTAGGACTCGAACCCAGTACCATTCGCTTCAAATGCCATCTTGTTATCCAATTACCTACTGCGTCTTGTTAGTCACCTGATTGTGCAATAGGGTGAAGTTTAAATTCACATGGTGTTGTTTACTTGTATCTTCTCATTGTTATTTAGGACTGCAATTGATCAGTCTCTTATTGGCATATGTGTACTGCTAGCCACTATCCATCTTTGCTTATAAAGTTTGTGACTTCAAGCAATATCGAGGCCGTCCACACAGAATGCACATATGCCAATACGAGACTGATCAATTGCTGTCCTAAATAACAATGGGAAGATATAAGTAAACAGCACCAAGTGGATTTACGAATAATAGTTTGAAAAAAATTGTGTGTGTGTGTGTGAAGAAGAAGAAGAAGAACTTTTACCTTGGAATGTATTGATCGAACAGTTTTTCTGTGTTATAAAATAATAAAATCGCAAATGCTTCAAATGCAATACATGTCAACTGGAATCAGTCAATTAACAATACTGATATTGATGAAGGTATAAATAATCACTAAGTACGCTTCTGATAGAGATACATAGGTTTTTCATTTAGCAAACCACAGATAATAGGATCAATATTTATGAAGTACTGTCATTCAAACTATCGATTATTTCAATGTTTCTCATGTCCACCTTCATTTATTTATATCGTTCATTTTAAAGTAGTAATTGATATTGTTAACATACACAAAGGAGAAGCCAAGATTCTCAAATACGACACAGAGAACATCGAACTAATCACACTCGATGGCAAAACTCTGGAAGAGGTGGAAACATTCACGTACCTGAGAAGCATCATTGATAAACATGGAAGATCGGATGCAGATGTAAAGGCAAGGATTGGCAAAGCAAGGGCAGCATTTGTACAATTGAAGAACATATGGAACTCAAAACAACTGTCAGCTAACTTCAAAGTGAGAATCTTGAATACGATCGTCAAGACAGTCCTACTGTACGGAGCTGAAACGTAGAGAACTACTACAACCATCGTGAAGGTGGTACAAGTATTTATAAACCGTTGTTTACGCAAAATACTCATCATTCACTGGCCGGATACCATCAGCAAAAGCGTTTTATGGGAGGAGGACAAACCAACTTCCAGCTGAAGAGGAACTTAGGAAAAGATGTTGGAAGTGGATAGGAAATACATTGAGGAAATCGCCTAACTGCATCACGAGGCAAGCGCTAACTTAGAATCCTGAAGGAAACCAGAAGAGAGAAAGGTCAAAGAACACATTACGCAGGGAAATAGAAGCACATATGAAAAGGATAAATGTTAACTGGAAAGAACTGGAAAGGATTGTTGAGGACAGATTTGGATGGCGAATGCTGGTTTGCGGGTTATGCTCCTCCACGAGGGTAACAGGTGTAAGTAAGTAAGTTAGTAGGTAACTGGTATTGTTGCATTTACTTATCCGTCTATTAGCTTTTCATTGTATATTGAGTTTCTTGTAATGAGAAATAGAAAATCTTGGATTAATCTACCAACATTATTACATGTTTCTCAAAACTGTTAACCCATATGACAATAAACATATACGTGTAAATTACGTCAATGAAACAATAATTTTCATAATTGAATACTTTTATTATTCTGTTGACAAATGGAAAACAAATTTTGAGTTCATAAGGAGTTTTGTGGAGATTTCAGTATTTTCACAGTTGAAATCATGATTCAATTGAAGCTAGATCACCATGGAAAACCTGGAAGCACTAGACGACCGTTTCGTCCTATTATGGGACTCCTCAGCAGTGAGTATCGTTTTTGAGTATTTTATAAATTGAGATTTGTCCATTTGAATAGTTTATTGATCAAACTATTAACGACAAATAACAGATTTCTCTTTGATGAACAAACCATTTTTAGAACTGAACATAATTAGTTCCTTCTTTATTAGATAGATATTTCGATGTGATCTTAATGTATGATAATTTTGTTAAACTCTCTATTCTTTACAAATAACATCTCATAGTTAGGCATAATATTCTAGCTTCAATTGACTCATGATTTCAACTATGAAAATACTGAAATCTCCAGAAAACCTCTTCTGATTATAATCATATACTTTCTAGTAACTGACTTCAAGAGATATTTCCCTGAGTTCTAGTGAGAAGCGGTGACCGGTGGAGTTCAATCAGGTCTTTTATGATATAACAACTCACTGAAAACATTGGTAAATGGTTGCTCAAACTTCGTGGATTGGTTGAATTTAGACATTAACATCGTTGGATGCCGGCTCAGTGGTCTATCGGTTAAGTACTCTGGCGCGTGACTGGTAGGTCCTGGGTTCAAATCTCGAGAGTGCGGGATCGTGGATGCGCACTGCTGTGGAGTGCCATAATAGGACGAAACGGCCGTCCAGTGATTCCAGATTTTCGATGGTGGTCCAGCTTCAATTGACTCATGATTTCAACTATGAAAATAATAAGTTGTTGTTATTTCTTTAACAAAAAAGTCCCCTAGGTTTTATGAGTTACTAAAAATCAATCTTGGATCCATGTTGTTGAAAATTGTATTAACTTAGTATAGCGTTACTACTGACATGATCATGTGATACATTCGCACTCAATAATCTTACTATTCTATAAAGAACACGGTATAGATAAAAAAAAAACAAGATTTTATTGACAAAAAAAGATACGACAGGCCGGAGTCAGTATGTTACTGTATAAATAGTAATGTACTTGTAACATATATGTGACATTTATGAACATCTCAGAAATTCGGGGTACGTGATTACTTTTAAGGAACTGACGAAAATGTTAAAAGTGCAGTTAGCCTGATCCATGAAATCTTGTAACTCTTTTATAGTATCAGATTGATTTATTAAATCTATTGTCTTTATTAAAAATGAAGACTTGGTGAGACTTGATGGCTATCCTAAAACTACTGGATAATTATTATGGATCTAATCAGCTCTCGTTGTCTTTACCTCTCGTAGCTATAAACTTGAAACGATGCACAAAAGTGTTTATAAACTCAGAACTAGCTGTCCATCAATCAACTGATGAGTTGTCAAAAAATGAAATCCACATTTGTGTAAATATCAGGTTGATGTTAAATGACTGTAAAAAATTGATATGGATGAGCTTAAAAAATCTTTGAACCTGGTACAAATGTATGTCGACCGAATTCATTATATCGCATCAACACAGTGGAATAAGAACATGGACATCAATGTAGTCAAAGTAATAATGATACCAATAACAGTCAAAATAACTGAATGTAGAGGATATAAGTCAAAAAAGGAATGAGATTATAAAATGGAAAGTATGAGAAACAGTGTAATGTAAAGACTAAGGGAAAATTAAAAAAAGTGGATAAATATCCCTCATAGTTGAAATCATGAAATCAATTGAAGCTAGACCACCATGGAAAACCTGGAAGCACTGGACGGCCGTTTCGTCCAACTATGGGACTCCTCAGCAGTGCGCATCCACGACCTTGCTTCGCGAGATTCGAACCCAAGATCTACCAGTCTCGCGCCAGAGCACTTAAACGTCTGTTGTGAGATAACAACTCACTGAAGACAATTGGACATCAACACCGTTGGATGCCGGCTCAGTGGTTTATAGGTTAAGTGCTTGCATGCGAGACTGGTAGGTCCTGGATTCGAATCTCGTGAGGCGGGATCGTGGATGCGCACTGCTAAGGAGTCCCATAATAGTGATTCCAGGTTTTCCATTGTGGTCTAGCTTCAATTGACTCATGATTTCAATTATGAAAAATACTGAAATCTTCACAAAACCCCTTCTGATAAATATCATCTTTTGTTACTGATTTGAAATGACATTATCCAACGTCGCTAACAAGTGACATCAATTATCTCGATTTGAACTGCCAATTGATTAATTATCACTTTGTTTTCAGTCAAATCAATATTTCCAAGCTCTTTATCAGTAGAAAATAGCACATTCACTTTTCGAAACTAACACTGAAGTGGTATGTGAATAGCGTTACTAAGTAGATAAAAAAAGTTGTACCATACTTGATAAAGTACAGTGCCACGTAAAGGGTGAGTGTATTATACGTAAGTCTCATACTTATGTAAAAGAATACATGAATATCGTAAAGATGCAGACAAAAATAGGAATGTAAGCAAGGGATTATGAGCAAGTTAATAAGCATACAATGCCCTGGTACGGCCGAGAGTGGGGACAGTCCGCTCTCGATCTTGAAATGATCTCACATGACCTCGCCTATATAGCCTCTGCCAGAGAAGTCCTACTCACTGCCTTCTCGTGGCGGGGGTGTTGTTCACGAAATTGAGAGGACGAAAAGCGAATGTCCGACACTTTAACCGGGTTGGTGGACACGGAAAGTTCACCTAGGGGAGTTGGAGAACCCTGATTCCAAACCAATGGTGCACATGGGCTCCAGTATCCTGATGGAACAAATGGCGTATGAACCAATTGTTGGTCACCGGCTACCATGGGACTGCATCTTCTCACGATGCTCCACTGCCTTGTGAATCAGACCTTTAGGTTGAAGGCTCGGGGTGTGGCCCTTTAAGAAAACCACGTGGTTCAGTTTGGGCACCTGGGCAGTATCATAGCCCTCACACAATTAAAATGAGATTTGTGTGGCGCATATGTATCTGGTGCTTCCTTGTACCAATATTTATGTGCTTAAATAAATAAATAAATACCATGGAAACAGTAATAAATAATTTGTGTGTATGATTGTAGAATAAATCGTGAAAATAAGTAGGGTAGAATATAGCAAAAGTTGCTCTGTGATGCTGATTGAATTATAAGGATGAAGAACAGTGAAATATGAAGATGTTCTAAGATGCCCCAGTTCAGTGAATAGTATCGATTAACGATCAGTGGATTCGAATTAACATACATGGAGTTTACATTCGTAGGATAAAGCCAATCAATCCGTGGATTGATAATTACATCGAGAGATGATATTCATTGCAACATCTAATCATGGAATAATAATCATTCATTTATTGAATTAAAACAAAATATTTGTCGATAAACTTTGCATTCCATTTTGAATATATTTATTTGTGTATTTTTATCGGTGTATTCTAATATGAATAACAAAAAGAATATGTAATCTTATATAGTTGAGATCATGAGTCAATTGAAGCTAGACTACAATGGAAAACCCGGAAGCACTGCTTGGCGGCCGTTTCGTCCTACTGTGGGACTCCTCAGCAGTGCGCATCCACGATCCCGCCTCACGAGATTCGAACCCAGGACCTATCAGTCTCGCATGCGAGCACTTAACCTATAAACCACTGAGCCGATATCTAACGGTGTTAATGTCTAAAAATCTTCACAAAACCCCCTTCTGAAAAAGAATATGTATCATAATTCTTATGCAAGTCAAAGTTAAATGATGGAATACCTCAAATTATTTATCAATGTGTATCCCCAAATATTCACATACAGTAAGCGAAGCATGAGATTTGAGAAGATAATGCAAATTGGGAACGTCATATTGATTATAACATTGTGACGTAAGAATCCAACATTATTTCGTGGCGGAGGATAGTGTTGGAAAGTCTATGATGCAAATTCTAAATATCAGCGGTTTCACTACACAATCGATACAATTCCAGGAATCAGGTAAGTCTGTTCCAATTTCGGTTGTTAATTTTAATACTAACGAGTGCGTTCTAGATAATACAGAGTTTGCATCCAATACACTGTCGGACAGATGTAAGATGAACTTAAGAAGAAGACGTACAATCGATTACAGAGACTTACACTCCAATTTAAGCTGTGGCGGATGTGATGTTTATATGAATCAATGCTTTCTATGTATTAATGATTGTTTTGATTTTGAATTCTAAATACAGAACATTCGTTCATGCTCATCTAATACTTGATTAAATTGCGTTATTGCTCGGATTACTAGTTCATACTATAATTCAAATACTTCACATTACCACAAATTCATCTCTCAGTTACATGATTAAGCTTAGAATTTGTATTTGCGGAATAATTTTATGTCCAAATATTTACTTACTTACTTCTGTTACCTCTCATGGAGGAGCATAGCCCGCTCACCAGCATTCTCTTTGAAGAGTTCAAATATTTACGTTATATAGAAAATTTAGATGTGAAAAACACTTAAAGTGGAGTTTTCAAGAGTTATAAATAAAAGACACTCGATGCACTGCACTTCAGTGGTTACTAAAGAAACTAAAGATCGTTGGTTCGAAACCCTGTTTCATATATGTTTCATGTTAATTAATATTTGTTAGTAAAGTGTATTCTCAATCATTAGGGTATGAGTTTTCATTCCCTTTCATAGTTAGAGATGTTAACATTGAACTGATCAAGTAGCAGTACCAAAAAAATCTAGATATATCCATATTGATAAGTGAAGACTACTTTCAAACCTGATTCCATGAGTGTGATGAAGTCTTGTTTTCTGTGATGGATGGTTTGATAATGGAGCTTTCATCGTCCTTCTGAACGACATCATCAGCACAAACTTTGGGTAGAAGTTTTGTCAATAATTTCCAATAACTTAATTATATTTAAATTGGTCTAAGTATTGAACATTTTTATGGATGAGGAGGGGAGAAGTACCTGTAATTCTAGTTGTTAACCTTTATCTCCTTATTTGTTATGTATGATTTCGACATTGAATTTTATAGAGTTGAGATCATGAATCAATTGAAGCTACACCACAATGGAAAACCCGGAAGCACTGCTTGGCGGCCGTTTCGTCCTACTGTGGGACTCCTCAGCAGTGCGCATCCACGATCCCGCCTCACGAGATTCGAATCCAGGACCTACCAGTCTCTCACCAGAACACTTAACCAATAGACCAATCCCAATAGTTCTACATAGATTTTATTTCAGTTTTAATAAAATAGGCTTAATTAAAGTAGTAAATGGTTCATATCTATAATAATATAATAGTCAATAGTTAAACTTTATTGATAATAGAATAGAATATTCACGCTTATATAAATTCATGTGATAAGTAAAGTGTATCTTTTTTTTCATGGATTCATGGATTATATTGATTTATTTATATGTTAATCAGTAAAACCGAAGTATGGTGTTGAAAAACTAAAGAAGGAAAGAGAAAAACCCTTCTGTTTTGCGCTTACAGTTAGTGATTATGTAAAAAAAAATGCAAAAAATGAGTAGATGCCTACACTAATAAAACTCTACTATTAGTAATCAAATAAACTAGTTAGGTAATAACAGTCAGTCAGCTACAACAGAGGACCAGGCACATATATACATCGGTTCAAGTTATCATACCTCGTTAGCATAACAATGTTAAATGACATTGTGAATTGAATTGTTTATGAATTTAATTATGAGTGCTTTAAAATGTAATTAGAAGATAAGATGAATATGGTGAGTGAAAATTTATGAAAGCAGATCTATTCTTGTATGAACTATGTCGATGGTGAAGGCAGAGAGAGTAGTTGAACAAAATTCTTTTGTGTACAGTGGTTAGGTCTTTGAGTATGAACTGAGATAGTTTCGGTTGTGCGCAATAGAGGAAGCCGTCAGCCTGGTAGTAATATAGTGGATAAATTGAAACCTTATTATCCTGAATCAGCCAAGTAGACGAGAATAGAGATCTTAATAACCCTTAACTTTCGTTTCCTGAACTAGACCAGATGGTGATCTGTACTAGGATGATGGACTTGCTAAAGACTTGTTTTAATGTTCACTTACTCTAATAGAATTCGTTGCAAACCTTAAATAAATGAACAAGTATATTCCTCATACTGGTCGGCGGCCTATGCTCCATTGGGAGTAACATGCGTAAGTAAGTAATATCACTCATAAGAATTAAACGTGTATGACAGGAATGAGTTTCTTTGAAGGTATACATAGTAGGAATGTACTACTAACAATAACGTGTTGATTATTTAGAACAAATTCAGTATAGCAGTTGTCCAATAATTTAAGCGGTTTAATCTTTAGTATTGATCGAATGCGATTGGTCAGTGTGCAACTTATTTGAGTTTCACTATCCTCAATTAAAAAATCGATATGTTATTTGTATACTCACTTAGTATTATTTGTTTGAATCTTCCCATTGATGCTTAGGACTGCAACTGGTTAGTCTCTTATTGGCATATGTGCATACTTTGCGTATTGCCTCAATATTACCTTAAGAGACTGACCAGTTGCAGTCCTAAGCATCAATGTGAAGATTCAAACAAACAATACTAAGTGAATTCAAACTTCACCCCATTGTACAAGCAAGTGGCTATCAGGACTCAGTAGCTGAGTGGATAACAAGATGGCTTTTGAAGCTGTCAGTACTGGGTTATAGTCCCAGAGTGAAGATGAACTCTGAGATGGAGGCACATCCAGCTGACGAGTCCCAAATAGGATGAAACACGCGTCCACTGCTAGTCACTATCCATCTTTGCTCATTTGTATACTGTTCTGTCGTAACGAGATTATCTGATATTTACATTTCACCATTTAATGTACATATCTAGGTGAAAACAAGAAATTATAAAATTTATTTTTCCTTTAGATGTACATGTTGAATTTATGAGAAGGGGGTTTTGTGGAGATTTTAGTAAGTGATCTAGACCACCAGCGAAAACCTGGAAGCACGGCCGTCCAGTGCTTCCAGGTTTTTGCTGGTGGTCTAGCTTCCATTGACTCATGATCTCAACTACATATTGAATTTACCCATACATTGAGTTTAAAAAGTCATGAATTGTTGAATACTATCGACATGGAATAGCAATATTTTTTTCCTAGATAATGGTAGTTTATAAAGTAGGTTGGTAGGAAAGTAGAAATACCTAAGTAGAACGTGACATCGTCATTATATATGTGTTTATTGATTATTAGTATCCACTAAGGATCTATTTTACTCATGCGGGTGATCTAGGTAACAAAACTCATTTGAGAGATCGATCTGTTTAAACTCAAACTTACAAGTGTATTTTAAAAAAAATTATTCTTTTGTAAATATCTAATCTTAATTATGTGAGTTAGTTACTTGGGTGACCATGAAAACTGGCAACAGCATGAGGTCATGATAATCAAGTTAAACTTAATTGTCATTTACTTATAAGTAACACTTTCCTAGAGTGTGCTAATTGTATATAACAATTAATTACCACAGATCCTTTGTGCAGTTATTTCTTATTATATTGTGTGTTTTCTTGAACTAGCATGCATCTCTAGGGTCTAATAACATTATTATTTATGCCTGTTACTCCCAACAGAGCAAAGGCCGCCGACCAGAATTCTATAACATACTCTGTCCTGGACCTCCCTTTGTAGTTCTATCCAATTGTTGTTCATTCTTCTGATGTCTGTTTCTATTTCTCGGCGTAATGTGTTCTTTGGTATTCCTCTTTTCCTTTAGCCTCCAGGATTCCATGTGAGGGATTTTCTTGTGACGCAGTTGAGTGCTTTCCACTTCCAGCGCTTTTTCTTGATTTCTTTCTTCGCTGAAATCCGGTTTGTCCTCTTCCACAGCAGGTTGTTGCTGATAGTGTCTGGCCAACGGATCCGAAGTATCTTGCGTAGACAACTATTAATAAACACTTGTATCTTCTGGATGATGATGGCTTTCGTAGTTCTAAACGTCTCAGCCTCATACAGTAGAACTGTCTTGACATTTGTATTGAAAATTCTGAGTTTGGTGTTTGTTGACCATTGTTTTGAGTTCCAGATATTCTTCAATTGTAGATATGCTGCTCATGCTTTGCCGACTCGCGTCTTCACATCTGCATCAGATCCACCGTGCTCATCAATGATGCTGCCCAGATATGTAAAGGTTTTTACTTCCACCAAAGCTTCTCCGTCAAGTGTGACTTGATTGGTGCATATTGTGTTGTATCAGAGAATCTTGCCTTTCCCTTTGTTTATATTGAGATCTACTGCTGCTACATTGGCTGTCTTCTCCTGCATTTGTTGTTGCGTTTGTGATAGAAGAGCCAGATCATCTGCGAAGTCTAAATCGTCTAGCTGCATCCTAGCTGTCCACTGTATTCACTGTAACATAGAATGACTTATTTATAACTGGTATACTAATATTAACTGTTTTAATGACCAACTATTCCTGTTCCAACATTCCATTTTAGAAAAATATACCTTTTGTCCCAAGGGAGATAAATAATCAAACAGCTTATGGATTGATGCGAAGTATTTACCACAGAATGAATAGCTGTTATAAAATAGAGTTTATGTTCTTCAATGTTGAATAAGCTTTTATCAATGGAATACTTTCTCCCGAATCGTTTTCACTTCTTAAAGTCTATTAATCAATTTGTACTATGATCACTAATGAAAGTAATTGAAAGCCACAGTTTACTTCGTTTGGTTTTGGAGACATGGGAGGTAATCAGTAAGAAATCCTGCAGAGTAGAAAATGGTGTACTTCAGTGTCATGTCATTTAAGGCAACTTCTTTTTCCTTCATGTCTTTTTCACTTTGACCAACTCCAAAGGCAAAGTAGTTCTGTTCGCAATCGACTCAATTCGCATGTAAGATATTTATACTAACTAGAAACTGAGTAGTAACTAGTCTTTTGTCAGCTGATTGAATTCTCTCAATTAAATTAATAGATAGACAGTTGATATAAACGAATCGATATTTAATTATCATAAGGGGTTTTGTAGAGATTTAGTATTTTCATAGTTGGGTTCGAATCTTGTGAGTGTGGGATCGTGGATGCGCACTACTGAGGAGTCCCATAGTAGGACAAAACGGCCGTCCAATTCTTCCAGGTTTTCCATTGTGGTCTAGCTTCAATTGACTCACGCTTTCAACTATGAATCGACATTTACCATTGAAGGTAGTTGAAAAAAAGTTTATGATGTAATACTGTTTTGTAAGGCCGATTTCATTCGGCTTACAAAATGGTGAAGTGAAAACTCAAACATATAACTTGTCTTTTCACACAAATACTACATATATCACTACTCACAATACCACCACTATTATTATTACTTCGGATCTGTTGACCAGACACTATCAGTAACAACCTACTCTAGGAAGGAATCAACCATATTCCAGCGGAGGAAGATGATCTGGAAGTGGATAGGACATACATTGAGGAAATCACCCAACTGCGTCACAAGACAAGCCCTCACACAGAATCCACAAGGCCAAAGGAGAAGAGGAATACCAAAGAACACATTACACCGAGAAATGGAAACAGACATGAGAATAATGAACAAAAACTGGATTGAACTAGAAAAGAAGGCTCAGGACAGAGTGTGCTGGAGAATGCTGATTGACGGCCTATGCTCCATTGGGAGTAACAGGCGTAAGTAAGCAAGCAATATTGAAGTGTGTAGAACATATTCTAGAACATAAAAAATAAAGATCTTTACACTGAGCGTTAATTTTCTAGTAGATTATTCTTCTTCTTACACGAATCTGTTTACAGAGAAGCTCAACCATTAAGAACTGTCAGTTCCTTGTGTTGATTTTTTGTGGTCGACTGTTGCATATGAAGTTAGTAATAACATTATGAAACATAGATAAACAAAGATGGATAGTGACTAGCAGTGGAATCCGGGCGCGCATTTTTGTCCTCTTTGGGACTCGTCAGCTGGATGTACCTGCATCTCAGAGTTGATGTTCACTTCGGGACTCGAACCCAGTACCTTTCGCTTCAAACGCCATCGCGTTATCCACTCGGCCACTAAGTCGTGATAGCCACTTGCTTGTGTAATGAAACATCATCAATGCGATATTTATTCTATGCTTATCAAACCAAATAGATGTTACTACTCAATGTGTACCTACCTATATACACTTGAAACAGAAACGCTGAATTTGGATAATGTTATGAAAAGACGAAGGTTATTGGAATTAAGTGATATATTAGCGCAATACATTTCGAACAATCTGATCATACGAATACTTGTTAAGAACATTTATATATAAAAATAAAAGGTCAACTACACAAATTTAAAGGTATCATTAGGATATTTTATGCAGCCCAACTTGTTATTATCGAAAAGTCAAGGCCTGTGTTTCATCGAAAACCCAAATAACATGGAAGCGATTGTGTCACATCCCATTACGTATATCAATTACATGTATGTGTGGAAACATGCACATAGGGAGGGGAATTCATGTGCTGCAATTAAGGATGGTTGAACAAATACCTAAATGGCTACAAGAACAAATGAATTTCAGTGGTCATATAGGATCACAGGATGGACAAATATCTTCCTCCATTGCGAAAAATTAGATTGAGACTGTCCATAAGGTTCATATCAAGTCAGTCTTTGCAGTTTTGTACAAAAGTTTTCAAGGGCATGTACTAAGGTTTATTGAAGCCTTAACTACACGCAAAAATGAAAATCTCTTTGTGTATTCAAAAGCAATTTATTCTTACTCTTAACCTACCCTGGTAATACTGATTTATTATCAAGAGTATTTTTCACATTGTTTTTATGTTCTTCATTATTATAAGTTGATTCGAACTTAACTATGCAGCTATTGACCAGTAATGGTCAAAGTCTTGACTACGTTTGTCTATACAGTCTTGACGTCCGTATGATCCATCATGAAATATACACATCTGCAACACTACTCTCACTCGACTTTTTATTTCTTCGGTGTAACAACATGATAAGTCATATGAATCTATTGCGAAGTTAGTAAGCATACATATTTCACAGTTTGTTATCATCATCATCATCATCATCTAAAATGTGGCTATGAACAGTAGAAGATATTCGTAAGTTACTAGTATTTGACCACAGATGTCATAGAAATATTGCTCGCATCTGCTGGGATCACCAGGTAAGTAATAGTGAGGTTAGACACAGGGTATTAGGGAATGATGGTAAATCAGTTGATGAGGTGATGAATATCCATCGACTGAGTTGGTTGGGCCACGTGTTACGTATGCCTGAACACCACCGCGCTATGTTGACTAGTATTGGGGATGGTTGGAAAAGAGTTAGGGGTGGCCAAACCAAAACGTGGCATCAGTGCTTGAAGTCACTAACTCCTAGATTGAACCATTTTTGTAGATGCAGACTACTTTGTTGGGGTCCACGTTACTATCGTAACCAATGTTTGGAGACTGTGGGTGACATGGCTCAGAATCGATCACGATGGCGTAGGTGTATACACTCTTTATCTTCCCTTAGACCGTGGGTTTAAAATCACTTCATATATGTCTTTCTTCCTGTACTATATTTTTATATACAATCTTTTTTATATATTACCACCACTAAATTAACTACTTCTATGAATTCATCTTGTTGTGCTAACGAGGTATGGCAACTTGGACCGATGCATATATATGCTTGGTCCCATGTTGTAGCTGACTGACTAACTGACTATCATCATCTTATGGAAATGTGAACAAAGAATACTAAGATGACGTAACAGAAAGATTATAATACTAGATTACGTAATACGAATAATAACAATAGACTTAATAAGTTGGCAATGAATTATAACGTGAATGTAGTAAGGTGATTAAAATGTTTTTGTTACAACACTTACAGGTCATTAAACGTTATCAAGATGTAGTTAGATCTCCTTATACACTGTTTTAGGTCAACACTTGTTAGGTTTATAGATATAGAAGTAGCGGGAAAAAATGTCTAAAATGAGTTGCTCTAGTGACTAAGTAAACACAATAACAAAGTTTGATGATTTACCTTAAGACTCAGAAAAAAATGGATTTTTAGTACTGAGATCAATTGCAACTAAAAAAAGCTTGGACCTGATTGCCAGGCGAAAAGTACTGGATTCGAGTCCCAGAGTGAACATCAACTCTGAGATGCAGGTACATCCAGCTGACGAGTCCCAAATAGGACGAAACGTGCGTCAAGCTGGATTCCACTGCTAGTCACTATCCATCTTTGCTTACAATTCCTATTTAATGTCTAACAACAATCGGTTTTGAAAAGATAATGGTTGAAATGAGGTAGCATAAACTTCTCTGTTTATCGCAATGTTCCCATTAAAGTTTCCAATATGATTCAAAGTGTCAGTATGAGGATTTGTGGAAATTGTAGTACATTCAAAGTTGAATCCATGGGTCAATCTGAGCTAGACCGCCGTTGAAAACTTGAAAGCACTGGACCGCTCTTCGGCTTTATTATTGGACTCCTCAGTAGTGCACATCTACGATCCTGCATGCCGGACTCAAACCTAGGACCTTCAGTCTCGCGCGCGAACAAGGCCTCTGAACTCATAAATTCAACTGTTTTAAAAATGATTCACTGTATTTTATTTGATGTTTCGTGTTTGAAAAACCAGTAACAGGAATTGATGAATTTTAATTTTATGCTTTCTAGTATTTATCAAAAAGAATAACTAAACCCTATAGAAAACTCATTCTATGTTAAGTTGGGTTGGAGAATGCTGGTCGGCAGTCTATGCTCCATTTGGAGAAACAGGCATAAAGAAGAAGAAAACAAAAAGAATCTATGTATCAGTATTGTTTCATGATGCTTTTTTATTCTGTTGGTTCCCTTCCCTACTTTATGAATATGGATTTAGAGATTTTAGACTTATGCACATTTGTCCCAGTTCCAACGTTATCTGTAACCTACTGTATAACAGTAATGAAAAATAATGAGAAAAATATGGAATAACTGGAGTTTAAGATTTAGTCAAACGTGTGAGTTTCATTCGAGCACATCACTACAAGTGATTAAGGGTTATGTTATT
The DNA here is from genome assembly GCA_944470415.2 of Schistosoma rodhaini. NCBI lineage: Eukaryota > Metazoa > Platyhelminthes > Trematoda > Strigeidida > Schistosomatidae > Schistosoma > Schistosoma rodhaini. The sequence goes on from OX104038.1 coordinate 1,674,726, forward strand.
CAGTATCTGATCACTCACTACAATTGTCCCGTAGATTTTAATGTAAAAGTTGGCATCCCTCCACTCTCAGTGACTTCACGAGGCAGTGCCCTGGTTTAGTTTAGTTCCCTTCAGCCTTTTTTTTCAATCTATTTTTTAAGCTATTGAGAATTACAGTACTAACATATTACTTTTACCCAACTTAGAAAATGCTCAAAAACGCATATTATCCAATACGTACGACTGATTAATCCTTTCTAATTTTATGGATCATATTTCATAGTTATAGAATATTACAAAGCCGACTACTACATAGTATACCCATCTTCCAATGGATAGATTGACGTTTTTCCGATTTTACAGGCAATATATGTTGTCAAAAGTCATTCAAAGAGCGTTTATTTAAATAAAAAAAATATTTTAATAGTTGAGATAATGAGTCAATTGAAGCTAGACCACCATGGAAAACGTGGAAGCACTGAACGGCCATTTCGTCTTAATGTGGGACTCCTGAGCAGTTGTGAGATAGTACGTCACTGAAGACAAAGGTGTATGTATCTTTCAATTTCGTGGATTAGTTGACGTTAGACATTAGCACCGTTGGATGCCAACCAGATCAGTGGTTTAGAGGTTAAACGTTCGCGCGCGAGACCGGTAGGTCCTGGGTTCGAATCTCGCGAGGCAAGATCGTGGATGTAGACTGCTGAAGTATCTCACACTAGGACGAAACGGTCGTCCAGTGCTTCCAGGTTTACCATAGTTGTCTAGCTTCAATTGATTCATGGTTTCAACTATACAAAATTTTACTAAAATCTCCACCAAACCCCCTTCTGATAATTTCTCAAATTATCATTTTTGATCATTATAGTGACTATACATTATCTAAAAAGCAATATGATTAATAATAAATCTTATATGAACTAGAATACAAAATAAGTTATTAATAGATCTAATGAATGATTCACCTGAAGGTATAATGAATAATGACAGATAGTCTCTGTTGCATATATGTTCTCATTTCTATCTTGTAAAACAAAAGTAACCTGTACTGTATTTAAATAAGTAAACACTTTGATGTTTATTAAAAGAAGAAACTACAGATAATATAAGTAATCATAAAGTTTACAGGCAAGACAGTAGAAAGAAATGTTGTCAGATAGATTAATTAGTATAGTTGTGAAATAGTTAAATTGCAGGGTTTTTTTTAATTAGATCATCAATTCTAACTACTGACCTTAGTTGCTGTTAAAAGTTTTAAAAAGCATTGATTTCTTATATTAACTTATGAGAAGCGTACTTGCTTGTCATATTAGTGAACTAACAATGATACTTTCTTACCAATGAATGAATTCAATTAAATGAAGATTTCTTAGTATAGGGGAGATTGACGAATTTGTAGTCAGAAGGAGGTTTGTGGAGAAGCATTGAATGGCCGTGGTCTAGTGGTTAAGCGCTCGTGCGCAAGACTGATAGTTTCTAAGTTCGAATCTCATGAGGAAGGATCGTGGATGAGCACTGCTGAGGAGTCTCACAGAAGGACGAAGTGGTCATTCAGTGTTCTCAGGTTTTCTATGGTGGTCTAGCTTCAATTGATTCATGATTTCAACTATAGAATTTTGAAGTTTTATGTTATGGACTGACGATAATAAGAAAACTATTTTAGGTCAGGAAGCAATGGATGGATGTTTTGTCCAATAGAACTTTTCAGTAATGTAAAAGCAGGACACTACCACCGATCAAATATAGTATCTTCAGTTCACACGAAGCGCTAAACACTGCTAGAACCTTTAGATAGCATCTAGTCCAATATATTTACAACTTGAGTAGGTTCAGAATATTAAGCAGCGATCAGCCAACTGAACTGGTTACAGCTACTCGACTCCCGATATATCTGAATTCCACTGGTTACAAATTCTCATAAGAATCCCAGAAATTCATGCAATAGTAAGTCATTAGTGAGCTAACGATTATAGGTTTTATTGATTGGTTTTGTAAAGATTAGTTTAAGGCTATAAACTTGCATTAGCTAGAGGACCAGTAAAACACACCGAGCATTTAGTAGCATTTCCATCGGGATGAACAACTCCACAAAGAAACGAAATCAGGATCCTCATATCTTGAGACAGTTTCTGAGTCAGAATTCTTTTTTTGGTGTGAGACTAGTGGTGAAATAATACCGTAATCAGTTCAAAACAGACTGATATTTTAAATCATTAACCATTCTATTCAGTGTACTACGCGAGTAGAACAACTATGAAATTAACTTAAATCCTGCTCAAACACAGATCATTGAGGACATGTTTGTCCTAAAACTTTTCAGTAGATCATTAAAAGATCAGCACAATTCGGAGATGTAATTACATATTTATTTTAAGGACAACATTTCAGTGATTTTTCTAATTTTCCAATATTTCGATTTTGGTATTTAATGATTTACCTCTAAAGTATTCTAGTGAGTTGTATAGAGAACGTGAATTACAGTTGTACGTTCGATATTGATTATAAACATTTTAGATCAAAAGGGACTTTGTGGAGATTTCAGGGCATGGTCGAAAAGTCATGTCATTGATTCTCGCTTATGTGTTACATGTTGTCGCGGATTTCTAACGTCGTTTTTTGTCGGCTAATCACAGTATTTTTCCGTCACATGTTAATTTTTGTAATATTTATGCGTGTTACATGGCGTTTATTGCAGTCTATTGGTTGCCTGACGTATTTGGAGCTGACAACCTGAATGAATGTTTAGTCAGCCTAACTTGGTAATTTGTAACAATGCAAAACTCAGGCAAGTGAAATTCATCATTCATCAAGTCAAAAATACACCAAAATTATAGTTTCAAGCAAAAACAAGCTGTAGAATAATTTACATATGATTTACCTCCCTTATTATGATAGTGACCCAAACAACCAATAAAGTGGAAATAAAAGAGAAAAAACGGGGAATAAAGCGGACGAAAGCGTAAATAAGGGGGAAATGTCGCTTTTTCGCCTGAACGTGAGGGACAGATTTGTAAGCACACAACATGATTTTTATCCTTCATTCCTATTACAGATGGTCATGTTGACGCGTTTAATGAATGATGATCCTCAAACCTCCATGCGATATCTTCTGTCCTACATCATGAAACCTGAAGTCGCCATTAATTTCACGCTACTTGGTACTTCATCAAAACGAGCGATTCAGAAGTGCCGGTTTTATGGCTGCGTACGAAGTAAGATAAGGTTTTTAAACTTCAGGTGCATTTACTAATCGATCCCTGTCGTCATCTGTCACTGAGAAAGACCTTGCAAAACTATATGACATGGCTACAGAAAGTTATTTTCACGACATGAGAGACAAAGTACAGAAGCGTCATCGACGGAAGAAAGAACAGGTACGTACGACTTTAAAGTGATTATTGTTTTCCGGTTATCTATAGGTAGAGTCTTCCGTGTTTAAGGATATAACCGTAAGTTCAGCTTCAAGTACCTTGTTGTGCAAAATAAGTTTCCTAGATATAGTAACGTTCTTCTTCATTACATTTTAGAATTCACAAGAATTATTTGAGTCTCCATAGTCCAAAAGGCCTGATGGAAAGAAACAATACGCGAAATATCTGGTCCGTGACAATTGCAATTACATCAGGAACATTGATGCTCTACCATCTACCAAGTGCTCATGACGTTGTACAATAATAAGCTTTTTGTTTTCAATAAAAATTTGGAACTTATACCATATATTACGTACATTACATTATTCGTGTGCTGTGTTGTGGGAATGAAGGTGAACACAGGAGGCGGTTGGGGTAAATACAAAAGCGTTTTAAAAGTGGGCGCTTAATTACATCGGTGTGCATGTAGTAGAAAAGTATACAATTCGTCGGATATTTAGGGTGAAAATCGGAAATTCGTCGGATATTTAAGGTAAAAGTCGGCAATTTAGCGACATTTGAAAAACAGAGCGACAGAAAGGGGAAATTTCGCTTTATTTCCCCTTTATTGGTTGTATGGGGATAAACATGGGTGTTAGTAGTTGTTTATAAATTGTAATTGATAGTCAAACTATTCATGAATCTTGTAATGACAATAATAATCATTCCTTTCGACTTTCCTAATAGGAGTTTGTTTTTCTATTGCAGGGCAAGAAAGAGTAAACGCACTGGAAATAGAGAAAGAAGCCCTACGCGATCTGAACAAGCAGAACAATGAATAAAACTATTTTGTAGAAAGTTTCCCCTTTTGCACTCAACCGTGTCTTTCAATTTTAAAAATATATCTGTTGTACCAGTACATTGTGTTCTTACTTCGACGGCACTTACCGGTCCTCACTGTAGTGTTGTTGTTTCAGATCGCTCCTGCTTCAAAGTGAACGTCAATATATAACGTGCTACATTACAATATGAACTATTAATATACAGCCGTAAACAGTTTAATCCATGATAAGTATCATCGTTGTTAACTGGACTGATATGTTATTACATAATGTGAGAAAGAAAAATTATGTTAGTAACAATTGGCGTTGATAGTTTTTTCTGTTCGCTTTCTGAATTTATACAGAAATTGTGTAGAACATTACTGTAAGTGCCACATAAGTTAGCCAAATACTCTTCTTAAGTAAAGCGATGCGTGTTTGTTATGAGCATGGTAACTAAAACATGTCGTAGATAATACTATTTTACGATGTCTCGTGTAGGGTTAAAATATAAATTTCTGTTAGCAGAATTCGAAATCACTGACTAAATCATAAACAAAATGTTAATGCATGTTGACGAGTAATTGCTAAATAGTGGTTACCAGTTATTTCATTATTTTATGTAAACGGTATTATGAACGTTGTAATTGGATTTTTCTCAAATTTCATATAACTAATTGAAGTTTGTGAGTCCCTTCGTTTGTTGTCTGAATTTTGTTTGTTAATACCGAATAACTAGATGAAATTGTAGGAAGGTTAGAAAATGAAGAGCACTGTTTACAGCAAGTAAAACACTTACAGGTACATCCTATCAATTGCTATTTCATTTACTTATGGAATTTGATACTGATAACGAAGTTTAATCTTTTCTTTCACGATTGATTTGTTGTTTTTCAGAATTGCATTGAGCAAGCTATCCATACATTTTGTTATACAACTTATGACTTTTGTCAACTAATTAAAAGGCTCAAATCTTTGTAGGTGAACAACTTGGCGAATTTCTTAATATGGAAGTTTATGCGGAGAAACAATTCACACATTGACGATAACTGTGTCTTGTATTGACCACTACCGCGTCTATTCATCTAATACGTTATCTAAATATAATATAAAAATAACAACTGTAGTTTTTCGCACTTTAAATCTTTTCAGTATGTGTATAGTCTAGTTCGGTACTAATACTACTTTCATAATAGACGTTGTCCGATAACGGTAAATTTATCGTTTGATTGCCTAGTCTGTAAGATCTTACGTGAAAATCGCATCACTACCTACACTGACCCATCGTATCGCGATAAATAACAATACTTGGTACTTCTGAAGAACACATTTATGCTTGGGATAGAATAATATATTTAATGTGAATATAAACATAATGAGCGCGTCTGAAACACTGACTCATGCCATTCGATTGAATGAATATCTTCACGTTCACCACTTCAGACCTTCTCCAAGTGTTACATCTTTTTAGTTATTATATGCTTGATTCCGGAGACCATGTGATTAGGAAACAATGTCACTCCAATTATTCATCCGAATATACTGATCGTAAATAGGACTGCAGGAAGAGAAATGTTTGAGAAATGGCAGTCTTACCTAGTTATTGATTTTTAAGTGATAATTGTCTACTTTTTTCTCCACCACCATGGCGAAGTGTTCACCATATTTTTCAACTATCTGTTGTTTATGAACTTTCTGGCTTCTTTGAATTCGTATATACTCTTCACTCCGTCTGGGTAATGATGTTGTATTATAATGGAAGTTATGCGTGCTATTTAACTTCCATCGGCTGCATGGTCTAAGTATGTGATGAGCTAATTAGTTTATTTCGTAGTTGATTAAACTTACCTGTAAGAGTTGGTCTTTTTACATATGTCAGTAGTATATGACGTCAAGGATATCGACAAGCCATAAATGTTCGACAATTGCACTCGCAAGTGCCTGCATCCAGTTCATAACACCACAAAACTGTATTTAAATCGCACGTCCTTCAGCAGTTTACTTTCGCCGTGAATGTTATGCGTACGGGTGGTCTGAAAAGGGATGGAATTATGCATCTATACTTTTTGGAACTCCTTGAACACACCATAGAATTCAATCCAGTTTCCAAAACGCCTGCTCAGTATTATGCGTTGAAACGCCTCACTTAAGTCGACCGAAATGTCTCTGGAACATAAATCACCACAAACATTACTCGTTAATTAGTGGAAAAACAGCTATTTCATGCGATAATACTTCAGTAACTGAAGAAAGGACTACAAACATTTAGGAATTACGGGTTACTCGTCATGTCGTCTTAATTCTTGCAGAAAACAAGGATTCACACAAATTCATAGTATCTTTAACTGATAATTTATACTGAATACGCAGTTTTGCGGACCCCAACGAATTTTAAACAAGGAGAGTGAGGTTCAGTAGGGTAATTGGTATCCCAGGTCAAGTTACGTAGCAACAAAAGAGCCAAGTTGTACACTACAAAACACAGCAAGCACAATAAACGCTTTTGGCATTGATTTTGCGAATTTGCTACAGACAAAAAAGACGCAAATACAAGAAAACCTGATATTCGTGCAACCCATAGGACAACCAACCAACCCTCAACAAATCAAATACGGAATGACCGCCTCGTGTCAGGCCGTTCAAGGTCACAAAAAGGAAACGGCGGGCAGGTTTGAAAACGCACTGACTTATTTACCTTGCCAGATTTCAGTATTTTCATAGTTGAAATCATGAGTCGACTGAAGCTAGACCACCATGGAAAACCTGGTAGCACTGGACGGCTGTTTCGTCCTATTATGGGACCCTTCAGCAGTGAGCATCCACGATCCCTCCTCACGAGCGAGATTCTAACCCAGGACCTACCAGTCTCGCGCCAGAGCACTTAACCGATAGACTAGTGAGCCGGCATCCAACTGTGTTAATGTCAAACTTCATTACAACTCCTGGAGTTCTAGTGGGAAGCAGTGACCAGTGGAGTTCAACCACGTCTGTTGTAGAGATATCAACTGTAGATCAGGAGTGGGAACGGTGTGTTCAACGTCTCCTGTGATCCCTATTTATTTTAGATCAGTCACTTCTCAATATATTGACAACCTGTCAAATAAATCTTCGAACCTCCTCGCTTCTGTCTTTTGATTCCACTTGGTGAGTAAGATTTATAATAGAAGGTGTTACTGGTTAAAACGTTATCAAATTCTGATTACCTGTGGCATTTTCACCCTCTTCTCTTCCAGTTTTATGATTTCATCTTCAACGTATAAATAATAAACAATCTTAACTATTAACTATTATGTTGTTCTGTTTTGTTTATCAAGTCATTTGAAACTAAACTTTATTAATTATCCATTTAGTATCGTTTGTTTGAATCTTCCCATCGATGTGATAGGATTGCAACTGGTCAGTCTCAAATTCAAACAAATAATACTAAGTGAATTTCAAATTCAACCGATTGCACAAGCAAGTGACTATGAGGACTCATTGGTCGAGTGGATAACGTGATGGCGTTTGAAGCGAACGGTACTGGGTTGCAGTCCCACAGTGAACATCAATTCCGAGATGCAGCTACATCCAACTGACCGGTACCAAATAGGACGAAACGCACACCCTAGATTCCATTGCTAGTCACTATCCATCTTTGTCTTATTAATTATGCTATGTTATAACATTTTTATAATAATAGTATTTCTTTTGTAAATTAATACTGATTGCAACTGATGACAAGTCTTGGAATATAATTAATTCATTTTATTTTACAAACAGGATTCTTCTCGCTTTATTTAGTTTTTAATAGTTGAATTCATAAGTCGATCTAAGCTAGACCACCATGGAAAACCCGAAAGCACTGGACGGCTGTTTAACCCTAGTATAGGACTCCTCAGCAGTGCACATCCATGACCCTACAAGTGGGACTCGAACCCAGGACCTCCGATCTCTCGTTCAATCGCCTAACCTCTAGACTGATGAGGCGGTATCCAGCGTTGTTAACGTCTAACTTTAATTAATCTATGATCTTGAGGTCTTGGATGAGCACTACTGAGGAATCTCAGACTACGACGAAACAGCCATCCAGTGTTTCCAGTTTTTCAATGGTAGTCTGGCTTAGATCAATTCATAAATTCAATCTCCACACACCATCATTTAGATTATTAAAATTTATCAGGGGATCAGGATGTGTGAAAGGGACTAGTGTATTTATCCTTACCTTTGTAAGTTCATAATTTTGATTAATATGACGAGCAATTATTATTTTATTACTATTTATTTTTCTGCACTTAAGCCATCCTTCCATTCCTTTAGTTTTTTTTTACTCACCCACTTCATCATACCTATATAAACTCTTCAAATTTTATATGATTATAACGTAACTCCTCTTATCTGTTTTGAATTCCAGACGATCATCGGCTTATTGTTTCATGTCTTCTATATATCACTTTGCAAGTGATCTGATACATATTTGAACTCCTCAAATCAACTATAATTATCACACTATTCATCTTATCAGTTTTTAGACTGTATCATACCTCAATGTTATACTCTCATACGAATACGGTTGCAAGCAACTGATGAGATACCACAAAATAAGATGAATTCATATCATTGTTTGAAATGTTTCTTTTTAGTTGTATATAAATTTGTAAAGGGAATCAGTTGCTTACTTACACCTGTTACTCCCAATGGAGCATAGGCTGCCGACAAACATTCTCTAACCCACTCTGTCCTGGGCCTTCTTTTCTAGTTCTATCCAATTTATGTTCATTCTTCTCATATCTGTCTCCACTTCTCGGAGTAATGTGTTCTTTGGTATTCCTCTTCTCCTTTGGCTCTCTGAGCTAAGATCATGTATGTGTGTGTGTGTAAAGGGAATCAGTTGTATAGAATAAACTTCACTTTACGTAACATAAATCTTTTTACTCAGTTATCTTTCTTTCCTAAGTTAAATAGCTAGGTTAATCAGTTTTGACTATCACTGGTATACAAGGAGCATTTGTTTATTCGATGAAGAGCTCATTACTTCAATATATGAGGAATCATATGCCTTAAATCATTTCTAACACACCCTAAAATAGATTTTTCGAGTTATATGAAACGTCTACTGACTATATACCATTTATTATTGTCTAAATCCCCTTAATCACTATTGTTTAATGACACATATGAACTAAACATTCCGAGTATAACCGAGCTTACTTATATGAAATTTTCATAAACATTCATTTCATGGATTATTTTTATTCAATAAATGAATTCATATATTCAACAAATTGATTTCTAAGCTTAATTGTGTATGATAATTAATTAGACTATCTAGTAACAATCTATTTTCATAAATGAAAGCGTGAGTCAATTGAAGCTAGACCACCATGGAAAACCTGGAAGCATTGGACGGCTGTTTCGTCCTATTATGGGACACCTCAGCAGTGCGCATCCACGATCCCTCCTCACGAGCGAGATTCGAATCCAGGACCTACCAGTCTCGCGCCAGAGCATTTAACCTTTAGAACACAAAGCCGGCATTCGATGGTGTTAATGTCTAACTCCAACCAATCCACGATGTTGAGCCTCCGTGACTGACTTTTAGAGGTAAATGCTGGAGTTCTAGTGAAAAGCAGTGACCAGTGGAGTTCAAACTACGTCTGTTATGAGATAGAAACTCACTGAAGACAACTGGTGAACGGTTTCTCAAACACTTCGTGGATTGGTTGGAGTTAGACATTAACACCGTTGGATGCCGGCTTTGTGGTCTAAAGGTTAGGTGCTCTGGCGCGAGACTGGTAGGTCCTGGGTTCGAATCTCGCTCGTGAGGAGGGATCGTGGATGCGTTCTGATGAAGAGTCCCACAATAGGACGAAATGGCCGTTCAGTTCTTCCAGGTTTTCCATGGTTGTCTAGCTTCAATTGACTCATGATTTCAACTATGAAAATATTTATAAGCCTGATTGAAGTTGGAAATATGAGCTATCAGTTTACAACTCAGTAGCCAAAAAAAATAAAGACTCACTACGACGCCTGAAAGTTACGGGTTCACTCCTTGACAGAGAAGTGAATAACCACGACTCAGGGGTCATATACTAAAACGAAAAAGTTAACCAGTACTCCCTAAATTTCAATGGTTGTTTAACTAAATCTAATCCATAATATAAACTAATAAGTGACAAAGTTGGGAAACAATAATTTTGCTGTTGCTTCGTGAAGTAGAAAGTATTCTACTCCAGTTGCGATTCATTTTTCGAAAATGGCTTTAGTAATCATATTGAATAATCTATCTTACCATCGAAACAGTCAATATAAAACCCAATTTTCCACTTTGTTATGAAGAGTTGGCTTAAAATGTATTGAAAATGTTTTGCTTCATCGAATAGCGATTCCTCAGATTTTGTCTTTTGAACAGCTGAATTTCGAGGATGTTAGAATCTGTTAAGGGTAAGTAAGAGTAACTAAGCTTGCGATGACAGTCAAGTTATTTCTCTCATTATGAAACTCATACAATACGCGCAGTATATGTACTTGTATCTTACATTATCGCATTATGTTAAGAACATTATGTAAAGTTTAGGATTTCAATGGCTGGGGTAGCGGTCAAGGCCGATATTAGGTTAAACCACTGAAAGACCTTTACTATTATTATTATTATTATTATTATTATTGTTAGTAGTAGTAGTAGTAGTAGTAGTAGTAGTAGTAGCAGCAGTAATAGTAGTAGTAATAGCAGTAGTAGTAATAGTAGTGGTAGTAGTAGTAGTAGTAATAGTTGATGCCTTTTAACACAGCAAGTCCAAAAACTGGTTTCAACCACTGGTTATATTACTTCAACATACATTTCTGAATCGACAATATTCAAAGTTAGTTGACACAAAATTCACTCCATGACTTCATTTTATGACATACGTAACTAGTAACCGTAAAAGATCACGTAAACGATTGTGCCTCCATGTTTTTCTGCGCTATTTGAGTAGGCATAAAAGATATGAATTATAGTAAGAACTAAACGTATTACAGTTCATTGATTTACACAATCAATATAACATAGAACAATGTTATTGGCCATGGATAATTTAAAAATATATTTATTATAACTGATTAATACCATTTATTATTTAAATAACTCGATCTGTAACTGTTCTAGGGTTACTGTCGGTTCCAAAAAACCTGGTGAGGGAGGAGGGTTAGGTATGAAATCAAAAATCCCATCCCATAGAAGATAACCTTGCTTAAAAAAGCTAACCAGAGTAAAAAAATTAAAGCATTTAAACTCTATCCTCCAAGTTGAAGGAAGAATCATGACGCCACATGATGAAAGCCGAGATTCTTAGGAGGTCACGAGGCCTAAGCCCATTCCAACAACCAGAGTCACAATCCTTATAGGTACATGGGATGTTATGAGAATATGGGAGATCGGGAGAATCCTTCAAATAGCTACGTAAATGAGGAGATACAAGTTGTCGGTGCTCGGAACCAATGAAACCGATTGGAGTCAATCTGGACGGAAGAGGGTAAATTGAGGACTGGTTCACACACCCAGGGATGCTGTCTGAAGAAGCTCGAAATGCAATTGTAGGATTGGAACCGCGTGGATCGAGGATCATCAGAGCATCTTTGAAGACAAAGAAGGAGGTAATCACAATGAATATTATTCAGTGTTATGCACCCATCAGTGATAGCAATGACGACGATATGGATTGGTTTTACAAGAGGCTGCAGTCGGTAATAGTGAAGTGCTGAGGAAAGGATGTAACCATCCTGATGGGAGACCCCAACTCCAGTCAGAATGGACAACACTGGGTATGAAGATATCATGGGACGACGTGGATTGACTGGGAGAATGGAACGGGAATGGTTAAGGATTTATGTTCATTCAACAGAATGGTTATAGGTGTCACAATATTCCCACACAGACGCATACATTAGGCTACATGGGTCTCACCAGACCACACCACAGAGAACCAGATTGATCACATTTGTATGAATAAGAAATTCCGAAGGTCAATGGAAGACATGAGAACTAGTAGAAGAGCTGACATAGCTTCAAATCACCACCACCTAGTGATTGCCAAGATGAAACTGAAGCTAGTGAAGCACTGGACAAACAGCATTACAGAGGTTCAATACAGCCTTCCCTCGAGGTACCAACAAGCTCAACGAGTTCATGATAACTCCCGACAACAGGTTCTAAGCCTTACAAGATTTACAAGAAGAAGAAGAAACCACTTTGGAGGAAAACTGAAAAGTGATCGAGGAGGTACTAACTTCAACACGTCAGGAGGTTCTGGGTCTCAAAACGCATCATCATAAGCATTGGATCTTTATCGAGACCCTGTACAAGATTGAATCAAGGAAGAAGAAAAAGACCGCAATTACATATAGTCGAACAGGAACAGATAAAGTCAAGGCACAAACTGAATACACAGGAGCAAACAAGCAAGTGAAGAAGAGCATTAGAGCCGACAGGTAGAAATACACGGAAGGCCTATCAGTGACAGCGGAAAAAGCTTCAAGAGAAGTAAATATGAGACAAATATATGACACAACGAAGAAACTGGTAATGAAATATAGTAAACTAGAGAGACCAATCAAGGACAATCACTGAGGTTCATGAACAGAAAAAAAGATGGGTATTATAATTTGAAAAACTCTTGAATAGACCAGTCCCATTATACCCACAGCACATCGAACCAACACCTATAGGCCTCCCTAAAGATGTCACTCCACTAGCGATTGAAGAAATCCGGATGGCCTTCAGACAAATCAAGAGTTGGAAAGCAGCAGGACCTGACAATATGCCAACTGGAGTACTGAGGTTAGACAGTGAAGTAACTGCAAACATGCTTCACATTCTATTCAAAAAGATTTGTGAGGAGGAACAAGTTCCAACAGACTGAAAAGAAGGATGCATCATCAAGATATCAGAGAAAGGAGATCCGAGCAAGTGTGGGAACTAAGTGCAGAAACATCACACTAATATCGGTATCAGAAAACGTTTTCAACAGTGTGCTTCTGAACCAGACGAAAAATTGAGTAGACGGTCAAATTCGAGATCAACAGACCGGATTCTATAAGGATCGGTCATGCACAGACTAACTTATGACACTACGAAGCAAGTAAGTAATAACACACAGCTTAACCTAATGATAATGACGAATCAACTAAATCCAATCCTTTTTTAAGTAAATCTAACATTGTTAGACTTCACTAGTTGGAAGGCTGTATATAGGCATATTTATTAAAATTTGAGCGTTGGCAAATTTTGTAATTTCACATAGCCGACTGACCACCAAAGCAATAGTAATCAAGAATTACTGGACAGCTATCTTGTTTCAGAATATAACTCTTTAATATTACTTGTCTATAACCTCATCAGAGACTGAATTTAAGTTCTTGAGATCATGTGATAGGTGCTTTAAATTCAGACCATCGAGTTGGCATCTAACAATTTATAAATAAGGTAAAAATGTCTGTTCAATGTTATCTGACTTTCAATGGTTCTCTAAGTGAAGTCAATCTGATAATAAAATTAAACATTAAATCTAAATGCTATAAAAAGAAGTTTAAAAATGGTTAACATGATTGAATGACCTATTTTATATTCAGTTAATCAGGAAACCGAGAAGACGAGCAGTGTAGCAGCAGCCTCCGCAGCGGTAAATCTCAATATAAACAAAGGAAAAAGCAAGACTCTCCTATACAATACAATATGTACTGATCGAAATACACTTGACGGAGAAGCTTTGGAGGATGTGAAAACCTTTACATATCTGGGAAGCATCATTGATGAGCACGGTGGATCTGATGCAGATATGAAGACGCGGATCGGCAAAGCAAGAGCAGCATATTTACAACTGAAGAATATCTGGAAATCATAACAATTGTCAACCAATACCAAAATCAGAATTTTCAATACAAATGTAAAGACATCTCTACTGTATAGGGCGGAAACCTGGAAAACTACGAAAGCCATCATCCAGAAGTTACAGGTGTTTATTAACAGTTGTTTACACGAGGTACTGCAGATCCGTTGACCAGACACTATCAGCAACATTCTACTGTGGGAGAGAACAAGCCAGATTTTAGTGGAGGAAGAAATCAGGAAAAAGCACTGGAAGTGGATACGACACACATTGAGGAAATCACCGAACTGCATCACAAGACAATCCCTCACATGGAATCCTGAAGGCCAAAGGAGAAGAGGAAGACCAAAGAACACATTACGCCGAGAAATGGAAACAGACATGAGAATAATGAACATAAATTGTATAGAACTAGAAAAGAAGGCCGAGGACAGAGTGTGTTGTAGAATGCTGGTCGGCGGCCTATGCTCCATTGGGAGTAACAGGCGTAAGTAAGTAAGTATGTAAGTAGGTAAGTAAGTAAGTAATCAGACAATCATGAGCTGATGTTTGATTAGATTTCCTTGAAAAAGCTTGAACCAGATTACCAGGCAAAATTTTGGTTTTACTTCAAATTCATTAAAAACATTTTACAAATTTATCATATGCTCATTAGTCACTGGCTCCATGAAGTATTCCCTGGAGTCCTAGTGAGAAGCAGTAACCAGTGGAGTTCAACCAGGTCTGTTGTGAGATATCAACTCACTGAAGGCCTTGGTGGACGGTTTCTCAATTTCGTGGATTGGTTGAAGTTAGACATTAACACCGTTGGATATCGGCTCAGTGGTTCTAGAGGTTCAGTGTTCGCGTACAAGACCTATAGGTCCTGGGTTTGAATCTCGTGAGGCGGAGTCGTGGATGTTCACTGCTGAGGAGTCTCACACTAGGACGAAACGGCCGTCCAGTGATTTCAGGTTTACCATGGTTGTCTAACTTCAATCGACTCATGATCTCAACTATATGAAATACATTTTTCTTTCTTAAATCTAAATGGATTAATTAAATGAGTTTTGAGATGCATTTTTATTCTCAATGCATTTTATAATTGGCATAATGTTTGTTTGTTTTGTTTTGTATGGGTATCTATGGATTATAGAAATGACCTTTTTTTCTGCAAGTGTTTACCATTAAATCAATATTGTTCTAGTCACATGGGGCTACATGAATATGTATTTTCTTTCTTTTTTTTTTCTTTTTAGAGGATTCATAATAAACAAAATGTACTTACAATTAAAAAAAGAAGAAGAAAATTGAGTTCACCTTTCATTTTCAAAGAACATTTGGTACACAATTTTCGCTCCACCCCCCCTCCAACCACGAGCAATACATGAATGGACATAGTACATAGATTATAATAAGAATACTACCAACTGTATTCTGATTACTGATGTTCTATTATGAATTTATGTCTAAATTCTTATAGACTTAAATTCAACTTATTATTGTTTGTTTGAATCTTCCCATCGATGTGTTAGGACTGAAACTGGTCAGTCTCTAATTGGCATATGTGCATACTGTGCATATTGCCTCTATATAACCTTGATTCGCAAGCATGGTAAGCAGAGATGGACGTGTCCCAAATAGGACGAAACGCGCGTCAAACTGGATTCCACTGCTAGCCACTATCCATCTCTGCTTATCTTATAGACTTAGTTCAAAAGTTATAAACATTGAAATTCGCATGTCATTAGAACGATTTCTTTAATTTTATAGCATCTTTATTAGTACTAGTAATTATTTTTAAGATGAGAATTTTGTGGAAACAAGTAAATCTGACGATAAGCTTTAATTATATACTCAACAGTATAGATCTCTTATCGCTTTGAGGGTGGAGCCCAGGATCTTTGTGCCTCGTTCTTAATGTGTTGTCAACCGATAAGTGAAATTATGTATACTGATCGATTTTTCTAACTTCAGTCGATTTACGATCATTTTCATTGTCATATGTGATACAGTTCATACAGTTGAATGTCAGTGATTATAGCTTCTCCTTAAAAATTCCGAAATTCTTTTTATTATTAGTCTGTAATGAAAGCTGTTAGTGAGAACCATAATGTATTCCCTCACTAACATGAAACGGTTGAAATATGTCTAATATTAATCAGTTAATTTCTGTATAGTTAATGGCACTACATTTCGACGTATTTCTTGTTGAGTTTCTCAGCATTGTCCTGATGTCCTCCGTGATAGTTCAATTGCTTTAAAGAATTCTATTTTTGATTAGATGATAGTGTTGTAGATTAACCTTTGATTTGTTCTGGATAATGGTTTTCTTGATATATTTACTAAACAGTTATATAATGATACCTTAGTTTATAGTTTTGGGATTTTAATTATCTTTTCTTTAAGAACATTTCTCTATAGCATCCCATACCGTCTAGTTGCGATATTCAATGTTGATAGGTGTTTTGCGCTGAGTAACTTCTTTAATTTCGTCTTTTGGATGTCAATGGAAAGTTGGCGTTTCTCTGTTCGACGTTGAATGTCTGTGATTACCGACTTCACAGTTCGTTTTCCGAAGTGATAATCTAATTTACTTCCCATTGAGCATTTGTTCGTTGGTTTCTATCTAGTGACCCCAGAAAAAGTTTGATAGAAAAAGCTTCGCACTTATTAAAGTCATCTAAAAACCAACGTCAAATATCCGGTGTTTGTTAGAACAAAAATCTAAAAGGCACGAAAAATTGCTCCTAATGCCTAAGTCACTCTGGTAATAAGCCTCAAGATAACTAGTTTAGCTGCTAAAAACAACGTCAATTTGAAAAGGGTTTACAAATAACACAGTCATTGAACATTGAAACATAGCTGCTTAAACATCCTAAAACAGATCGAAAAAAGAAAAGAAAACGATAAGCTATACGTAATGCATCTTAAAAGATGACAAAATTCACAAATCTTTCCATTAAATCGACTGAAGGTGGGAAGTGTAAAACTTGTGACTGATCGTCCTGTGTGAAATTCTAAGCGGTATGATAATATTTAAGGATAAAATGTCAACTACTTATTAGTAGTTTACATATATATATGAAAGCATTTTCAGGGATATCATGCAGATCAAATACCACAAATGGATATCACTTTTATGGTATACTAAGTTTTAGCCTGATAATGAATGAATATTCACAGTGAGGAGCGAATTATCATCCAATATATCTGATGACACTGAGATTTATGTAGAATGATTTAATAACAAAGATTTGGCTTTCTGAAATGTATGGTTTAATCACGAAGCTTTCGATGTTGTTCTCGACAACCTTATCAACACTTAATTCATGTAAACTTGAGTTTTTCAATTGTTCCACAATCACAAGGTCAGATCATTCTGACTTCCGTGTTTGCAAAATGCAGTCTTCGTAGTATTCGTAATTTTTCCTTACAATCTTATTTACTGTCTTGATCGATTGACATTTAAGTGTATGGTTGTCAGTCCCCCATATATCTGGAGAATTATAAAATAAAGTTATTCAATGGATTTCTATTTTTGGCTTCATATTTAGTCCTGAAATCAATGACTTGTTATTTCTTCCTTGATACTCTAACAACGATCGATTTTGTATTAGTCCCAGCGTAGAATCGTGGAGTCAAACTTCTGAAGAAGCTGATCAGTGGTGACTAAATTTATTTACAATCCATGATAAAGATTATTTAGGTATTGTATAAATCTTCACATGAGTACTTCAATATTCTCTAAATACCTAATCTTGTTACTTCAACATCAGTGTACAATGGTGTTAAAACTAAGAACTTGTAAGCATTGTATTCTCATATATAAAGCATGGCAATGAGCAACCGATATTTCGGTGATACTTTAAGTAATCACAATATTGTTCCTTTTTCACCAACGTTTTAGAGTGAACAAAAATACACAAATCTTCTTTAAGGCTCATATTTTTCCAGTATTTCTTTGACTGATGCAATAGTTCGACAGAAATCTCCTTCGAACTGATGAAGTCCTCAGTGCCTGCAATATACAAAACAAGACGATTAAAAAAGGAATAGACTCTGGTCAATTAAATACTAACAGTAACACAATTAATTGATCACTGGGTGGGTGATCAATGTCATGCGTGTCAAGTCTTTCTTAGTGCTGATCGAATACTATCGATCAAGTTGCAATGTGGCCACTAGTCTAGGTGGCTCTACACTGACTGCACTATAATGAGATAAGATGGTGATTGGAGGTGGTAAACAGGAAACCCTGTACCCGGGTTTCGTACTACTTGGCACTCGTCAACAAGGTGTACCTGTCATTGTGAGGGAACTGGTGCTCTCTAACGGATTCGATTCAATGTCACCCAGCACGAAACCCGGGTACAGGGTTCCCTGTTGACTACCTCCAACCACCATCTTAACCAACAGTAACAATAAGTATCTCAGTCATTACTGATTATGAAAATAAACAAAATTCACTGTTTGACAACTTTTTTAGGTGATATAGTTTGAAATCGATTTGTTACCTGTTAGAAATGTTAACTACCCAAAATAAATTAATCTTGTAATAATGGAGATAATTTTTACCACAGGTGGATACTTTTAATGTAATTTTAACAGTTGCATTCACAAGTTAATCTCAGATAGACAGCCATTGAAAACTTGGAAGCATTAGATGGCTGTTTCGTCCCATTATGGGACTCCTCAAGCATTCAGCATCCAGGATGTTATCCAAAATGACAATAAAAACTTCACAACTGTCTCAGAAAACTTAACATCATCAAAACTGTAGTTTTGTGCTGTTGCCTATGTCATATAGCTGATTTAAAATTAACTAAAACTTCATACAAAGTAGTGACTCTTTAAAAGTTCGGTTATTCTTAATACGGTTATTATCACTATATGACAAGAGTTGAAAGTTATTAGAAATAAGGTAGCTTTGGAAAACTGATCAGTTCTATAGTTAAAAATAATCTTATTAACTATATGTCACTAGGTAGTATAAGACCAGCATTCATTTTAAATATCATGAACGAATTAATTCGCTCTTAACTTTAATTTTCTAAATTATAGTTTACCTTTCAATGTACTGAATAGTAGAATTTGGTGGACATTGAAGAAACATAAGATCTAGGTTGTAACATCTGAAATTGTATGATTCAGGTCGCAAATGGGGACAATCGAATGTATCGGAATACAAAATTACAGAAAAGCTCAGTAAAATCTGAGAACGGTACAGTAAACAGTTCATTTGCAAAATATCAGTCAATCATCTCAGTCTTCATTGTTTCTTCACTTCCACACCAATCATTCTCTATTCTCATTCTTTTTTCTTTGATCTGCCTAACCTTCTGACACCAAGCATTTCAATTTCGATTGATGATATAAACTACTTATATCTGTTGACATCGGTAGCACATGCAACATTATTGCTCATAAGTTTTTCATAATTCCTTAAACCATAACTATCAATAGTTTTATATTGTGGAGCATTCGCTAGAAAATTTCAAATAATCCTGTAATATTTTTAAAACATACTGGACATCCATTGGTCGGATACTATCAGCAACAGTCTTTTGTGCGAGAGAACAAACGAGCTTCCAGCTGTAGAGGAAATTAGGAAAAGACGTTTGAAGTTGATAGGACATACATTAAGAAAATTACCAATGTGCATTACAAGACAAGCCCTAACTTGGAATCCGGAAGGGAAGCGAAAAAGAGGAAGGCCAAAGAACACATTATGCCGGGAAACAGAAGCAGAAATGAAAAGGATGAATGTTAACTGGAACGAACTGGAAAGGATTGCCCAGGAAAGAATTGGATGGAGAATGCTGGTGGTTGCCCTATGCTCCTCGACGAGGAGTAACAGGTAAGTAATATGTAGAACATAGAAAAAATGTTATAGTTTTAATTTTTATGAAGAAAAAGAAAATACAAAACTTCAAATAAATTCACTTGGTATTGTTTGTTTGAATCTTCCCATTTATGTTTAGGATTGCGATTGATCACTCTCTTATTGCCATATGTGCATACTGTGTGTATTGCCTCGATATAGCCTTAATTCAATGGGAAGATTCAAACAAACAATACCAAGTGAATTCAAACTTCACGCCATTGCAAAAGCAAGTGGCTATCAGGACTCAGTAACTGAATAGATAACGCGATGGCGTTTGTTTCGAACGTTACTGGGTGAATGAACATCATTGAACAGAATGAACATCAACTCTCAGTTTCAGGTACAACCAGCTGACGAGTCCCAAATAGGACGAAACTAGCATCCTGAATTCCACTGCTAGCCACTATCCATCTTTTCTTATAAAACTTTAAATAGTTCATTATGAAAATGAATTCCATCACAAGTTGTTTATCAATGTTTTTTTTCTTTCCAAATTATCCATCTATGCCCTTTAGGTATATTGTAAATGATATTCAAATCCTAACATTTAAAACTACCGCTTAATCACTTGAAAACCAAAAAAAAGAGAAACAACAACAGAGACACCAAGGAATTTCATTTTTTTTATTGCAAAGATAAACATTTCCATCTGCTTACAATTTACAATAGAAAGAACTTTAATCTTTTTCCTTTAGGCAGATTGTTTAATCCGAATAATTAAAAGAAAGAAGACTGTAAAGAAGATGGTCAATTTATTCATATTGTGGTGTGGTCTACTTATATTCACATAAGTAGTATATGATGATAGTCAAACATAGAATGTATTTTGGCAGAAGACCGATAAGGAATGAAAAGGAATAAAAATGCATGAACAATGAAATCAGAGAGGACAGACTGATATTTGTAGAAGGAACAGTTATATTTTGTAAATTAATTGTTGACTTTATGGTTATCAGAATTTAGTGAGATAGTCTGTAATTTGTGCTTAAATACATTCGATTGTCCCCATTGGTGTTCTTGTTCACTACAATATAAGTAAACGATAACTTCTGCTTTGAAAGATAAGTTCAAAAGATAATCTGCTATAAAATTTACTTCGTATTGTTTGTTTGGATCTTCTCATTAATGTTTTCAGGACTGCAACTAGTCAGTCTCTTATTGGCATATATGCATACTGTGCGTATTACCTCGATATAGCCTTAGTTCACAAGCATAGTAAGCAGAGATGAATAGTGTCTAGCAGTGGAATCCAGTGTGATGCGCGTTTCGTCCTATCTGGGATTCGTCAGCTGGATGTACCTACATCTGAGAGTTGATGTTCACTGTGGGACTCGAACCCAGTACCTCTGGTTATAGTTTAAAGTTTTTCGCACTATAGGTCTACTAAATGTCTGAAAAAATTACTCTCATTACAATCTGATGTCATCTATATGTGAATATTCAACAATCATAGAGTAGTGAATTAAATGTTTTTACTTCATTTGAGATCCAAGATCTCTTTTTATAGACTTAATCAATAATTTGTAGGTATTAAAGTGAATGCATTGCAGTTATACTATTGAGTAACTTAGTTACAATGAGCTCTGCCAAATTCTAATCTTTTGAATTCTTCATCTCTCTCTATTTTTTTCTCTTTCCAAATTTATTTCACTGGATTGAACTCCTTTAATAGCATCTTCAAACCCTAATCTTTCACATTAACGCTTATACTCTTACTACTTCTACCACTATGGGATTTGGATAGACAAATTCATCTCTGTGCTAATGTGTTATGGCGAATCGAACGCCATCTTGTTCTTCACTCATCTACTGAGTCCTGATAGCCACTTTCCAAATAGGACGAAACGCGTGTCAAACTGGATTCCACTGCTAGCCACTATCCATATTTGCTTACAATGCTTGTCGATTATGGCAATATCGAGGCAATACAAGCACAGTATGCACATATGCCAATAAGAGACTGACCAGTTGCAGTCCTAAACATCATTGAGAAGATTCAAACAAACAATAATAAGTAAATTTTAGTGAAGGCCTTATTTCATTGGGAAAAAAACAATGAAATGCCAGATCATATCGGTATAGTCCATCGATAAGTTAAAATTTGACTTGATTCTATCAAGATAGATTTGTAGATTGTGTCTTGAGAACAGTTTTGTTGACATTTAGTTTTTACTTATCATTTTTGTTGAATGTTTACTGTAATGATTTGTTAGAGTAGGATGACTTAGAGTTTTCGTAATTCATATCATTTGTAAAACTTGGTGATTTGATATTAAAATGATTGTAGAAAGCTGATAGCAAGTCGTAGACAATAGGTTCTATTTTAGTTGTCACTCGCAAGTATAGGGCATCTACATTCTAAATGAGATTTTGTACAATCCCTCTCACTATGCTATCAAGGCTGTGACTGACCGAATGTAGAACCGCGATATATATATATATATATATATATATATATATATATTGTCATTGAGTTTTTAACATAGGTGCTTTATAATAAACGTGAATATAACTAACCGAAACTAGTGAATAATATCCTGGGTTCGAATCTCGCGGGGCGGTATCATGGATGCGCACTGCTGAGGAGTCCCACAATAGGACGAAACGGCCGTCCAGTGCTTCCAGGTTTTTCATTGTCGTCTAGATTCGATTGACTTATGATCTTAACTGTATCATAATATTTTGATTTATTTGGGTAACGTAATTTAGTAGAGGATAGTTTCCTCAATAATCAAGTTACTAAAGCCATTGTAATGGTATGAATGTATCCTAATCATAACAAAATTTGTAGAAACTGTGTTTTGATCGTGAATATTCACTGAAATAGGCACGATATATTTTTCCAGTGTCCCATGTTTTTTCGTTACTTTTACATATAATGGTAGATTTACTTCTAAAACAACTTCCAAAACCATTCTCGACCGTTTACATGGGGAATCAAGGCAGATGTTCAGGGTGTACATGTGTCAGTAAAGATTGATCAATTATTACCTTAAACACCATTTGAAGATATAAACCCTTAGAAATATTTCCTTAACCAGTTGAATAAGTTAGTAAATATCTGGCTTTAATGAATAAAACGTTTATTACTTATTGATTAGTATTAGCTTTATTCAATATTCTATTTTTGGTACAATAAAGAATTTTCATAGTTGATATCATGAGTCAATTGAAGCTAGAGTACCAAGGAGAACCTGAAAGCACTGGACTGGCGTTTTGTCCCATTATGGGACTCCTCAGCCGCGCGCATCCACGATCCCGCCTTGCGAGTGAGATTTGAAACCAGAACCTACCAGCTTCGCACCATAGCACTTAACCGATAGACCAGTGTTTTAATGTCTAAGTTCAACTGATCCACGAAGTTGAGCAACCATTCACCAATTGTCTTCAGTGAGTTGATATCTCTACAACAGACGTGTTTGAACTCCACTGGTCACTGCTTCCCACTAGAACTCGAGGAAATACCTCATGGAGCCAGTAACTAATGAGCATATGATTATAGATCAGAAGGTGTTTTTGTGGATTTTTCAGTATTTTCATAGTTGAAAACAGCCGTCCAGTGCTTCCAGGTTTTCCATGGTGATCTAGCTTCAATTAACCAATGATTTCAACTATGAAAATACTGAAATATCCACAAAAACCCCTTTCAATATAGAATTCTCAACAAAACGTATTTCAGGAAGTTTCCGTTTCTTACTTATTGGTCGATTCTGACGATAAATATTGAGTAATCGCCAGTTAGGTATTAGCAGTTCAGTCAATCGATATCTGAATAATGTGCATTCTTTTCGCTGCATATTGTCAGCGACCACGTTATCTCTGATTGGGCTTTTTGTAACCTTTATAGTGAAAGGTTGTACACTTTTCAGAAACTCACCTAAATAGGTTGTGCGTTTAATAGCCATAATGTTATAGTAAAACAAACAAAATCAGATAACTTGTTGAAATATATAGATGATAGGAAAAGGTAGCCCAGATGTTTAAGCAGGCTGCTGTGATGTTCATCGTGATGACTACTACATCTTATTATATTAATAACAACACTAATATGCGACTAAATCAAACTGACTAGTCATAAATACGAAAAAAAATGCTTGTTTTAGACTTCAATCACAGTCACACTGTGAAATATATATGAATATGTCCCAAAAATATTCAACTTTTGTAGTACTTACTTAATTATTTTTTCTGGTTAGCGTTTTATTTCTAGCGAGTTGGTTTTCTACGGGATAGGAATCGCTAACCCTATGCCCAACCTTCCTCCTTTACCCAGGCTTGGGACCGGCAGTAACCCCCGGAGGATCTACAGGCGAAGCTAACTTTTGTTTCATTTATTCCTTACTTGATCAATAATTCTGAGTCAAAGTATAATACTCTCATATGTAATGAAAAATCTATAATATTGTAACATTTAACAACCGTTTGTAATCATATTAATAATAATTCCCTATCGCCAATCAAATTAAATTAATCTAATTGTTATGTTTATATTATTACAAATTAAGTTAGAGTAGATTAGAGAATAGAGAGAATAACTTTCTCCTCCTCCCCCCTTTCGCTTCCCAATTTTCTTTTCTAAACCAATGTTTTATAAATGCGTTTTTAGAGTTTTTTTTCTAACTAAGGATGAGAAACTATTTTGTTGTTGTTGTGAAGAATTAAATGGAGGATGGGGAGGGGAGATTAAAAGGATAGGACAGTTTTTTGTTTTGATTGTCTGTATATTTATTTGTCCGTTTATAAAGTTACTCTTCATTAGAAAATATTATGAGTTTACAAAATAGGAACGAATGAGAAACAAAATACCTAAGATACAATAGAGTGTGGGGGTTTTTTGTAGGGGGGGGGGAGGGGAGGCGGTGTTGGAAGATTAAACTATACAAATTAAAAATAATTAATCTAATCCTATTATGTAATATGTTACTCACTGTTCAAAATGAAATATCAAAAAAAAAATATAGTTTTAATTTCTAAGGTAATATCTAAATGAATGGTGATGCCAAATATTTATAATATGGAATCTAATAATCCAACACTTTGTTCCCAAGTTAATCAACCAACAAATGGACAAATTGAATTAAACTATCATAATCATAATCATAATAATAATGGTGACATTACCCATGAAAATACTCCCAGTAACATTTATACCCATTTAGGATTTGCATTACATAATCCTTTAATTAATCAATCCTTACAACATCCAACGACATCGATTGGGAATTCAACGAATCATTCATTTCAATCTTTGATAAATGAGAATCATATTGGAAGAAATGTTGACATTACAAATGATCTAATAAAATTGACAAATCTATCAACAGGAGATTTATATTGTTCAGATAATCAATTGGAAAATGTAACCTTTACGTCAAGTTTTGTTCCGTCAAATAATGAAACAGTCCATTCGAACATACAACAAGATCCAAGTCAAAGTTATACTTATTCATATAAGACTAATAATAATAATGAATCAGTAATGGGATTATCAGACCTTAAATACTTTACAAGTTTAAATAATGAAGAAAATGAAAGACGATTCAAAGATGATGTCAAAGAATCAGTATGTATTTACACTGAAGCACCAAGTACCATGACAACAATGACAAATAATATAAATGAAACTTCATTTATCCCATTATTTGATCCAATTGTTTGGAATTCAACTCATTGGAAACAATTTGCAACCATAGCACAGAATTCATGTCATGATACTATAACGGATCCATTGATATACAATCAGATGGCTGGAATCCATAAAACTAATCTCACTAATTTTTGTCCTATGGATAAAACAACAAGTGATTTATCTACTTCTTTGACAAGATCTAATTTATCCATTTCATATCCATTAGATACTTATAACCATTTGACTACATTGACTTCATCAAATTTTACTGATTCAAATGTGTTCAATACTCAATTATCAAGTTACTTAACAAAAAATTCTAGAAATCTAAATGAGTGTAGTAGTGGTAATGGAAGTAAATTTCCGTTACTACCATCTTTATTGACTGACTGTTCAAGTTCTTCAACTTCAATGACAACCGTCAGTTCTGAATCAACATTAAAATATCATTCAAATGATTATGATCATCAAAATTTGTTTCAATACAATCCTTCATCTGATAGTACATTGACACAGTTCTACAATAATTGTAATGCAAATAATTCATTACGAAAACTTTATCATGAACAAAAGACATATAGTACTAATAACAACAATAGTAGTCTTAATGGTCCAAACTCTATAGCCTTTAATGGTAATAATAACCCTAACCAAATGTGTATCGTAAAGAATAATTTTAATCAACAGTTCAATGTTTCAAAGTCAATCAATCCAATGTTCAATCATTCAGAAGAAGAATCTAATAGTCATAGAGAAATGGACAAACTTGGGGGTAATTAGTCTTAATCTAATATTTTAATGTTTGTATCTGTTGAACATTTTATGTTGTCTGAATAGGATAAGAAAGGGTTTTTGTGGATATTTCAATATTTTCATAGCTGAAATCATGAGTCAATTGAAGCTAGACCACCATGGAAAACCTGGAATCAGTGGACGGCCAAATCGTCCTATTGTGGGATTCCTCAGCAGCGCGCATCCACGACCCCGCACCCGCGAGATTCAAACCCAAGACCAACCGGCTTCGCGCCGGAGCACTTAACCTATAAACCACTGAGCCGTCATCCAACGATGTTAATGTCTAACTTCAAATGATCCAGTGCTTCCAGGTTTTACATGGTGGTCTATCTTGAATTGATTCATGATTTCAACTATGAATAGGATAAGTTATTTAAATATCTATCTTAGTATCTGACTGCCTGAAAACATATACCATTAAAACAAATTTAGGCTATACTGTTGGTGACATTGTAACATAATCGATAGTAGCTTCTATACACCAAGGGCTAGATATGCATAAAACTGATAACTACTTAGTAAACAATCAGGGTTACAATAATAATCCTTCAGTTCTATATGTACATGTAGGTTCATCGCAAGTTGATCGTTGAAGTAAAGGCAAATATATCTGGAACTTCTTTGTCAAATATTTATCTAAACACACCATAGCAAACTTCTATATTATTTCAGTTGGAGTATAATGTGATGGACAAGTGTTGTTTTGAATATTGTTGCTGTTAACTAAGTTAGTACGAAAGTATTTTCTATCCTTCATTGGGATCACTTATGGATAATGTAACTTGACATATCTGTTTCGTTATCGTTGGTAACTTTGCAGATATAAACGTTTCAATCACACATTTTAACGAATATAGTAGCTGGTAGGTCATGGGTTCGAATCTTGCGGGTGCGGGATCGTGGATGCGCACTTCTGAGGAGTCCCATAATAGGACGAAACGGCCATTAAATCGATACGTTAAGTACCTAATTCGAAATAGACATGTTGGGATTTTAAGTTTAATCTATAAAAGATGAAGTCGTCAGTCTTGGATGTAACAAAGTACCTTTATCAGTTATGTCAGACAATGATCATGTACTGAAAAAAATCTGGAAAACAAAAACTATCAAATTTCTGTCCACTGACTGAATGATAAGATAGCTAACTCAAAATTTAAAGCTTCTATATTCTCATAGTTGAAATAATGAGTCATTTGAAGCTAGATCACCATGGAAAACCTAGAAGCACTGGACGGCCAACTCGTCCTATTGTGGGACTCACTACTCAGCAGTGTGCATCCACGATCCCGTAAATTAATTCTTGATGTTATATATTCATCATTTGAATCTATTCCTAGTATGTCAATTATGTTATAAAGTTCAAGTTACCCGTCAAAAACTAGCGAAATAGTCATAAACATATCAATTGTAAACATCAGAATTTGAATAAGTTAACATCATTTAATGTCAAAGAAATAATCTTAACACTAAATTGTATGATTTGATATAGATCTGTCTATGGAATATGTAACTAGGCTAATGTTTAACCATTCTCTAGAAAAACAAAATATCGATTTTTCTAAAATATTGATTTCAAATATTGATCAGTCAGTGTTCAGATATAAAAATAATTTTGGAACAAAAACTGTGAAATTATTCAATTCATTTGGTATTGTTGTTTACTTGAATTTTCCCATTGATGTTTAAGACTGTAATTGATCAGTCCTAAATATCAGTGAGAAGATTCAAGTAAACAAACAATACCAAATGAATTTAAACTTCACCCCATTGAACAAACAAGTGACTATCAGGACTCAGTAGCTGAGTGGATATGCGATGGCATTTGAAGCGAACAGTACCGGGTTCAAGTCCAAGAATGAACTAAACTTATCTTAAAGATGTATTCAATTCATTTGAAATGTTCCTAACCATAAAGGAAAACACTCTCTAATGTTTCAGTTATGTTATCAACTGTAGGGTTGAAACATTCTTTTTTACTTTTGTTATATCTCATCATCAGTATGCACTTGAGTGAAAGGTCATCTTTTAAATTCAGTATCCGTGTAAACATTTCTTATTTTTGTATTTAAGACGGGTTTGTAATGAAGTTATTCCTTTCATGACTAAGAAAGATTTACCAATTAAGATAAATTCAAAAAATTCTCTGTGTAATTGTATAGCGAAAAGTTGTAAATGCTGCTAACGATTTTTTGGTTGAATAATATGTGTCAGAAGGGGGGCTTTGTGGGGTTGGAATCTCCATAAAACCCACCTTTTGATAATAATCATATCCCTACTAGTGACTGATTTCAAGAGGTATTTCCTGCAGTTCTAGTGAGAAGCAGTGACCAGTGGAGTTCAACCAGGTCTATTGTGAGATAGTAACTCGATGAAGACAATGATAGACGATTTCTCAATTTCGTGGATTGGTTGAAGTTAGACATTGACACCATTGGATGCCGGCGCAATGATTCTAGAGGTTAAGCTCTCGCGCGCGAGACTGATAGATCTTGGGTTCAAATCTCGCGAGTGCGCGACCGTGGACGTGCATTGTTGAGGAGTTCCACTATGGTATGAAACGGCTTTTCAGTGCTTCCAGGTTTCCCTTGATGATCTGGCTTCAATTGAATCATGATTTCAATTATGAATAATATTGACCATCTCAATGTAGTCAATTATATCTAACTTGCAAAAGAGAAGATAACATTTCAGTAAAAACTTGCTACTTATAATATTATCATTTTATACGTAAGTGCTTCATTTGTGCTTATGAAACCACTAATGAAGAATTTTCTAATTCAGTGGGTATTTTCTTAGTGTTTGAAGCTTTACTGATTTCTTAGCTGTAGTCATACACTGAACATCTGGATCCATTGTATAATCAATTCTAAGCTGTATTCTAAAACCAAGGACTGTTATGTCATTAGTAATGATAGTTTATACCTTGAAAAACAGCACAAAGTTACCAACTTATTATTCATCAAATTAAAAAAGGATTCTACTAT
Source organism: Schistosoma rodhaini (assembly GCA_944470415.2). Lineage (NCBI taxonomy): Eukaryota > Metazoa > Platyhelminthes > Trematoda > Strigeidida > Schistosomatidae > Schistosoma > Schistosoma rodhaini. The sequence continues at coordinate 1,703,992 of OX104038.1, forward strand.
GTGAAATTTGTGGAGTTTCTAAAGCGACCAATGAGAATGATAAAAATTTTGGAAAAAGACTTTTGAAAAACTTCAATGGTAATCATGCTCTTTTATATTGAACCCATGGCAAAATGTGAACCATTATATGGCCTAGAAGCATAGAAATAATAAGTCAATAAAGTTAATTCATGTCTTATAACTAAATCTTTTTGATTAACAAACTTACATATTTTCTAAAAGGTAGCTTACATGTATAAAACTTAATGACTATGAGTCCTGTTGATAAACCTGATAAGTTCAATCATTACTAGAAAGTTTTTCCTAGTTTTATTATTATTATTATTATTATTAGCATGATTCAATATTATAGTTTTGGTACAATATGGAACTCTCAACATAAAGTATTTCAACCAGTTTTCGTTTCTTACTTCTTGGTCGATCCCGACGATAAATATTGAGTAATCGCCAGTTAGGTGTTAGCAGTTCAGTTAATCGACATCTGAATAATATTCATTCTTTTCGTCACATATTGCCAGCAACTACGATATCTCTGAATGGGTATTTTGTAACTTATACAACGGAAGGTTGTAAATTTTACACAAACGCATTTGAATACAGATCAGTAGGAGTTTTGTGAAGATTGTTGTGGCGTAAATCTGATTCCTTTTTGATCGTATGAATGATTGTTTGTTGTCAAAATATACGTACTGTCTATCCTCGTATGTAATAAATGACTTTATCCGCGTTGGTGAACAACTTAGTTAAATACGTCAAATACGAGAATGGATGTAGTATACATATAATTTCTACACTTTTTAATCTGGCCATGGAATCAGAGCGATGAAGCGAACGGAAGCGAGAGTGACATGCATGAGAGATGGCTGGGAAGCCAACTCGATTTAAGCAAGCGTTAATCAACATTTATAGTCAGACAAAAATGAGTGACAGACATATGATGAATAAGATACGAAGTGTACACATATATGCTCATATAAAAGTGTAGTCAAGGTTAATAAGCAAATGATTAACAAGATCAAAATATGACTCAAAATGGATAGCGAATTAGCTTGGCCAGCAACTAGAATAAAGTATATTGGCTTAACATATAAACTGATACTACAAGATTTTATTATTTTCATAATTAAAATCATTAGTCGTGGATGCGCACTACTGAGTCCCATAATAGGACGGAACGGCCGTACAGTGCTTCCAGGTTTTCCATGGTGGTCTAGCTTCAATTGACTCATGATTATAATAACAATATCTTAATCAAATATGAATATAACAGATAGGTACGTGGATGATTTTAATCATAGTTGAACATTTTAACGAAATCATATATTTCGGTAGTGAATACTTCAATTCTAAAACAACCGCGACTCAATAAAAAACAATCAAATTTATTATTTGCTAAAGCAATACATATTTCTATAATCATAATGTATATGTAATTCAAATTTGATTGTAGAGTTAATATACAACTAGTATGTAATTTAACCAGCCCCCAAATGCCCTGGTACGGTCGAGAGTGGGAATAGTTCGCTCTCCCTCTCGAAATGCCCTCACATGGCCACGCGTATATAGCCTCTGTCAGGGACGTCCTACTCACTGCCTTCTCGTGGCATTACTGTTGTTTAAGAAATTGAGAGGACGAAAAGCGAATATCCGGCGATTTAACCGGGTTGGTGGACAAGGAGGGTTCACCTAGGGGAGTTGGAAAACCCTGATTTCAAACCAATGGTGCACATGGGCTCCAGTATCCTGAGGGAACAAATAGCGTATGAATCAATCGTTAGTCACCGGCCACCATGAGACGGCATCTCTTCACTATGCTTCACTGCCTTGTAGATCAGATCTTAAGGTTAAAGTTTCGGGGTGTGGCCCTCTAAGAAAATCACCGGCTTCAGTTTGGGCACATGGACAGTATCACAGCCCTCAAATGAGATTTGTGAGGCGCGTATATATCTTGTTCACCTTTGTACCAATATTTATGTGTTTAAATAAAATAAATAAAAAATAAAAGAAACTTAGCTGTTACATAATGGCTTTATTTATTTATCATTATGTTTATACATGAAAACTTTCGTCTAAATTAGAGCGAATAGTTTCAAAGTATTTTAGCGCCGAGTTGATGTAAGACATTAAAAAGGACGAAGAATATATTTGTAAAATCTCAGCGAATGAATTTGAAGTGAATCCGACGTTTGGCCTAGCAATGTGATCCAAGCTTTTTCAAGGAAATGTGTACAAACCAGCAAGAATATACCTGTATAATTAGATAGGCGATTCAAGCAAGCTACGAAATGATAAATTAGTTTACGTTGCCATGATCCTGATAAGATGGTAGTGTAAAAGCACCGATAGATGCGATCATAAACACACTAACAAGAGTTGTATTTAAACTTCTTACATTTATCAAAATGAATTAAGTGGTAGCTGCTTAAAGAAAGTTTGGAACAGATTGTCAGGCGAAACGTTGGATTTACTTCAAATTCATTCGTTGAGATTTTACAAATATTTTCTTCCTATTATGCTTATACTTTCATTCAGTGTTAAATACTCCACTGAAAGTATAACTGATAAGTCTTAAATTATTATAGAACAATTAGTTCTATTGTAAACAAAAATGGACAGTGGAATCCAGTTTGACGCGCATTTCGTCCTATTTTGGACTCGTCAGCTGGATGTACCTGCATCTCAGAGTTGAAAGGTACTGGGTCCGAATCCCAGAAAGAACGTCAACTCTGAGATGCAGGAACATCCAGTTGACGAGTCCCAAATAGGATGAAACGCTCATTAAACTGAATTCCACTGCTAGCCACTATCCATCTCTGCTTACAATGCTTGTGAAATAAGGCTATATCGATGCAATACGCACAGTATGTACATATGGCCAATAAGAGACTGTCCAGTTGCAGTCCTAAAAACATCAATGGGAAGATTCAAACAAGTAATACTAAGTGAATTAGTTCTATTATTTAAAGGACAAGATTATGGCATGAATGAATAAAATTAATCATGATAGAATAATTAGAACTTACTTATTATCAATAATGAATACATCTTGAGATGGTGAAGAAGATTTGTAATTCAGGTGGATGATTTTGATAGAGTTTTTTTCTCTGAGCTGGATGGTTTAGTCCGGCTCGGAAAACATCTATTCAACATGTTAAATGTTTGGAAGGTCAATTAATCGACAATATCTTCCAATGTATTGGGAATCTAATATGTTTGTGTTACAAATGGCACAATTGGTAAATGAATAAGTCAAGTGATATTATAATTCTAAACGACTAGCACCCTTATTCCCTACTTATATATATATACATATGTACAAATTAACTTATCCGCTAATTTTCTTTTCCTCTTTTTATAATATATAGATAGCACTAATGTAATTTATTTTATTATTTTAGAGAGACCTGTCAATTTACTTTTTTAAATCTTATTAAGCTGATGATCAGATTTAATTTTTTGGGGGGTTTACCTAATTTGATCCTCATGCACACACACACACACACACACACACCTTACGTTAGGGATTTCTCCTAATTAGAAATATATGCATAAATAAATCCTCTTTCAAGATATACGTTAAATGAATAAATAAATAAAAACCCAATAATCTGTATATTTCATAGGGAAGTTATTTGAATAGCCCGGTAGTTGTGCAACATGCCGTTACTATATTCATTGATTGAATACATTAAAACAAAAATCATGAAAAGCAAAAAAAAAACAAAACAAATAAAACAAGCAAAGACCAACAAATGCATAAGGTTTATCGGGGAGTGGGGGGGGGGTGGCTTTCTTTTTTTTTTTACATAAATGAAGTAAATTGAATTAAGTAAAATTAAGTTATAGGCCAAAAAAGGGAAATTAAGGCTTTAAATAATTCATTGATAACTTGATTTACTACAAAATAACTAAAAGGTGGTGGTGGTGGTGGTGGTGGAGTAGACATTGTCCATCTATTTAACTTTATTATTGTTGTCATGGGGGGGTGTGTGTGTGTGGCTATTACATTTAAATTGTATAACTTGATTATATATATTTATTGAAACCATTAATTGGATCAGTAGAAATGGAGTTAGATTATGGATAGTAGGAGGGTAATGCATCTAATTATTTATTGTATTATATTCATTGTAACATGTTTCGATAATGTTGGATTGGATTCTATGAGTTGAGAAATTGAATTGAAACGTTGTTTTTTGTTGTTGTTGTTGTTTTTGGACAACATAAACTACCAGTAGATATTTAAAATAGAATTGATGTATATAATACTCATTTAGTAACTAAGAGAAAAGTAATACTGTTTTTAGATTAGACTTTGATTAATGGCTCTACACTACAAAAAATTTGGCAAAGTTTCATTCTCTAAACGATATAGTTGAATTTAAGAGTTTGGTTGGATGATTCTTTCCAGAAGGAAGACGAAAGTCTTAAAATTAAACCTCTTAGATTAAAGAATAAGACTTCACCGAGATCGTTCACTTGAGCTACAAACCCTCTGTACGTTTAATCGTAAATGAAAAACAGGGTTCATTTATTACTTATTTACTTATAATATTATCAAGTCATCGGTACTGTTACCGTTTCAGTAGTTACATAATTTATAGCTAATTGCTAACATCGCTGACAGTAGCACTGGGTGATGCATGTTTTAATTTTACTAAGGACATCAGAATATAGATAAAATTTACCAATGATGGAGAAGATTTGTAGCTTGGGTGGATGATTTTGATGATGTGAAGTGTTTGAATTTTTCCACATGTGGAGAAATCCAAACACTTTACTTCTACCCGAAATTTGTGCTGATGATGTCGTTCAGAAGGACGATGAAAGCTCCACGACCAAACCATCCAGCTCAGAGAACAAAACTTCATCAAAATTTGCCAATGGAAATTAATTAGATAACAATGTAAGTCTGTCCTTTCAAGTCAAATATAAGAGGAATATTTATAATGGTTCATTACATTACATTGTGATTTCTTTTTAAAACTTTGGGTTAGAAACCGTTGCTAACGACATAGATTTTCAATAAATTTCTCTTATATTCCCATGCAAATTGTATAGTACCTAGTAACTAATTAACAATGAATTTACTGTAGTGGAACCAACTTTAAAAATTCATTGAATCTTCATGACTTCAGAAGTTTCATCAGACAAACAGTCACAGAAAACGGATTGGATAATTAAATGACCCTATTTCATATGAACATTTTGAGTTTAATATATATTGAAATGGAGTGGGATAAGCTCTAAAAGGAAAACAAAATCTCGAGATGTATGAAGCAATAGGAGTTTGTGGCTTCTTATTACTTTATTATTATTATCAGTTTTATTCAGCATTATATCTTTTGGTACAATATAGAACTCTCAGCAAACAGTATTTCAACTCGTTTCCGTTTCTTACTTCTTCGTCGATCCTGAAGATAAATATTGAATGGTCGCCAGTTGGAAGTAAGCAGTCTAGTTAATGGAAATCTAAACAACGTACATTCTTTTCGCTGCATATTGCCAGAAACCATGATATCTCTGATTAGGCCTTTTGTAACCTTTATAGTGAAAGGTTGTACACTTTTCAGAAACGCACCTGAATAGGTTGTGCGATTAATAGGCATAATAATGTATTAAAACAAACGAAATTAGATAACTTGTTGAAATATCTAGATGACAGGAACAGGTAACCCGGATGTTTGCGCAGGCCACCAATTATTCGTTTACTTAACTGGTCTATCAGAAGTAAATGATTTATATTGATTAGGTAACCCAGAAACGGCTATTGTATAACATTTACTAATTTCAAAAGTTTTTTTTTTTGATTTTTCACAATATTTACATTTTGTATAGTTACCTATCGAAAGTAATGAAACAATCGTACTGAGTGTTTTTCTTGGGTTTATAAAATGGAATTCTAAGAACTGATTGATGAATAGTGCTTACAATTGAAATCACGAGTCACTTGAAGCTAGACCACCATGCAAAAATTTGGAAGCATTGGACGGCCGTTTCGTCCTATTGTGGTGCTCATCAGCAGTGCGCATCCACGATCACGCCTTGCGATATAGTAACTTACTGAAGACAATGGTGGACGGTTGCTCAATTTCGTTGATTGATTGAAGTTATACAGCAATACCGTTGGATATCGTCACAGTGGTTCGAAAAGACAAGCCCTCGCGCGAGTGACTGATAAGTTCTGCATTCGAATCTCTTGAGGCAGGATCGTGGGTGAGTACTGCTGAGGAGTGACATAATAGGATGAAACGGTCGTTCAGTGCTTCCAGGTTTTCCATTATGGTCTAGCTTCAATTGACTCAAGATCTCAACTATAAAATTCATATTTCCCATTCTAAATTGTATACAAATAAGAATAAACATAACAATTATGATGTCAATTGAACAGTTAGATCATATGAATTCTCAATCGTTCTCTCATTAACTTTCTAGTATAATTATATTGTAATAAATGAAAAAAAAATGTCTGAAATTTGAGACGATCATTAGTGAAGTATCTCTCACGGGAACAATTATAGAAGAAGAAGTTGACATCAATCGGTTTTATTAACAAAACTTTCTCTTCTTGTTTTCTATATTCAGGGGTATTTATTTATATATACACACATACAACAACATATGTATATGTACATGCACACACACACACACACACTAACTCCCCTTTCTAATCTAACACTTATCATTACCATTTTCCATCTGTCCTCTATAGTTTTGGTTGATTGAACAAAACAAAAACTCAATTCAATTTACTAGGAATACTAAATAGTATCCAATACTTTACTTAATAAAAACACTATGAAACAATCTGTAAATAGAATGGATTTTTTAGATTAAACAAAATGAAAATGAATATTATTATTGGAAGAATAAAAGTGAAAGGTAGACTAGTTTTTCCTCCCCCCCCTTTCGTTTTCTTATAGAAGGGGTGGGGGTGGAATGAACAACTAATTTATCTTATCAATTACCTAATTAAATTAAAAAAAACTTCTTTTTTTTTTCTTTCTCTTCATATATTACTAACTGAAGGGAATAATAAGTAGCTTATTTATTGATTGGTACTTTGAATATTTTGGTTAATTCATTGACTAGATACAAATATTGTTTATTGATTCAAATAAATCTTAGATTGGCAAATGGTACATAGACAGGAAAGGATTGATTAAGGCAGGGAGATTTTTCTTTCTATAACAATAATTCAATTAGTTTTTAGAGTTACCTTTTATGTCAATAAAATTAATTTTTTTTATATTTTTTTCGGTTGACATAAGATTGTTTAATCGGAGTTGAAAATTGTTTTCATCTAAGAATTTATGGTTTGTTTTTATTAATTTGGCTAATAGATATAATTATGTATGCCTATTACCCTTCGTGGAGGAGAATAGGTCACTGACCAGGATTCTTCAACTAACTCTGTCTTGAACTTTCTTTTCCAGTTGTTTCCAATCGCTATTTATTCGTCTGATGCCTGTCTCCAATATCTGACTCAATATGTTGTTTGGTCTTTCTCTTTTATTCTTTTGTCTTTATGAATCCAACTTTAGACTTGTCTCATGATGCAGTTTGATGATTTCCGCAATGTATGTGCTAGCCACCTCTAGTGTCTTTACATAATTTCCATGGTTATCTGGATTCATTTGAATCATGATTTCAATTACGAATAATATCAACTATCTCAATGTAGTCAATCATAACTAACTTGCAGAAGAGAAGATAAAGATTCAGTACAAACTTGTTACTTATAATATTATCATTTTATACGTAAGTGCTTCATTTGCGCTTATGAAACCAGTAATGAGGAATTTTCCAATTCAGTGGGTATTTTTTTAATGTCTGAAGCTTTACTGATTTCTTAGCTGTAGTCTTACATTGAACACCTGGATCCATTGTATATTCAGTTCTAAGCTGTATTCTAAAAACATAAGATTGTTTACTATGAGTTATAATTATCTATGCCTATTACCCTTCGTGGAGGAGAATAGGTCACTGACTAGGATTCTTCAACTAACTCTGTCTTGAACTTTCTTTTCCAGTTGTTTCCAATCGCTATTTATTCGTCTGATGCCTGTCTCCAATATCTGACTCAATATGTTGTTTGGTCTTTCTCTTTTATTCTTTTGTCTTTATGAATCCAACTTTAGACTTGTCTCATGATGCAGTTTGATGATTTCCGCAATGTATGTGCTAGCCACCTCTAGTGTCTTTACATAATTTCTATGGTTATCTGGATTCATTTGAATCATGATTTCAATTACGAATAATATCAACTATCTCAATGTAGTCAATCATAACTAACTTGCAGAAGAGAAGATAAAGATTCAGTACAAACTTGTTACTTATAATATTATCATTTTATACGTAAGTGCTTCATTTGCGCTTATGAAACCAGTAATGAGGAATTTTCCAATTCAGTGGGTATTTTTTTAATGTCTGAAGCTTTACTGATTTCTTAGCTGTAGTCTTACATTGAACACCTGGATCTATTGTATATTCAGTTCTAAGCTGTATTCTAAAAACATAAGATTGTTTACTATGAGTTATAATTATCTATGCCTATTACCCTTCGTGGAGGAGAATAGGTCACTGACCAGGATTCTTCAACTAACTCTATCTTGAACTTTCTTTTCCAGTTGTTTCCAATCGCTATTTATTCGTCTGATGCCTGTCTCCAATATCTGACTCAATATGTTGTTTGGTCTTTCTCTTTTTCTTTTGTCTTTATGAATCCAAGTTCAGATTTGTCTCATGATACAGTTTGATGATTTCTTGTAAAACGAACAGGATTTAGATGATGTTCAAGTGAACTATGTAAGATTATTAATTACATTACCGTAGAGATTCTTTTTAAGCATTCTAATTATTGTAGTACAAGTGTTATCTTAAAAGTAAGTTTAATCAGCGTTGATTCTTATCACATTTATCAATAGTTTTCATGATGTGAACAAATGTGATCCAGGGTATTCCTCAGGGTTTCTTTAGGTAATCAAAGATTTTTGAAGGTGAATAATGAAACTAATGACAACTATATCAGAACTTTCGTCCTAAATTAGAACTAATCGTTTCACAGTATTTGGGCGCCGAGTTGATGTAAGACATTAAATAGGACCAGATTGTCAGACAAAACGTTGGATTTACTTCAAATTCACTTCGTTGAGATTATACAAATACATAATCTTTCTATTTAAACTAATGACAAGTTTTATTGAACCAGACCTGTAAACGATTTTATTGATAAGATCTCGATTAATTAGATCAATTTGATAAAGTAATGTTTTCAGGAGAATGTGAACCTCAATCATCGACAGTATCAAACGTACGTAGCTCCGTTAGAATCCTTTCATTAACATAAAAATGGTTCTTTAACATCATTTACAATTTTATTTTTTTATGAAGTCTTATTCATTTCTAGTCTATTTGATTACTTACTTACTAACGCCTGTTACCCCTCGTCGAGGAGCATAGGCCGCTCACCGACATTCTCCATTCAATATTGTCCTGAGCCTTCCTTTTCAGTTCTTTCCAGTTGTTATTCATCCTTTTCATATCCGCCTGTAGCTCTTCTAGATTTACTACTGGTCCCAAGCCCGGGTAAAGGAGAAGGGTTGGGCATAGGGTTAACGACCCCATCCCGTAGAAAAGTTAACTCCCTGAAGAAACAACGCTAACCAGTCTATTTGATTATGTTTATAAATATCATTTATATATGTCATTATGAATGATAATAATAACAGAATGACTTTTCTTATATCATTATGATATGAGAATATTCTATAAAGGAAGAAATCATTCTAAGAAATCCCTTTAAAAAAAATGGTCTGGTTATTTTTTTTTCCGAAGGGGTAGAAGAGTATGAGTAGATTCTTCAAAATAGAAAAAAAAATGTATCTTTTTTCTTTTCCTCAATTTATCATCATGTTTTCCTGTTTTTTTTTCTTCTTCAAAAAAAAAGAAAAAAAGAAAAAAAAAAGAGAAAAAACAAAAAAAACAACATCGATTAATCATTATTATTTTATAGAAACAAATTGGTGTATCCAAAAGTAATTTTATAGAATTCCATATTTCTATTATTATTATTATTAATAACTTTAAAGAAATCTTGATTACAAGGGGAAAACATTCTTCATTCTCATTCTTATTTGGATGAAAAAAAACAAAAAAAAGAACAAAAAAAACAAAAAAACCCATTTTCAGTTGTATCATAGTGACAAAATGATTATTAGGTCTAATATAGAAGGAGAAGAAGAAGAAGAAAAAAGAAAAAAAAAACCTGAGTTTATATGTACCCCTCATTATTACCTACATTCACTGGATTTTTGAAATTTCATAGAAAGCCTCAACTACATAATTATATGACAGATGTTTTATTCACTATAGATCTAATGTATAATGTAACTAAATAGGATAAAATGGAAAGAAGGAGACATAGATTTCCTAATGCCTTTTATCTAAATATCCGCCTTTTGAAAAACTTTAACAAGTAGAATAGATTATCAATGTAAATGTGTTTAAGGTAAATTTCTTACCCAAAATTTAATAGAAATTGAATGGTTATATTGTTGTTTTAGTTAAGATAAATAGACTTGTCAAATTTCACACATTTACATAGAGAATATATATTCAACCGGAATAAAAAAGATGTAAAGGATGGTTCGGTGAAGCGGTGGTGATGGTGATGGTGAAAGTGGGGGGTAGGACTCAATAAATTACAAGAATATTGTAAACAGATGGTATTGTGACATTCATTCTTTGTTTTTTTTCATTAATAGATCAATGAAAAAGTGATTTGTCTTTTATTAACTACTCACTAAATTATTAGTAAGTAGTATATGACATAACGAACAAAGAAAAAGAAGGTGCTCATATTAAACAATGTATAGCGTATAGTTAACAAGTAATTGATCAATATAATTGTCAATATTGACATGTTACTATTTTAAATAATAAAAATAAAAGCAATCATAACTGTATTGTAAGGTATAAATATATCAGACAGTTTATAAATGGACTAGATGATTTGAACAAAAAAGCTGTTCATGATTTTTGATTATCTTAATGAATAACAGTGATTTAAAATGAGAAATTTTGAAAAAAATCCCTGTACCCTAACCCTAACTCCGCCTGTAGCTCTTCTAGAGTTACTGCTGGTCTCAAGACCGGGTAAAGGAGAAGGGTTGGGCATGGGGTCAGCAACCTCATCATGTAGAAAACCAACTCGCTATAAAAACGCTAACCAGAATAAATAATTCAGGTCATCTAAAATCTCACCTTCGAGTTAAAGGAAGAATTTTGATACCTCACGATCAAAGCCAAGATTCTTCGGAAGTCACGAGGATGCTGCCCCTTCTAACAACCAGAGCAAAAATTTTTATAGGCATATGGAACATTCGGACAATGTGGGAGACTGGGAAGACCAGTCAAATAGCAATGGAAATGAAGAGATACAAATTGGAAGTACTTGGCATCAGTGAAACCCATTAGATGCAAGCTGAACAATAAAGGCTAGATACAAGAAAGATGTATCTATACTCAGGTCAAGAAGAAGAAAATGCTCCACACACTCAGGGATGGGAATTTCATGGATCCAGAATTATCAAAACATCATTCAAAACAAAGAAGGAGGGGATCACAATGAATCTTATCCAATGTTATGAACCCATCAATGATATATATATATATATATACATGGTGTAACTATAGATACAGACTATTATGCTCTAGTTATAGCTTTTAATTATTAATCATATGGTATCAGTTTATCTTCAGAAAGACCTTTGAAATGTCCGGAAAACTAAGATTTGACATGTATCATATATTCTTAGTCAAAGTCTTATTAACCGGTGAATTGAAATTACGATTATGTTTTATGGATGACAATCAATTAGCATACGATCAAGGTATATAGTCTCTCCCTATTCATCTCAAATTCTTTAACATTAACACACAGTTCTGAGTGGCTAAAACTAGTGACTATACAGGCATTTTGATTGATAGTCAAATATGAAACTGGTTTCGGAAATGTAGTATAGTACTATGGTATTTCATTTATCAAATTCATCGTTTCCATTTGTGTAATATCATGCAATTTATTCTGAATCTTTCTAGATCATTGTCAATACAAAGCCTATCCAGATGAATGCCCATCTTCTTCATCATCTTCTGATAATGGATCAATGATAAATCGTGATCTATCAAAATCTTCACCATCATTTACATTGAACCAATCATCTAATAATAATAATCATACTCAATCATATTATAATACAACAATCATTAATCCCAATGAATCAGGTCTATATCATGATGAATCCATTTTAAATCATTGTCATGATGATCGTTTCAATAATAAAATCAATAGCCTAAGTAGTAATAATGAAAATACCAATCCTCATCCAACAAACAATCCAGTCATAGAAATGAACCCAACCATCAATCCTCTAATAACAAGTCCAATATTATCTAACTTTTCTAATTCATCATCATCATGTTTAAGTATAACACAATTACATGAAAAACGTAAACAACGTAGAATTCGTACAACATTTACTAGTTTACAATTGAAAGAACTTGAGAGAGCATTTCAAGAAACCCATTATCCTGATATATATACTAGAGAAGATTTAGCATTAAGAATTGATCTTACTGAAGCTAGAGTTCAGGTAAATGATACTACTCAAATATTGTTATTCAGTAGTAAAAGGGTATAAACTATCATTTTTTAACTAAGTCATTTACATTGTCCGATATTTCTATATGGGGATAGTAGTACGACTATCAATATTATTGCCTTAAAGATATTATTATTATTATTAATGTCTGTTCGTATAGAGAAAGGTATTCACAATTGATTGATCATTGGGTAGTGATCAATATCATGAGTGTCAAATCCTTCTTAGTGCTGATCGAATGTTATTGATCATGTTGCAATGTGGCAACTAGTCTAGGTGGCTCGATACTGTGTGTTATTTGATTACATTTTGAAGTTATTACTGAGTTTTTATAACAATTCTAGTTAGAAACAGAAACGTATGCTTATAAAGCTTGTGAATTCAGGTGATATATCGAGGCAGTTCGCATAGGATGCACATATTCCAACAAGAGACTGATCAATTTCAGTCCAAAAATAACAAATGGGAAGATACAAGTAAACAACAATAAGTAAATGTATGAGAAGGTAGTGTAGTGAACGAGAACACAAGTGGGGACAATCGAATTTATTTGAATACATAATTATAGAATATATTTGTAAAATCTGATAGCCATACAGCTAATTGTTTATTTGCAATCATTTGTCTCAAACTTAACTATTCCTTTTGTAAATGTCAGTTATTCTTCTCAGACTTGACTATTCCTTCATTTTCTGTTCCTGTCCTCTTTTCTTAAATCTTCTTAACCTTCTGTTGCCATGAATTTCATTTTTGATTCATGATACATAATACTTATATCTATCGACATCAGTAACACACACCATAGTAGGACGAAATATGCGTCCTGGATTGCACTGCTAGCCATTATCTATCTTTGCTTATAATAACTTATGGTTTAAGATAATATTGAGACAGTTCGCACAGGATGCACGTATGGGAACAAGAGACTGATCAATGATCAATCACTTGTGAGATCTCAGTCCTACAGGAGGTCAGTCGCGGCTCGGATAATTCAGTGTTAATGTCTTTGATTGTGAAGCTGGTTGAGACGGGGTCACATCTGTTAGGGAGCACCAGTTCCCTAAAAATTACAGGTACACCTTGCTGACGAGTGCCAAGTAGCACAAAACCTAAGTTTAGGGTTTCCTGTTGACCACCTCTAACTACCATCTTATCTCAACATAGTGTACGCAATGTCGAGTCACCTAGACTAGTAATCACATTGAAACTTGGTTGATAGGATCCAAAATGCACTTAGAAGGACATGAAATACATGATATTGATCACCACCCAGTGATCAATCAATTTTCAGAACATATGTAATTCATTTTTGTAGTGAATTGTACTACTCTACTGATATATGTAGTAACTAAATAGTTAACAGCTTTTCGATTTAAAAAATCTTTTAACTTATTTACCTTCGAAGCTTTTGACTAATATTGTATAGTGAAGAAAATAGTTAACATGCATGAATTCACTTACTATTGTTTGTTTGAATCCTCCCATTGTTGATTAGAACTGCAACTGGTCAGTCTTTTATTGGCATATGTGCATACTGTGCGTATTGCCTCGATATTGCCTTAATTCTAGTCTCAGAGTGAACATCAACAAGTCTGAGATGCAGGTACATCTAACTGATGAGTCCCAAAATAGGACGAAACGCGCATCCTGTATTCCATTGCTAACCACTATCCATCTCTGCTTATAGCTAACATGTATACTGTAAAATATAAGTCAAAATTTTTATCTTTGAATTCTTTATCTCCTTTTTTTCCTCCTCCAAGGTTTGGTTTCAAAATCGACGTGCAAAATTTCGTAAAACTGAACGTATTATTCAACCGGATACTACAACAACTACATCATCTTCAATCCCAATAAATATGAATAACATTGAACATAATCCATCTTTAACCAATGTTCAACTTACATCACCGGATAACTCAATCTATAATCCAAAATTACTTTCCAGTGTTTCATTAGATGATCAAGATAAACTTCACAAAGCAATTGACGCTTATAATACTATGGATAAATATGAAACGAACACCACTAATGATCTATTAAATAGAATGAAGGATACTGATCTTCCACATCAATCATCAACATCACCGTTATCATACCATTCACAAGATGAATTAAAGTATTCCAACGAAATCATTGAACCATTTAAAAGATCAGGACATCAGAAGTTTTCCAATGAATTTTATCCACCATTGAAAGATTCACTTTTTTCTGTAATGCATAAATCAAACACATTACATTATTCAATTATACCAAGTAAATCATATATAGATTGGTCAAATTGCTGTCGTCAAGGAGATAATGATTCTATAAACAATAATATAATGAATAGTACTACTATTACTACTACTACCGCTACTACTCATAATAATAATAGTAATGTACATCCATTATATAAACTTACCCAAACCTGTAGACAAGTCGATAGGCTATTAGTTGGTGGAGCAAATGATACACCATTGAATAAATTTAATAAAAAAATTTCAGATAAACAACAAAAAAAATAAAAAAAATAAATCAATAATTTTGTTTCTATGAGAAAAGTAAAAGTTTCTTTTTTTTTGTTTTTCTTCTTCTTCGATAAACTATTATCATTTCTTTCATTATAATATCATTCATTGATCATTTATATTTTGTTCATATTCAACATACATTAGCAAGTTAGTTTTCCACGAGATGATGTCGCTAACCCCATGCCTAATCCTACACCTTTATCTGGGCTTGGGACTGGCAGTAACTCTAGAAGAGCTACAGGTGGAGTTTTACATAAATTGGTTATTCAATTATTCTAGTTAATTTTCTTTTTCCTTTTTTTCTACTTGAATAAAATGTTATTCATTATTATGATTAAACCAATTGATACATGAATACTATTTACTAATAAATTCATAATACATAATAGGGGTTTTTGTTTTGTTGAGGATTCATTATTGTCAGAAAGGGGTTTTCATAGTTGAAATCATGAGTCAATTGAAGCTAGACCAAAATGAAAAACCTGGAAGCACTGCTTGACGGCCGTTTCGTCCTATTATGGCACTCTTCAGTAGTGCGCATCCACGATCCCGCACTCACGAGATTTGAACCCAAGACCTACCAGTCTCCAGCCAGAGCACTTAACCGATAGGCCACTGGGCCGGCATTCAACGGTGTTAATGTCTTACATCAATCAATCCACGAAGTTTGAGCAACCGTCCACCAATTGTCTTCAGTGAGTTGATGTCTCTACAACAGACTTGGTCGAACTCCACTGGTCACTGCTTCCCACTAGAACTCAAGGAAATACCTCATGGAGCTAGTAACTAGTGAGCATATGATTATAGATCAGAGGGGGTTTTGTGGAGAGTTTAGTATTTTGATAGTTGAAAGCATGAGCCAATTAAAGGGGTTTGATAGAGATTGTAGTCATTTAATATTTGAATTCATATGTCAAATAAAGCTAAGCCATCAAGTGCTTCCAGGTTTTCCATGGTAGTTTAACTTCATTATTGTGTCATAAATATTAATCACAGAACACTGTAATGAACTAGAACACAAGTGGGGACATTAGGATGTGAATAGCATGTGTTCAATAGTTCATTTGAAAATCCATAATAAACTGTCTTAAAATTTGTGATTCCTTCATTGTCATAACAACTGCTCTCTGTTCCTGTTTTGTTTGATTTGTTCTCTTCAACCTTCTGCTGCCAGGCATTCTATTTCTCATTGATGTTATATATTACTTACGTCGACATACGTAGTATGCACTACATGGTACTAGAAGAGAATATTAAAAATTGAAACTGAAACTTTTATCGGTAAAGTTCTTCTCAAAAATTAATCACTAAATGATGGTAAGCAATCTCGCTGAAAATCTTCTGCTCATTAGATTAAAGACAATCCAGTAAACTACATAACATAGTATGAATTTGTACTGTGTGTTGTTGAGTGGCTGGAGTCATTTTGGGATAAACAATTTGTCTGACAATCAAGATAAATACGATTTATCAGTAAGATATTTCTAAGATCTTTAAGGAATTGATGTTCTCTATGAGTTTGAAATCCTTATCATCACTATCTCTCATTAAGAGTCCTTACCATTACATCAGACAAAATGAAATTCTTATTCTAGAAGTAACATTTTCATCCAAACTGTGAGAAATTTTATCAAGTCTTCATAGATGCTTTACACTATTCGATCAATCCCAAGGCAAAAAAACAACAATTAGGATGAAAGATAATAAAAGAGTATTTGACGCAGTTGAGGATAAAATGAGTATATCAAATGTGTTCAGTAATTTATTTAACACGAACCCAACAGTTTTTAGCGATAAGGCCTAGTGAGTGCTTATTTTACCATCCATGAATCGTGCTTATGTAGCTCTGTGGTACGATTTTGTTGCTGAATTATTTAATCGATGGTTATTTTATTTAATATTATTTACCTTGAATGGTTTCATTATGATTATGGATCGATCAATTTTAGACCAATATTGGGAACCTAGAAGAGATAAAAGTCTGTTTCATCCTAGTATTGAATTTCTCAGCAGTGTTAATTTACGCGGGATTCAAATCCAGTACCTTTGATCTTGTGCAAAACTCTTAATCTCTAGACTACTATGCTGTCATCCAATAGTGTTATTATCCAGCTTCAAACATGAAATATACCATTATGAACATCTAAACAAATATTCATCTTTATTTAATACATCTTGTGAATGGATGCTTCGATTATCTTCAATGAAACATACTTACTTACTTACTTACTTACGCCTGTTACCCCTCGTCGAGGAGCATAGGCCGCTCACTAGCATTTCTGGTTAGCGTTTTTTTAGCGAGTTAGCTTTTCTACGGGATGGGGTCGCTAACCCCATACCCAACCCTCCTCCTTTACCCGGGCTTGGGACCGGCAGCAACTCTCGAAGAGCTACAGGCGGAGTTCAATGAAACATGCTTGTTGTAAATTATGATAAGATAACATTAACAGATAATTTCCTACATTATTTCCAGATAATTAGTTAGTTTAAAAAGGCAACATGAATAGGAAATTATCAGACTAGTATAAAACAAACTAAATTGATATTATCTTTACTTCATTTTATTCGATGTACCTATGGAATATAACATTATTTTGAAGTTATGGAAATTCATTCCGCTATCCCTTAACTCGTCGACATAAACTATAAAGGTATTTCAAGATATCATTAAAATCTTGACATTCAATAAGTTATCAAAACTGATTTATCGTTGTGTTGTGTAACTGGAAGAAAATACTAACATGAAACTAGGTGACATGGTTTCGAATTCCACCGTATGAGTCATAATATAAACAGAGAGGGATAGTGGCTAGCAGTGGAATTCAGGACGCGCGTTTTGTCCTATTCGGGACTCGTCAGCTAATGCCAATTAGAGACTGACCAGTTGTAGTCCCAACAAATCGATGGGAAGATTTAAACAAACAATACTCAATGAACATATAATATAAAGTTTTTTTTTCTAAACAGATCCTTTAACTGATTTTTATGTTGAAATTGATGATGCTATTCAGTTCAGTGTTTGATAAATGTTACTGTGCCAAGTGATTTC
Source organism: Schistosoma rodhaini (assembly GCA_944470415.2). Taxonomy (NCBI): domain Eukaryota; kingdom Metazoa; phylum Platyhelminthes; class Trematoda; order Strigeidida; family Schistosomatidae; genus Schistosoma; species Schistosoma rodhaini. The sequence goes on from OX104038.1 coordinate 1,722,219, forward strand.
CTTATTCTAAATACAAGGAGAAGTCTTGTTGTTTTACTACATAGTAGACTTCAGTACACGTACTTTAGTCTAGAACTCCTGTGGTAATATTTTACACAATGAAATTAATTATTTAGAATTGATTATAGTCTTTGAGCTTTCATATTAGGAGAGAATCATATACTTACGTACAACCTTAACAATCACTTAAAGAACCTTTCATTTGACAAATAGAAATAGAAACATTCAAATAAACACTCTATGTACGTAATTGTTTACACTATTATATTATCATTAACTTCCAATTAATATTTACATTGAATTTACTTCAGTGACATTTAGTAAGAACCAGGTATACTGGAAATTTCTATACCATCTTATTACTAACAAACCAAAAATGATTTAGATGGTAGGTTAAAGTTAACATAAATTAGACATTAACACCGTTGAATGCCGGCTCAGTGGTCTAGATGTTAAGCGCTCGCGTGCGAGGCGGGATAGTGGATATGCACTGCTGACGAGTGCCACAATAGGACGAAACGGCCATCCAGTGCTTACAGGTTTTCCATAATGGTCTAACTTCAATCGACTCATGATCTCAACTATAAAATTACTAAAATCTCCATAAAACATCCCTTCTGATAAATTCAACTTAGTATTGTTTGTTGGAATCTTCCTATCGATTTGTTAGGACTGCAACTGGTCAGTCTCTAATTGGCATATGTGCATACTGTGCGTATTGCCTCGATATACCTTAATTCACAAGCATGGTTAGCAGAGATAACGCGATGGCGTTTGAAGCGAGGGTACTGGGTTCGAATCCCAGAGTGAACATGAACTCTGAGATGCAGGTACATCCAGCTGACGAGTCCCAAATAGGACGAAACGTGCGTCAAGCTGGATTCCACTGCTAGCCACTATCCATCCCTTCTGATAATCACAAAAATTATTTCAAACAAATTCTCATCTAGTGTAATTTTCAAATAAAATAAGATCATTTAAACACTGTACTGATCTTCAAAGGCCCAATGTACCATTCAATATCAAATAAGTACAAAACTCATCCCAAATATTTACACAGTCTACTAACCAGAAATATTGTATTTATCATCATTTAACAAAAAAACTTATCTATGTTAGAAGTTCATTATTAACATTATGTGTATACTTTCTATTAATCTGAATAAAATTTGTTAGAGCAGATAATTATATCATATGGCTTGTGACCCTATCAGTATATGACGTGACAATGCCATCAATTCGAGTCCAGTGAATTATCGATCGGATGCGTAAAACCCATACGAGCGGTCTAGACTATTTGTCGGTCCTGTTATCTGCCTAGCCCAGCCAGTTAAATCCAGAACACCACTGAACAGCTTCTGTAATATGAAGCATTTATTTCAAACATACTGAGTTTATATACCAAACAGACTGACCACATCGTACCATAAAATAGAACATAACATTTGTACAAGATTTAGCCAAATGTGGCTGTGAATGTGGGAGACAGTAATCAATAGACTGAGTATAACTCAAGAATGGTAAATTGCATAGTAACAGTCAATGGGTCAAAATAAAGCTTATAATGAGAGGAACATGAATATGAATAGTTTGGTTACTTAACAATTATACAATAAAAGTATATGTATCATATTAGTCTATAAATAGTTTTCAAAAGCTATCATTCATAATTCTTTTAGGGATATAACACAGATAATCTCCTATGTATTTTAAAGTAATAAATAGTAGCATAATCGGCGAGACTATAATTTATGGACGAGCCAATCAGAAGCATTTGAGGGATTTCAAAGTCACGGCGCCAATTTTAGTGCCCGGTGTTGATGTACGGTCGGTTCACAAACGATTTTAGGGTATACTTGACTCTTAGGCAGCTACAATAAATGGGACTGCTAATAAGTTCCTTTATGTGTAATTACTGTAATTAAATGACTTGCAGATTTCGTGTAGACTAACGTGATGTCTTTCGATGTAACATAATTTGAAGGAAGATGTTTGCTAAAATAGGAACCTTTTTCGCTCGATCTAAAATGAGACTAAGGCACATTATAATGATTGCCACGAACTTCATGATAAAAACACGAGTAACATTGGATGCAATAATCGTAGATTTTACAGAAGATTCGACTGTTCAGTGGTACGAATATTGCAAGGACCTGCCCATAATAAAAATGATAAACTTACACAATCAGAGCACACACAAACAATACTGAAGCTATGTTGTTGACGCTGGGAGCGTTTTTGTGACCTTATCATGGTTCCAGAGACCAACTATTATGGAGTCGTATGGATGGTTTTCTCTACCTTATGCATTACGATTATAGAACTTTTGAACCTCTTTCTAAGCTTAACAAGATTTAGGACTATATTAGAAGAAGTGTATCCACTTTAATTCTTTGATTTTGTATAATATATTTTTACTCTATATCAGCTGTTTCCTGATTGATTAATATTCCTCAAGGTTAATTAAGATTCGTTCATAGGTCATCCATAAATCATAGTCTCGCAACGTAATCCCTTTCTTAGATAGTTACAAATGGATTTCCAGACTAGTGAATCTTTTTACTGTTGACGATTGACAAATATGTTAATATTCAATTATGTTTACAGTAATGGAACATTTTGCTGATCAATTGTTTCACGTATAATCATTCTAGTCTCCATTTATACTTTACATGAATTGGAGCTATATGGTTTTAAATAAAACCTAAATATGATGAGTATTTAAGCTGGTTTTCACCATACCAGAACTATACCGAGAATGGGATATCGTTTGTTCGGTTTCGCCTAGAGCTAGTTTTGTGCAAATTTTCAAAATGTTCAGTATTAAAATAATGATTCATGATGAAGTCAAATAGTGATTTGAAAACGTTTGTCTATCAGATCTGTTAGCATTCAGCATGTTACTAATTTCAGTTGCTAAGAAATTGAATTTACCTTGAATTCACCTTCCATGGATGATTAAAGTACGTGATATTTCCTATTTTGACTATTCATAGACTTTTCTGGTTCATCTCATCTTCACATATGTTCTTCACATAAGTTCTTGCAAACTTATATCCTCCAGTTATTGATATTAAGAATAGTGAATGACCAGTTTCCTTATATGCATCCTGGTCAGATTATTTCTACATTAGCTTATTGTCATAAGTTTTAGTAAGTTTAGAAATGGAAATCAATTAGAATGCATTTACATACAATTAACGGGCCCAAAACAGGACGAAACGGACATTACGTATTCCACGAATCATCACTCTGTGAAGTTACTGAGTCTTACGGGTTCCCTCCGTTACATATAAATTCTGCAATATTCTATTCAACTAGTACACTTTGTAGCCGAATTGTCTTTGCCTTTGTAAGTCATGGTACTGTTTCTAGGGCATCCAACGTAAAATATTTAGTTGATTTCGATACATATTATTCCTCAATGGTCTGATGAACAGGGATTTGCATTTCTTTAAATTTTGATTCGTTACATAGTAGTGGTATTCGAATGCTAACTCCTCATCCAAACTTCTGTTCACTCTCTCCATATTCCCGAATTCAAAGTAGAGTTTCATCTTTCAGCACGTTCCTTATGTGTATTGATACAAGTACAACTAATTACCATATATATATATATATAAAGATTTCATGATTCCTTTGCTTTCTTTAGTGTTGAATACATATAGATTAAGTACAGACAGTAGTTTATCATTTGAACTTACTAAAAACTTATTATTATTATTAGCTTTATTCAATATTATACTATTTGGTACAAAATCGAATTCTCAGCAAAAAGTATTTCAACTCGTTTCCGTTTCTTACTTCTTCGTCGATCCTGAAGATAAATATTGAATGGTCGCCAGTTGGATGTCAGCAGTTCAGTCAATCGACATATGAATAATGTATATTCTTTTTGCTGCATGTTCCCAGCAAACACGACATCTCTGATTAGGCCTTTTGTAACCTTTATAGCGAAAGGTTGTACAGTTTTCAGAAACGCACCGGTTGTGTCATTATTAGCCATAATGATGTATTAAAACAACCAATATTAGATAACTTGTTGAAATATATAGATGACGGGAAACAGGTAGCCCAGATGTTTAAGCAGGCCGCCCGTATTGTATGTATAACTTTATAGGTTGTGAGCAAACTTTTTGTTCATTTGTGGCAAAATGAAAATATTTAGAGTACAATTATTTGTCGCCATCACAAACTTACCAGAGTTAAATCCAATTAGATCTTAATGTACAAATGAATTGAATTAAGTATCTTAAAATCTGTACATTTCATTATTTTAGAGAGTTATTTTTAACTACTTATTTATTTTTAAGTAGTTACATGAAATTTGTTAAGTTTCATCCGTCTAGAAAGATAGTATTACAAAATCCCATAAATTTCGTAAATACATTTATAATTTAATCATATACTCTTATGAGATGTCTATAAAAAAAGCATTAATTTAGATAAGCTGATTGTAGGTGAGATTAGAACTTTTCGTCTTGTAAAACAATCTTAACGAACTACACTTTTTTTCTTCTCTTTTTAGGAACTATGAATAAACTGCTTTAACAAAGACGAAATTTGAGTTAAGATTTTTATCACATTTAACCACACGGATGAGAATTTAGCAAAAAAAAAACATTACAGAGTAAACGGAACATCAAAGATAAAGTTTTGTATAGAGAAAATAGTGTCTTTTCTACGTCAGTGTTAAAATTTATGTTCCGCAAAGTTATCTGATTAGATCAGTTATATTATCATTTATACTATTTTTTTATTATTAATAATTGAATTTGTAAACCGTTCTCAAATACTGTAGAGTTACTGACGTCTGAAGTCTGATTTATAGGAGAGAAAAGATCATGATTATTTGAATGTGACAAAATTAACTGAACTGCTGGATAGCTTTTAGCTAACTGGAAAGGATTTCCTAGGACAGGGTTGGATAGAGAATGCTGGTGAGCGGCTTATGCTCCTTCACGAGGGGTAACAGGCGTAAGTAAGTAAGTAAGTGCTTGATAGCTTGAAATCCTATTTTAAGTATTGGAAATGTAAGTAGAAATTTAACTGGATTATGTGGAATATGCTTTAATACAAATTCGTAGTCTTAATAAGAACTAAATATAAGAATATTCAGGTTGTATTGCCTTTATGATTAGAATATTTTCCATCTGTCAGTCCTTCGTAGAAACAAAAAAAAATACATACAACTAGATCCCTTGTTTAATTCATAACCCTGACAGAAAAGTCAATCAAGTCAATGAACCAAGTTGTAGAGTTGTATTCCCGAATATCATGAGAGTCGACAAGAGTGAAGTTTTATGGAAAATGTTTAGAGACGAATTACTTTTCCCCGCAATTCTTGAAGCTACTTCGCTCAACTAGAATTCCACCTTCACAGAACAATCTTCTTCGAATAAACAAATCTCATATTGGCTCATCCATTAAGTATATTTTATCTATGAAATATTCCTATACAGCTATTTAATTGATGACTTTAACATTATCTGCCAAATTAAGTCCAAAAAATTCGTACAAGATTTACATATTCACACATTCAAATGCCCTGGTACGGCCAAGGGTTGGGAGAGTCAACTCTCACTCTCAAAATAATCTCACATGGCCAAGCGTATGCAACCACTGACAGGGAAGTCCTGCTCATTACTCTATCGCGGTGAGGTGGTTCTTTTTCACAAAATTGAGAGGATGAAAAGTGAATGTCCGGTGCCTTAATCGTGTTGGTGGACATGGAGGATCAACCCAGGAGAATTGAAAAACCCTGATTCCAAACGAGTGGTTCACATGAGTTCCAGTATCCTGAAGGAACAAATGGCGTATGAAGCTATTGTTGGTCACCGGCTACCATGGGACTTTATCTCTTAAGGTTGATCCACTGACTTTTGTATTAGACCTCTAGGTTGAAGGCTCCGGATGTGGCTCTCTAATAAGACCACTTGCCTCGGTATGGGCACCCGATTAGTATTCCAGCCCTCAGACAAATCGAATGATAAAGTGTGGCGCATATATATTTGGTGCTTCTTTGTACCAATGTTTATGCGTTTAAATAAATAAATAAATTTGAGAATGCACTAGTGAAATAGGGTTCACCAACACCACCCCGTGGAAAACGACCTTGCTCAAAAATGCTGACCAGAATAAACAAATAAAACCATTCAAACTGTGGCCGAAATTCTTAAGAAGTCATGAAACCGATGACCTTCCTAACAATCACATCAATAAATAATACAGGTACACAGAAAGTACGGAAAATGTGGGAGACCGAGAAGACCAACCAAATAGCTGCATAAATGAAGAGATACAACTTATCGGTCCTCGGAATCAGTGAGATACGTTGAACCCAATCCGGACAGAAAAGGATAATTTCGGGAGAGATGCTGCTCTTCTCTGCTTCATTACCATAACCATAATCAAAAGTGTACAAGTATATATAAACAATTGTCTACACAAGATACTCAATATCCGTTTACCGGATACCATCAACAGCAACAACCTACAATTGGAGAGAACAAGCCAGCTTCCATTTGAAGAGGAAATGGAGAAAAGACTTTGGAAGTGGATAGGACATACATTACGTAAATCTTTAAATACATCATGTATCAAGCGCTAACTTGTAATGTTGACTGGAAACGTAAAAGTGGAAGGCCAAATAACATACCGTGTCGAGAATTGGAAGTAGACATGACATGGAACATTACTAAAACACTGAGATTCACTCGTCAAGTATATTGCTAAGGAAATAAACGATTGTTTTATTTCTATTTTATTTCTATAACATTTGTAGATCACCAACACAGGTGGTCTCTGACAATGATCGCTCGCCTACTCAAATTATACGAAGATAATATAGTCTCCTAGCCTACATTACATTCACACCTCATGGTTAGTGCGGCCTGCTTGAATCCCTGGGCTACCTGTTTCTGTCATCTAAATATTTCAACAAGTTATCTGGGTTTTTTAAAAATTGGTTTTTAACCTATCATTATGTCTCTTGATCGCATAACCTATACAGGCGCGTTTATGAAAAGCTTACTTCCTTTCGCTGCAAAAATTACAAACAAGTACAATAAGAGACATTGTGGTGTTTGGCAATATGCTTTAGAGAGAATAAACATTAATCAAATGTCGATTCCCGAGCTGCTTAACTCTAACTGTCGATCTCTAATTAACAAGGTGGACAATCTCCAATTTCTGCTAAGTCAAAACATGTATCGTAATTTTGGTGTCATCACAATTCAAGAATCTTGGTTGACTGACTTACAGGATGATTGCCTAGTATCATTACGTGATTTTAATATCTATCGTCAGGATCGATCAAACAATAAAAAGACCTGTGGTGGCGCAGTAGCTACTGGGTTTTTTTTGTTTTGTTTTGTTTTTGGTAAAAAACTTGTTGAAATAACTCGTGCTGAGAATTCTATATTGTACCAGATTATAATATTGAATAAAGCCATTAATTATTATTATTATTATTATTAGTAACTAACATGTTCAGGTACTGTGGCTATTTTAATGACCGTATAGAACGAATATAATGTTATTACAAAAATTAGTAGTAGAAACAGACTGAAACCACTACCTCATATACCCGTAGATGGCGTAGAGCTGGTTAGTGAGCGTTGGTTGTTCTTGACCTTGACGAGGATTAGTAAATTGTTTGACATTCAGTAACATGCCTGCCGAATGGTCTGGCTAGGAACCAGTGACATTTCACTGGACCTACAGATTTTACCATTAGTCTTATTCTGCTACCAATGGATTGCAAAAGTACTTGAATGCAGTCTAACTTTGTAGATCTATAACTAGTAATTCCTATTATAAGTGATTGTCTTATCATTAAAAGCTATCTTATTTAACTTAGTATATCAATTTTCATTGATAGGCTTAATGATGACGCGTTTACGGATCGTTTTTCAACCAGTCTAATCATTAAAAATCAAAGTAAACAAATTAAGTTGACTGATAACATGTTTATAAATCTAAACAACACTCAATGTTAGTTGATATAGAGATGAAGTCAAGACCATATATATCTTCTGTAACTTCATAAAATAGTGTCATGTCTGTCATTTGAGAGTAACACTAAAAATCCAAGAGTTTATCAGCTTTAAAAACCAGAAAATATGGTACTAGCTATTAGTCAGTAATCAATGTTTAAGAGTATTTAAGATACATAGAATGTGATTCGTGGCGTGTTTGACTTTTTGATAACGTTTCTTACTATGAGACTAGTTGACGTGTAATTGAGTCAGATACGGAGGATATATGTATATGTATATAAATCTATGGGTTGATTTTATTACAAGAAGATCAATGAAGTACGTAAACAATTTCATGCTATTTTTTTGAGGGGAATATTTTTCTATTTTTCCAGAGCCAATTTTTTAGGCTCTTGATATTGATCGGGATGTATGAGATGTAGTCAGTTATCATTATTCAATCAGGTATCATTTAACTTTTAACATCATTTATATGACATATTTTCTAATAATGGCAGTACTTACTAACTTACGACTGTTAAGGCCAATGGAGCATAGGCCGCCGACCAGAATTCTATAACATACTCTGTCCTGAGCCTTCCTCTCTAGTTTTATCCAATTTTTGTTCATTCATCGCATGTCTTTTTCCATTTCTTGGCGTAATGTATTCTTTGGTCTTCCTCTTCTCCTCTAGCCTTGAGGATTCTATGTGAGGGTTTGCCTTGTGACGCAGTTGGCTGCTTTCCTCAATGTGTGTCCTATCCACATCCAGTTCTTCTTCTTGATTTCTTCCTCCATTTGAATCTCACTTGTTCTCTTCCACAGTAGATTATTTCTGATAGAGTCCGGCCAACGGATCCGAAGTATTTTGCGTATACAACTGTTGGTAAACACTTATATCATCTGCATGATGATGGTTTTCGTAGTTGTGCAAGTTTCCATCCCATACAGTAGAACTGTCTTGACATTTGTATTGAAAATTATGATTTTGGTGTTGGTTGACAATTGTTTTGAGTTTGGGATGTTCTTCAATTGTAAATATTCTGCTCTTGCTTTGCCGATCCACGTCTTCACATCTGCATCAGATCCACCGTGTTCATCAATGATGCTGCCAAGATATGTAAAGTTTTTCACATCCTCCAGAACTTCACCGATAATAGCTGTAAACATGAATATAATCATTGTATATGAGATGATGATACTACCACATATTTAATGATGATGTATTAAAGATTGCTAAATATCTCTTTGTCCTAATATCATTATAGCTCTAACCTCATTTATGAATATGAATATTTGAACTACCACATTTATTACAATAAAATAAAAGTTTTGATGTATCGAGTATAATGTACATACTACTGTAGTGAACAAGAACGTGGATGAGGACAATCGACTGTATTTCAGCAGAAGTTACAGACTATCTCATTAAATTCTGATGATCATACAACAAGTAGTTAATTTGCAAAATAACAACCAATTGTCTTAATCTTCAATGTTCGTTCTGTAAATATCAGTAAATATCTTCTTTAATTTCATTGTTCATGCATTTTCCTACCAATTGCGCTTCATTTCAGTTTGCTCCTTATCGGTCTTCTGCCAAAATACATTCTATGTCCGACCATCACTATATACTACTTATTTGGATATAAGTAGACCACACTACACTATTACTACTACTACTACTACTACTAATAATAATAATAATAATAATAATAATAATAATAACCCATTTGATGAAAACAACAAGTAACTTCACTTTCATGTTAGTTTATAATCCACATATTACGTCATTTAAATGTTTGTACATTTCAAAATTGTTCTTTATTTTGTTCAATATTGTTTTACTAAACTTCATCACTAGGGTTAGCCTTATAAGAAAATTTTGATCCATCATCATTTATAATCAGTTATCAACATTCCAAAGGGATGTCATTCATAAGTTGTTATGTTCATTGTACAATATCAGCTAAGACATCATCATTATTATTACTATGATTATTACCATTACCATTACTATTACTATTATGATTATTGTTAGTAGTATTATTAGTAGTATTATTGTTTAAATGATTAAATCTACATTAACATTCATCATTTGAAGGTTTTTCATGGTGTAGTTTATTACATACATCTAACGATTAACATTTTAAAAAAAGTGGTAGGTGATAAAATTTCTTACTATAAATATCTATCGAATCATGTTTACTTGTATTCACATCATAAACAAGTTCTATTTGCAATCAAGATCTCATAAATTTGAACATTGAACATTGAATACATTGACAATTGAACACATTTAAAAATTGGCGGGAATTCAAACGTTTTTTGAGATTCGATCATTATTTGATCTTTATCAATGATTTGGTATTTGATATTATTAATCAATTTGATAATTGGAAGTATTATTAGTAATGGCAATACAAATCATAATGAAGATAAATCATTTTTAGCGCTACCAAACAATAATATTTATACAAGAAGTCATTTTTCAAATAAAATCTTTAAAGAAGAACATATTGAAGAAGAATCTATTGAATTACCGGAATATCATCATTTGGATGATGAATCTTTGAATGCTTTGAATGTTTCCAAGATTCATTCTAATGAAACAAGTACCAACTCATCATTATTATTATCATCATCATCTGAAACATTAAATAAATCAAAAAAGAAATCATCTAAAAATCTTCGTAAAGTATTTCGTAAACAGTTGAGTTCCATAGATATGGGATTTAGTGGAAGTTACTATCTTTGCTCTAATGCTAATTTATTGAATATTCCAAATATATTTTACCATATTTTTACTTTAATCTCTGTCATGTGTTTTATGACGGTTTCTTAGATATGAATGTTCTTTGGTTCACTTTCCATCATCGTCAATATTGTTATTGTTTAAATGACTTGTTTATATCTAACCCCTTCGTTTATTATAATCTTCTGATACATATACATTTTAAATAAAGCTGAATTATCTATTAATGATTCCATAATTTACATACTCGATAAGTTTTTGTATAATGACAAAAATCTATGTTTACGTCGAATTTCTCGAAAACCCGAAGACTTAGTTTCTTGCTGGTTGAAACTATCTAGTAATGTGTATATGGAAACTTGAGAAGACAGATGTTCCACATGTTATCCAAGAATATATATCCTTATGTTGTGGAATTAACTTTTGGTTAAACCTTAATTACATATTGCCTTTTCATATCAGTGAGATAAATGAGATTTTGAGTACAAACAGTTTCTGATTGTCTTAGGGAATCTACCACTATGTATAGATAAATTGACTAAAGATTAAATGTTGAATGGGGTAAAGAGTTCATAACCGTTATTTCTGAGTTTACACCACATAGTTTCATCTAATGAATTAAAGTAAATATGTGATCAATGAGAGTGAGAGGTATCACTTATCTAGGAATCTGTCACTCAAGTTTTCTCTTCAAACGCATTCTCTGTAACTATAAGATTTTTTTATATTAACTTTTAATAACTACATACTGAAGAATAACAGACTAACTAGTAATTTAATAAACCCAATGGTTTAACATTTAGTGGCATAATTCAATGACTAAAGATGTTACTGTGGTAGTTTGTTATCTGAGAGCAGAAATATTCTTGAGTTCTTTATAATTATCAGAAAGGGTTTTTTTTTACAGATTTAGTATTTTCGTAGTTGAAAACGTGAGTCCATTGAAGCTAGACCATCATGGAAAACCTGGAAGCATTGTACGGCCGTTTCGTCCTATTATGGGACTCCTCAGCAGTGCGCATCCACGACCTCACATGGTGAGATTCGAACCCGAAACCTACCAGTCTCGCACCAGAGCACTTACCCGATAGACCACTGGGGCGGCATCAACTATGAAAATACTAAATCTCCACGAAAAACCCTTCTGATAATAATAATCATATGCTCACTAGTGACTGGTTTCGAGAGGTAAATCCAGGAGTTCTAGTGAGAAGCAGTGACCAGTGGAGTTCAAACCACGTCTGTTGTGAGATAGGAACTCACTGAAGACAATTATTGAACGTTTGCTCAACTTTGTGGGTTGGTTGGAGTTAGACATAAACGCCATCGGATGCTGGCTCAGTGGTCTATCGGGTAAGTGCTCTGACGTGAGACTGGTAGGTCCTGAGTTTGAATCTCGCGAGACGAGGTCATGGATGAGCACTGCTGATGAGTGCCACAGTAGGACGAAACGCTCGTCCAGTGCTTTCAGGTTTTCCATGGTGGTCTAGCTTCTTTGTAATTATTTCTCTCTGGATTGCTATATATAATTTGTTAGTATTAATAAAACTCTTTGGCTTATCCACAAAAATTAGAGTGTAAGGACAGTCATTTAATTTTATAAAGTAAACTGCTTATTGTTACACAATTCATTCGCACTTTACTTAGTTGTTTTAAATATCAACACTATCTACGTCCACACAATTTGTATGAAGGGTTTCAATTTGAGTTATCAACTTAATTTTCTTTTCTAGTAAACTTCTACGTTTCTAATAAGTTACTTAATCTTCAGTTTACTAAGTGCATTTAGGTATTATAACAGTAAAATGAGATATATCAGTGATAGTATCAACGTAGGCTTGGTGAAGTTTTATTATTACGTAATAATTTAATCGAAAATTACTATAGTCATTGATAAATCATGGTTCTTAAGTTGTATTATTTGAGGGTGGTTAATATGTTAACAATTTTATTAACCTTAATATATTATAATTTAAAACAAATCAGATATTTATAAACAAAGATGTATAGTGCCTAACAGTGGAATCCAGGACGCGCGTTTCGTCCACTCAGCTGAGTGGATAACGCGATGGTGTTTGAAGCGAACAGTACGGGGTTCGAGTCTCAGAGTGAACATCAACTCTGAGATGCAGGCACATCCAGCTGACGAGTCTCAAATAGGACGAAATACGCGTCAAGTTGGATTCCACTGCTAGCCACTATTCATCTTTCCACATAAAGCTTGTGACTTCAGTCAATATTGAGACAATACTCACAGTATGCACATATGCCAATAAGAGACTCATCATTTGCAGTCCTAAACATCAATGTGAAGATTCAAACAAACAATAACAAGTGAATTTAAATCAGATATTTCTTGACCGCTGAAATTGATTCGAAAACAATACCCGATGATATCACCACCACTTTAGAGATATCCTAATCAAATGATGATTTAATTTTAGAGTAAGGTCCATGACTGATTCAAACAACCATGTAATTGGTACTTGTATATCATCAATCATTTCAGTCAATAAAGTATTAGTAACGTTATAAATTAAATTTTATTGATCAAATTTGAAAACATAATCTTACAAAAAAACAAGAATAATTTTTTTAACTACTGATAAACTACTGAATAAATATTTCGAATATATTGATTGATTACATAATGTTTGTTCCCTTTGAAATTCAACTTATAAATAGATATATATTCACACATTTATTCGTCCAGCTGAAGAGTCCCAATTAGGACGAAACGCGCTTCAAACTGTATTCAACTGTTAGCCACTATCCATCTTTTCACAATTGATTGATCACTGGGTGGTGATCAATCTCATGCGTGTCAGGTCCTTCTTAGTGCTGATCGAATGCTATCGATCAAGTTGCAATGTGGCCACCAGTCTAGGTGGCTCGACACTGCAGGCATTATATACATTAGGGTAACATGGTGGTTGGAGGTGGTCAACAGGAAACCCTGGACCCGGGTTTCGTGCTACTTGGCACTTGTCAGCAAGGTGTACCTGTAATCTTGAGGGAACTGATGCCCCCTGACGGATTCGATCCCGCGTCACTCAGCTTCACAGTCAGAGACGTTACCACTGAGCTATTCGGGCCGCGACCGACCTCCTGTAGGACTGAGATCTAATCACAATTGATTGATCACTGGGTGGTGATCAATCTAATGCGTGTCAGGTCCTTAGTGCTGATCGAATGCTATCGATCAAGTCACTATCCATCTTTACTTACCATGATATTTATTAGGTTAAAATATCCCAAATTTATCAACAAAAAAAAAGAATAACTGTTCACCATTATTATTATTATCATCATTAAAGTAACCTGTTAAGGATCGGGATATTTCAGGCTTTCTAACTAAAGAAAAAAAATAAGCTCCACCCTAAATTATTTCTTCTGAAAAAGAGAAAAAAAGAACAGCAAATCCATTTCAACTATGGGTTAGAAAAAAAATAATCAAATTTTTTCATTTTAATTTCTATATAAATAAGGTAAATCTTGTTACCATAGCAACAATAAATGTCCACAATTTTCAGATTATACGACGAATAGTTGATTTATACAATAAATGAGAATTTATTGTTATCAACATCTAATTTCTGGTTACATTTGAAAATAAACTTTTTATCTTAAGTTCAATTATCTATGGGTGTTATAAAGAATTTGAAGGGAATCACTCCTTCTTCATATGACCTTTACAGGAATAAAGAAGTCATAGATGAGGAACAGGTTTAACAAGAAAGAATTTTTTAAGGGAAAAGTTCATCAATCGTTAGTTTTCCTAAAGCTAGAAAGAGATGAGATGTTTGAATCTTAAATTCACCATAATTTATTGATCTAGTACAAAATGATCTATTAAGGGTTGAGCGGTAGATTTTGTCTGAATGAATATAATCAGAAGGGGATTTGTGGAGTATGAATATAAGACGATAATGATTTGTAAATTGGACGGAAAAGAACTTGATGCGGACTAATAGCTTATTTAATAAACTGAACATAAAGTTTTTCACTCAATAAACGAATGATTGTGATATATACAAGCTTTAGATTTAATTTACTAACATACTCCTGTTATCCATCTTCGAGTAACATAGGCAGACCATCAACATTCTACATCTAACTCTGTCTTGAAAAATCCTTTCTACTTGTTTACAGTTGCTATTCATATTGAAGTTACTTCTATATTTGACTTTAGTGATTCATCTGGTATACTTTCAGATCTTATTGCTTTCCCACTCTTGATTTACCTGATGGTCATCTTGATTTCTTCGATCGTTGGTGGGTTGACATCTATAGGAAGGCCTGTAGACGCTGGTTCGATGTGCGGTTTGTATAGTGGGACTGGTCTATTCAAGAGTTTTTCAAAATTTACTACCCATCAATTTCTCTGTTCTTGAATCTCAGTGATTATCTTGCCTTCTCTGTCCTTGAACGGTCTCTCGGGCATACTATATTTCCCTACCAGTTTCGTCACTGTATCATATAGTTGTCTCATATTTCCTTCTCTTGAAGCTTTTTCCGCTGTCATTGCTAGGTCTTTCACGTATTTGTGCTTGTCGTCTCTAATGCTCCCGTTCACTTGCTTGTTTGCTTCTAAATATTCAGCTTGTGCCTTAAGTTTCTCTGTTCTTGTTCGTCTGTTATTAATTGTTGCCTTCTTGTTCTTCTTCTTTTTCCTTTCTTCAATCTTGTCCAGGGTTTCGATAAAGATCCATTTATTATGATGATGCTTGTGGAGACCCAAAACCTCCTGACACGTTGAAGTTGATGCTTCTTTGATCGCTTTCCAGTTATCTTCCATCGTAGTTTCTTGTTTTTTCAGTAGATCTTGTAAAGCTTGGAAGCTGGTGTTGAGAGTTATCTTGAATTTGTTGAGTTCGTTAGTATGTCGAAGGAAGTCCATATTAAACCTTCGTAGTGCTGTTTTGCCAGTTTTCCCTGCTTCTCTAGCTTTAGTTCTATCTTGACAATTACCAGGTGGTGATCTAAAACTATGTCAACTACTCTCCCGGTTTTCACGTCTTCCACTGACCTTCTGATTTTTTTCGTAATACAATTATGATTGATCTGGTTCTCTGTTGTGTGATCCGGTGAGACACATGTGGCTTTGTGTATGCGTATGTGTGGCAACATAGTGCCACACATAACGATAATTTTGAATTCACATACATTTGAAAATCTGTCACCATACTCGTTCCTTTCTTACAGTCAGTCCATGTCGGCCCATTACACCTTCATACCCAATGTTGTCCATTCCAACTTTTTTGTTGTGGAGCCCTTCATTTTGATATCAATTAGATAAGAGGATATTGTCGATGGGCTCACCAATTTAGTGGTCTGGGATCTGACTCCAGTTAGATCAAACAAATGATCTTTATTAATTGATTGTTTTCGAAATATACATCCTGACTATTCTCGTCTATAATAATATACACTTGAATCGCCTTCATGAATAACAGGACAAAAATAAGTCAAATACGCAAATGAATTTTTAAAATACACATATTTTGTACACTCACTGATCTCGACAGACTATCAGAGGAATGAAACGAAATGACGCATAATGGAGAATACGTGTGAGCTGATACAATTTAATCAAGCATTAATCAACATTATATCCGAACAAAAAAATAATCTACAGACATGTGATGAATAGGATAAGAAGTGTATACACATACACTCATATTAACAATTCCAGGTTAATAAACGAGTAATTAACATGGTCATAATATGATTCATGATGGATGGATAAACTAGCTTGTCCGGAAGCCAGTATAACTTATGTAGGTTTAACATAGTAACCGAAACTACAGTATGTATCTCTCTATTTATATGAATTAGTTCAATGTACAATAAATGACAATGATAAATAAAACATTGTAAAATACATTTATATAAACGATTACTATTGAACTATTGTTCATATAATTCGTATATGTGTTATAATATAAACACTAAACTATTGAATAGATCTTAATCATTTTTTACTTGATTTGCCGGATACATTATGAATCAAATAACATGGTTATCTGTATTCTATACCAAAGGATATTTCATCCTTATGTTATGTTTCTTTATTTATATTCCTTCATTGGTATCCCTAAATGAATCGGATGTGACAAATGAACAAATTATTGATTATCCATCAATGAAACAAATACTCTCCAAAGTTAAGAAAGCTAAACAATTTGATGTATTGAATGATAAAGAGAAGAATAAAACAGAACCTGATGAATTAATTATAGCTCCAGTACGATTTAATCGTTTACGACGTTATTTTAGACATCAAAGACGTATGATGAGAGCACAATATAGAATGATGAGATTACAAAGAAGATTATACCGTCGACATTATCGTCGTCCATTTGGTTACTTTCCATAAATAATAATCTTGAATTATTTAAATATTCATTTTACATTATTATTACTACTTATTATTGATTGTAACGGTGATCTTTCTGATTGTTTATCAGTCAAGTTGGTGAGTTCTATTGATGAACTAATTCTATTTTCAAAATTTATTTCTCGTATCAAATGGATAAAAGGCGATTTGACATCTACTTTCTAATTAATTCTGTTTAATTTTACTGTGTATTGATGAATTTACTAAAATAAATCTTAATGAGCTGTTAGTGTTTTTATTTTAATAGTTAGAAACTTTATAAGCAAACATGGATAGTAGCTGACAGTGGAATCCAGTTTGACGCGTGTTTCGTCCTAATTGGGGACTGGTCAGAACGAAACGCGCATGAAACTGGATTCCACTGTTAGCCATTATCTATCTTTGTTTATAATGCTTGTACGCATAGTATGCACATATGTCAATTAGAGACTGACCAGTTACAATCCTGAAAACATCAATGGGAAGATTCAAACAAACCAATACTAAGTGAATTCACCATAGAAACTCTTCTAGTAGAATAGGTAAATAATCTTTAAAAATAACTTATAAGGTTTTTAAAATATTTTTCAACTGATTAAATGGTTAAGTTCATTTTGAGACGACTAATTATGCAATTTTAAATAATTAAATTAATTGTTGAATTGATGAGTCGACTACAGCTAGACCATCATGGAAAATCCGAAAGCACTAGGCGGCCGTATCGTCCGAATATGAGACTCCTCAGTAATGCTCATCTATCATCTTGCACGTGGGAATCGAACCCAGGACTTTCGGTTTCACGCGCGAACGCTTAACCTCTAGATCATTAAGTCGGCATCCGACGGTGTCAATGTCTAACTTCAACCAATCCACGATATTGCGCCACTATAAACCAATGTCACAACAGATACAGTTGGTTTCCACTGGTCACGGCTTTGCTCTAGAAGTTCAGGAAATATCTCTTGAAGTCAGTCACTAGTGAGCATATAATGATTATTATGAGATTAGAGCTTATGTGAACTCATGAATTCAACTATTAAATTAATACGATCTGCACAAAACCTCCATTCTGACAGTAATTTATTATAGTGAGGGATACGATATCATTCTCACTTTGAAGATTGCATTGAAATTTATCGCTTGATTTTTTTGTGAATAAGTGAATTCATACTTACTTACTTACTTGCGCCTGTTACCCCTCGTGGAGGAGCATAGGTCGCCCACCAGCATTCTCCATCCACTTCTGTCCTGGGCAATCCTTTCCAGTTGTTATTCATCCGTTTCATAACTACTTATTCCTTCAAATTCCAGGGCAGAGTTTAAATGTTTTGAATTACTTTTTTTGATTAGCGTTTTTTAGCGAGTTAGTTTTTCTACGGGTCGTTAACCGCATGTCCAACCCTCCTCCTTTACCCGGGCTTGGGACTGGCAGTAACTCTAGAAGAGCTACAGGCGGAGTTCATGTAGGTAACATATAGGTACATGTAGGTAACCATTCAGAGTTTGTTAAACTGTTACCTCTAAAACTGAAGGATTATAATTTTCAATTTCTGATATTAAATAAGTTCTGTCAAACTACCAAGAGCATCAAGAAAGTATTTTTTTAACGAAACAGATAAAGTTTTGGTGAACAGGACTCTGAAGAAGATCTACAAAAGCAGTCTGATCAAATAATAGATAAGTACACCTCTTATAACATTCTAACCATATATTCTCAAAACAAACTTCCAAACATTTATATAGTTTTATTCAGACATGAATGGCTTTTAGGTCTATAGGAGAAGTAGAAAGTTTATTGTGGGGACTGATATGTTAAATGTACGAAATTTTCAAGAATAGTCTATGAAGTTTACTGACCAAATCCTTGAGATGACTGGAAATTATTTTTGACATGTTTAGGCTGTAGGAAACAATTAGTATTTTTTTCTGAATGAGAATCTTACAGTTCGTTGTTTGTTACAATATGGTTTGTTCATTGTCTATCTCAGTAAAACGTTTGTAAGAGACAATATGAGATGCTTTGACTGAAATCGGAAAACTTTAAATTACACTATCTAAAGCAGTCTATATCGCCAACTGACTTTGCTTTGTAAAACGATTATAGGTGAAGATCAAAGAACGGTTTAGTAATTTTAGGGTATGGTGGAGAAGATTGATAGCACAGGTAGATGATTTTGATGGAGTTTTGTCCCCTATGCTCTGAGAACAAAACTCCATGAAAAGATTAGGGTATATTTGACTTAAAGATATTGTATTGTATCAAAACGTCTAAAGCTTTTAGCTTACATGCAACCTATTTTTTTCTTTTTTGATGGGCACTATCAACTTCACTTACTTTTCTACTTCGACGAGAGTAAGCAGATTCACTGACATACAAATTAATCTTATGAATAATTTCATACCTTCAGCACAGTCCTTAAATTATAGTTACATTATAAAGATCAGAACTAACATTGACATAAATAACCTGTACATATATATTTCTATATAACCGCTTGTCAATTACTTGATTATCAACAAACCATAAAGTAACGAAGTACCAGGTAAAAATCTGACTTGAATTATTTGAAATGGTGTGGCTAATGAATTTGTTTAGGTGAACTTTTCCCCTTATGATTGTTACAATCTTAGGCGGGAGTTGGGGACTATTAATTCTTTGTGAGTTAAACAAAACCTTCTGTTGACCTAACATTTATTCTCCTTACAATTTCACTAGTGGAATAAGATATAGTCATAGGCGTAACTAATTTATGTCAGTTTTAGAGGATAACTAACCGTCAATGTAGCGAACAAATGATAGTAGTGATTTTATTTTGCGGCCAGATTGTGGTAAACTATCCCATCTAATGGAAAAGTTAATTACGAAGCAATTCGTATGGAAATGAAATCCAGAATACGATAATTTTGCATTCGGTATAGAGTTTTGAAGAAGAAGATTAATTTTGTTCAAAGTCTACGCTGCCCTATGGAGTTGAATCCAAGTGTAATGCATCTGCATTTTTTATTTTAACGCACAATAGTTGATAAGAGTATGCAGTATGGATTGCCGCAGGTCAGTTTCTGACATAAATTTATTCTTTCTGGGAACACTACACAGAATTAAAGTTTAGTATTCTAGGATTGATTAGACACAATACTCACATTAAAATATATGAACCATTGTTCGGGAAATTACGTAGTATACAACTAAGAAGTCACTGAAACTTAAAAATCTGTGTTGAAACATTATATGAGAAAGACAAGTTCATTGCAGCGTTAAACCTAGATAACACTTTACTATTTATAGAAAAGTTGAAAATGGGAAAATGTTAACCAAAGTGAAACCATCCGAATTTCTCACTGTAAAGCTCCAAACTCTATTTTGCACACGGTGACCTAGCTGAGCTTCATACTGATACAAGTTTGTATTTAATTCAACTCATGAGGAGAAAATGAATGAAAATTTCTTCGTTCTGTACTTTTTAAAATGACAAAAGATTTCAAATGATCAGGAGGTAAATCCTACTGTAGGAATGGCAAAGAAATATATTCTGTCGACATCATAACCTTGAACTCAGCCTATTGATTATTATTTCTATTCCGTAAGCTTTCGTAATTGAGAAAATTTTTCTTAACAACAAAAATCTGATATCCCCCTTTGATTCCTTCTTTACCCTTAATTATTTCTGGTATTATTTCATTTAGTTCTTTTCAAGTAATTTCCATTTAAGCTACTGATTAAATGAGTTTTTTTGGTGAAAACATTGATAATAGAAAATTTTCATAAGTCACTGACACTAACTAACTTAGAATAATGAACTTTCAAAGTTGGATCATTTGTGAGGTAATGAATGAAGATTGTTGACAAACTCCAAACTAAAGAAAAACATCGTTTTAATACTTTCTAGTTCATAGATGATGTTGGTTTGTGACTAAAACGTTTTTATGTAGCTTAGGCTATAATAGTTGATACCACTTCTAATATATAATAATGACAATCTTCTAAAGATACCTCTCCATCTTAAGTTGAGATCTTTCTGAAAAATATTTGTAACTGAGGAATGTTAAATTTGGTTTTTAATTTAGTTTCCTTCTACACACAAATTCAGGATCATTTTGTATTTCAGTGAGGACGGCACTATTAGAATACTGAATCGATATCAAACTTTGAAAATGTTCAACTTTAGTCAAGATAACGGAACAGTCATTTAATTCTATGACAGAGCTTCTATATCCTTGCCCGATATGGCTAAACATCGTAGGTTACGGTTTCATTTTTCAGTATTATCAATCAAATA
This sequence comes from Schistosoma rodhaini, assembly GCA_944470415.2. NCBI lineage: Eukaryota > Metazoa > Platyhelminthes > Trematoda > Strigeidida > Schistosomatidae > Schistosoma > Schistosoma rodhaini. The sequence continues at coordinate 1,743,609 of OX104038.1, forward strand.
GTATTTAAATAGTAAGCTAATTTTTCTAATAAAACCTATGTTAAAATCGTAAGCGAAGATGGATAGTGTCTAGCAGTGGAATACAGGTTGCGTGTTTCTTCCTATTTGAGACTCATCAGCTGGATGTACCTGCATCTCGGAGTTGATGTTCATTCTAGGACTCGAACCCAGTCCCGTCCACTTCAAATATCATCGCGTTATCCACTCGGCCACTGAGTCCTGATAGCCACTTGCTTGTGCAATGGGGTGAAGTTTAAATTCACTTAGTATTACTTGTTTGAATCTTCCCATTGATGTTTGGGACTGCAACTGTTAAAATTGAATAATCTCCGTCAATTGGTGATTTAATTAAAGTTTATACAAGGCTTTTGTTTACACACATATACGCAGAACAATACACACTTTACAATCTTAACACGTGTATTTTTACTAAGTTAGAGATGTTTTAAATTCTTGCACAATAGAAAATAATTTTTTTCGGGTAAACATGGTAATTGCAAGCATTTATGAACTAGAATGACAGTTTGGAGTATTATAAGACAATACTTCATTGCCTACAGTGTATAACTGTGTAAAATTCCACATGGTTTAAATCCTCCGGTCACGGTTTAGTATTAGAACTCAAGGAATTGAATCTAGAAGCCAATCACTAGTGAGCCAATGATTTTTATAATGAAGGATTTCATGAAAATCATAAGGCGTTCAAAGACATTTTATAGCAAATAGATCATCTTGAGATCACAGTAGAAAACCAACAAACACTGAGCGACCATTTCATTCTGGTATATGACTCAATATTGGTAAATCAAGACTATGCATTCGGTAGTTGAACCCGTGTTTTCAATGGTAGTCTAATAAAGTTTAATTAATCAGCTCATGATACAAAGTCTTTGAAAACTATTATCTCCATCATATCCTACAGTGACGTGCTATCAATTATTGTTAAATCTTACGTTAATATTGTGAATGAAACCGTACGTAACAGTAAAATATAACTCCAGAGACTGGTAATGTTTTACAAATTATTATCAGTTATAAAACAATACAGTGAATTCATGCTATTATAGCAGTTATCCTACACCCAATTTCGATAATGGTTAATTTTGGTTAAGACCTTTTATTAACTTGACAGAAAATGCTATTTCAACAGTAACAATCCGCATGTTTCTTTGTGCCCTTACGATCACTAGTGCACATGACAGACTCTAGTTAAAAGGTTGATTGCTTAAATATCACTCGATGATTCATCGTCCTCCCCATATATGTATGTACTCAAATCCTATTATTAGCCTTTACTTTGCCTCTATGTGCCTTTATGTAATTTGACTATGAATTAGCCGATGTATTTGCACACACATACATATTCACCTCTATGCTTTAAATTCTCTCGATGTGCTTATATCTTCGTGATCAGCGCTATCAGCTAGTAAACTGTAGTTGCCGTGTCTCTTTTTGCCTTCTGATTTCAACCATCGTTGAGTTTTATATAGTATCGGTTACGAGAGTGTTCAGTTAACGAAGCAAAGCCGTGACACCATAAAATCAATTGAAAATATTCATTCAGTTCATGCTTCCCAACTGTAGATAAACATCTGTCAAGAGACCTTTACAACCCCGGCTACCTTGGAAACCATTTTCATTTTGTGATTGCTCAGAAGATATTACACAAATTCCGCTTAAAATGTTATTCGTCATCATTTCACAATCCTGATGATTATTCATTTCGTCTAAATTCTTGTTGAGATATCATTTAACACAAGAATTCAACATACTCATTTCGTTCTATTTACGAATAGTTTTCTTCTCTTCATATACCTTTTTATGAAACTAAACTAGCCATAATTTAATAAATATGATATTTGTCACAAACTGATATCTCCTATAGAACTGTTTAGGTCTTTCTTCTCCACAGAGAACTCCGTATAAGTCTGCACATAACATGAGATAGAGTATTATCAAATATTAAAATGAGGGTGATCTTCAAACAATTTAGCGATCTATACAATAAATTCGACTTCTTATCTATTTTCTATAATAGTTCACACTATTGAGGAGATCGAACCAAAGATACGTGGAACTTGTACGAGCGGTCTAGAGCAACTATCGGTTCTGTTTTTCTGCCTAGCCCAGCCAGTTAAGTCCATAACACCAATAGCAACTTCGGCTATATGAATCATTATTCTGAAACATACTCGGTTTATATACCAAACAGACAGACCACATCGTACCATAAAATAGAAAATAACATTTGTACAAGATTTAGTCAAATGTGGCTGTGAATGTGGGTGGTAGTAATCAATAGACTGGGGATAACTCAAGAATGGTAAATTGTATAACAATGGTTCGTAGGTCAAAATAAAGCTTATAATAGGAGGAACATGAATATGAATAGTTTAGTTAATTAACAATTACACGATAGGAAATATACATATCATATTTGTCCATAAATAGTTCTCAAAAGTTACCATTCATAAATCTTCTCGGGATATAACAATTATTATTATTTCGAATGATTCCGTAAAATTTATATTAAGTGTATAGAATGATTGTCTATGACCTAGTTTTCAATGTACAAAAGAAAGGCGATCTCAACAAGTGTGATAACTACAGGGGTATCACTCTTCTCTCAATACCTGGAAAAGTCTTCAACAGGGTATTATTAAACAGAATGAAGAACTCCGTAGACGCCCAACTTTAAGACGAATAGGATGAATTCCATAAGGATTGATCATGTGCTGACCAAATCTCAACTCTACGGATCAATGTGGAACAATCAATTGAATGGAATTCATCACTTTACATCAACTTCATTGACTACAAGAAAGCATTTGATAGTGTGAACAGGTGTGGTGTTTGAATGAAACAATGATTTCTTTGTATTGATGACTGTTTTGATTTTGATTTCCAAATACAGTACATTCGTTCGTTCTCATCTAATACTTCTTAATTAAATTGCTGGGATTACTAGGTCATACTATAATTCAAATTCTTCAACTCATCATAACAGGACAATACAATGAAGGTAACTTAGATACTGAGGAGGATGCTGAAGAGTCCGATAATAGGACAAAATGGCCATTCAATGCTTCCAGGTTTTCCATGGTGGTCTAGCTTCAATTGAATCATGATCTCAACTATATGAAATTGAATAAATGTCTCTGATCTAGTTTTTAATATATCACCATATATATTGTCCATTTCAAATATAATTAACACGGTTGTTTAAAACTTTCAAAATTGACATCAACATTATTTAAAATATAAACAATCAAATAGACTTCAATATTAAAACTATTTTTATCATTACATAGTTTACTACTTATATGTACTTTTAATATAACTTGACCACTCTCTAAATATGGATAGATGAATGGATTGAATAGATGAGGGGAAAAAAACACACCTTGGTGATGATAATAATAAAATCGACTAATATAAATAGTCACTAAGAGCTTGGCCTTATAATGAATTAAATATTGAATATTACAAAATGACATTCCCTTCAGGATTATTATCCTTTATGTGTTACATAAGTTTTGCATTATATTTTAATGATTTCATACAAACTTCAATGAGTTCTACCATTCAATATCCATCAATGAATCAGATTTTTTCAAAAGTTAAAGAAATTGAAGATTCAAAGAATGAAGTATTCAATGAAAGTGAATCAAAGACATTAGTGATCCATCCGGTAAGATCTGGTCTCTTTAGAAGATCTAGACGAAATGATAAGGATAAACATAATAAAAATCGTAGAAGAAGAGATCGTCATAAGAAAAGTTTACGTTATGTATCAAAAAAGAAAGTATTTGATAAGAAATAATTTCATTGAAATGATTTATACTACTTAAATGAAAATTTTTTTGATTTTATACATTGAAACAATATTGATACTATTTGTAAGTTTAAATGAGATAATCATACGTGTCTTATATAAACAATCATTTTATTTGGAATCTAAACCTAGCAACTATCATTCTATGTTTCTTAAATGTTTCCCATTTAAATACCCTTTTGATTATGAACTCAGTTTATTAAATTAAGACTTAAAGAGATTAACTTGTTCATGAGATTTGTTTAAATAAACATTTGTAATTTAATGAACAGTTTTTGAATTTATAAAATTGAAATCATGAGTCAATTGAAACTAGACCACCAAGGAAAACTTAGAAGTACTGGACGGGCGTTTCGTTTTATTGTGGGACTCCTCAGCAGTGAGCATCCACGATCCCACACTCGAGAGATTCGAACCCACGACTTACCAGTCTCGCGCCTTAGCAATTAACCGATGTTGTGAATGTCTAACTTCAACCATTCTACAAAGCTGAGCAATTGTTCACCAATGAGTTGTTATATCATAACAGACGTGGTTGAACTCCACTTGTCACAGCTTCTCACTAGAACTCCAGGAAATATCTCTTGAAGTCAGTCACTAGTGGGCATATGATTATGATCAGAAGGGATTTTTGTAGAGATTTCAGTATTTTCATAGTTCAATTCATGAGTCAATTGAAGATAGGCCATCATGGAAAATCTGGAAGCACTGGACGGCCGTATCGTCATATTGTGGGACTCCTAAGCAGGGGTTTTCCTTGGTGGTCTAGCTTCAATTAACACAAGATTTCAACTATGAAAATACTGAAATCTCCACAAAACCCCTTTATAATTGATAAAGTGTTAAAAATTCACTTTTTTTATATGTTTGATTATTAACTGACTAAAACTAAAACATAACAATGTCAAAATATAGATAAACATTCTGCCTTTGATGTCAGTCACGTGATTGGGAAATGAGAAACTAAGTACATGATATTTATTAGAGTAGCTGATCACCAAGCAGTAACTACTGTCATTTTTTCTAGTTTAAAGTATCAATATGATTAGATCATTCAAGTTTACCAAATTTCAACAATCTTTTAGCACTTAAGTGAGTATGCTATTATATTTAAGTAGTGTAGACTAGTCAATGGACAGGAACTGAATCAATAGATTTTGAATAGTCAAAATATAGTAGATTAAAAAGTAAAAAAATCAATTTTACTTCCCAGTCTTACAGAAGGTCTTTTACGAGTTCAGTTAGTCAACGATAACTTCTCTTACTCCAACAAAGATTGAAGGAAGTTCCAATCACCCTGAGAAGTATCACATCCTTCTTCCTTCAAATAAACGACTACTGGACTACGTGAAAACAAAGTTTTGCATCAATTTGTTCTGAATATACTTGTTTCCTATGGTTCCTTTTTCAATAAATGCCTTTGTTTGCATAAATTCAGGCTGATGTTTTTTTTATACAGAAAAGACATAGAATCTGGAAATACAAATTTAAAACTATGAATAAGTACATGACACTTTTCGTCAAACTTTTAAATCAAGTTGTAGGGCCAGTGAAATATCACTGAACCCTAGCCAAATCATCCGACAGTTGGGTCACTAAATATCAAACAGGTCATCGATCCCCGTCAAGGTCAAGGACAGTCAACGCGCAACAGTTAGTCATACACCATGGACTGGCCCATGAGGCAGTAGTTCTACTTTCGCTTGTATCTACTTTAACTAATATATTCCTGTAATAACGTCCTTTGTGTTGTACAGTCTTCAAAGCATCGATGGTCCCTTGATACGTAAGGTATTGATCACGAAATGTGACTTCGAAGTTAACTTGTCCGTTACCCCGTTCCCGTCTAACTCAAGTAAGCCTCCAATCGTTCGACATAGATCATCAATGCTTATGGTCTACAAAGTGTTTCATTTCTGACGATTCCCCTAGCTCAAAAAGCTACAAGATCTTTGTACAATTTCCAGGAATATTTATATTTTATGAATAAACGTTAAAGTTATACTGTTTTTTTTCATGCTAATCGTCTTGTATTCAAAGTGAAGAACATTTCCTCTTGACTATGTATCTTTTTTTTCTCTTCTTATCTATGAGACGAAGGTTTATTCCGTTGAAATTAGGTGGAACTACAATAATCTTGTGTAATCTTCATTTTAATCAAGTTTCAGAAAGGATTTCCGTAACTTCTTTTTTTTTTAAAAAAAATTCGTAAATACATTCGTTTTTATAAACATTTTAAGAGGGGGGAGTTGTGGAGATTTTAGTAATTTTATATCGTTAAAATCATGAGTCAATTGAAGGTAGACCACCCAGGAAAACCTGGAAGCAATTTAACCACGAAAAAATTGTTATACTGGGATGGTAGAGACTGGGACTTCAAGTGTTGTTGTCAATTTATCTGCGAATAGAAAACTACTTCTGAACCATTGAAGTTTTGCCTTTTTATTTGCCAGAATATTCGTAAATTTTGAAAAATCATGATGGATGATAAAGGAGTATAATTAACTTTTTTTATCTATATAGCATAGAAAATGATTCGAAATCAGCAAATCAATAGTAATACTATTTGGAACTAAGACAGTAATCTGTAAGTCTTTAATTGAAGGTTACCATTGATACAATTGAGATGATGGAGAAGATTTGTAGCTCAGGTGAATGATTTTCATGGAGTTTTATTTCATCAGCTGGACGGTTTGGTTGTGAAGATTTCATAGTTCTTCTGTACGACATCATCAGTACAAACTTCAGGTACTAAACCATCTACATGAGAGAACAAAACTTCATCAAATAATACAATTATAAGGGATTTCCAACTAAGTGGTTGGTATTGAAAGGGTGTTAAATAGTCGTCAATTTACTGAAGTAAGAAAAGTCTCATAACAATGATTTCGTGTGGGTGAAACGATCGGTTATTTTAAGAATAATTATAACTCACAAATTGATTATTTATATGAGTGCTTCAAAATGATTATATCTTCCATTAGTGAATATCGTACAGCCAATAATTCATTTGTTTAACTTTCCATTAATAAAAATAGTATACTTTTAGTATCTTAGTCAGTAGAAAAATTAAATTTTCTGACGTTTCGTAACTTAGTGTAGGCCACTTCTTCAGAGAAGATTCGATTTACTCAATGCTCAATTTATTAGAAATTACCAGATCAAGTTTTGGTCATTATACCTACAAACTTTTCATCAGTCTTGTAATTATATAATATTTTAATTCTAGTTATTAAATTTTAAAACATTTGAAGTAAATGTCTGCTTGAATATCTGAGCTATTTGAATATCTGCCATTTGGATATATCAACAAGTTATCTGTTTTCTTGTTTGTTTTAATACATCATTATGCCAATTAGTCTTATAACCTATTCAGGTGAGTTTGTGAAACGTTTACAGCTTTTCGCTGTACAACATATTAAAGAGTCCAATTAGAGATATTGTGGTTGCGGGCAATATACATCGAAGACAATACACATTATTCAAATGTCGATTGCTGAACTACTAACATCTAACTTGCGACCACTCAATACTTATCGTAAATACCGATCAAAAAAAAGAAACGGGAACTCGCTGAAATGAATTGTTCTGAGTAACTTATTCTGTATCAAAAATGTGATATTGAATAAAGCCACTAATAATAACAATCAATTGCAGTCTTAAACAACAATGGGAAGGTACATGTAAACAACACCAAGTGAATTAAAACTTCACCCGATCGCACAAGCAAGTGGTTATCAGGACTCATTAGCTAAGTGGATAACGCGATGGCGTTTGAAGCGGACAGTACTGGGTTCCAGTCCCAGAGTGAACATCAACTCTGAGACGCAAGTACATTCAGCTGACGAGTCCCGAATAGAACCTGGATTCCACTGCTATCCACTATCCATCTCTGCTTATAAAGCTAGTGACTTCAGTCAATATCGAGTCAGTCCGCACAGAATGCCCATATGTCAACAAGAGATTGATCAATTGCAGTCCTAAACAACAATGGGAAGATAACAGTAAGCAATAATTTACTCTATAGCATGCAAGTTTGGATTTATAAAGTAGATCAATAAATAAATCGAATTCGTTTTTGTCTTTATACTAAGATACTAATCATCTTCATATCCAACCTCTTATGTTTTATTAATGTGTTTCATTTTTATTGAAATAATATTCTGATTTCTTAAAACAATATACAGTGATGAGCATATTTGAATAAAGACTTCTCTTTTAATGATCGAGAAAAACGTTTGGTTACATTTTCATTGAACATAAAGTCTTTAGATTAGAAGGGGTTTTATGGAGATTTCTGTATTTTCATAGTCAATTGAAGATAGACCACCATGGAAAACCTGGAAGCACTGGGACTCCTCAGCAGTGTGCATCCACGATGGCGCGAGACTGGTAGGTCCTGGGTTCAAATCTTGCGAGTGCGGGATCTTGGATGCGCTTTGCTGAGGAGTCCCACAATAAAACAAAACGGCCGTCCAGTGCTTCCAGGTTTTCCATGGTGGTCTATCTTCAATTGACTATGAAAATAAAGTCTTTTGTTGGATGTCGGTTTATCGGATACATGATATGTCCTTCAGTCATGGTGTTACTATTATTCTACTTCATTATCAGTAGATGGATTATTTGTAATGGACAATGATAAAATTAACCAAGTGTCAACTGAAAATATTTTTAGTTGAATAAAGGAGTTTGATCAACACAATAGTTATGATAGGATAAATGAAATGGAACCTGCAAGATACTCCGAAAGTCGATGTTGCATTTTTTTAGTTAGTTCAACTCTAGTTTTTTATGAATAAGCCTTGAACTTCGACAAAGATCATATTTCATTGATCTCAAACAGTAAGCGTTAGAAAACAACAGAAAGTTTGAACAAAATGATTCTGTTTATTTCTTGCTTTATATATTTGGTATTACCAGGGTTAAACTACACAAAAATAGTAATGGTTACAATAGTGACGAGAATTATAAATTAAGCGTCAGAGGTAAATAAATGAGAACAATCTTATTTTTAAGTATAACTTGAATTCATGTACTCAAAAGTGAGAGGCTCTCTAAATTAAGTGTATTAACTATCGTTTGACTTTGTATTGAACGAAACACGGGTAGGGACAACGGATGTATTCAAGCACAAATTACAAACTATCTCACTAAATTCTGATAAACATACAGTAAATAGTTAATTTGCAAAATAACCATCAATTGTCTCAATCTTCACTGTTCCTTCTGCAAATATCAATCCATAGTCTCCGACTATTATTGTTCATGCATTTTCATACCAATTGCGCTTCATTCCTGTTCGTTCCTTATCGATCTTTTACCAAAATACATTCTATGTCTAATCATCATCATATACTACTTATGTAGATATAAGTAGACCACACCACAACTTCACATACAAATAATGTGGTTTTATTTATACAATATCATCTATCAACAAACCTATGGTTTTTGATTCATCGGTAACCTACCAAATGACATTAGTTTTGAATAAAGAAGTAACATTAAATATCTTCAGAAAATCACTTAGTTTAATAATGATAAAATCTGAAATGATATTATTCAGATATGAAGTAAACTTACTTACTTATTTACTTTCGCCTGTTACTCCCAATGGAGCATAGGCCGCCGACCAGCTTTCTCCAACCCACTCTGTCCTGGGCCTTCTTTTCCAGTTCTTTCCAGTTCTTGTTCATTCTTCTCATGTCTGTCTCTATTTCTCGGCGTAATGTGTTCTTTGGTCTTCCTCTTCTCCTTCGACCTTCAGGATTCCATGTGAGGGCTTGTCTTGTGACACAATTGGGTGATTTCCTCAAGGTGTGCCCAATCCACTTCCAGCGCTTCTTCCTGATTTCTTCCTCCAATGGACGGAATCTGGTTTGTTGTCTCCCACAGTAACTTGTTGCTGATAGTGTCTGGCCATCGGATCCGAAGTATCTTGCGTAGACAGCTGTTAATAAACACTTGTATCTTCTGGATACTGGCTTTCGTAGTTCTCCACGTCTCTGCCCCATACAGAAGAACTGTCTTCACATTTGTATTGAAAATTCTAACCTTGGTGTTGGTTGACAATTGTTTTGAGCTCCAGATGTTTTTCAGCTGTAGGTATGCTGCTCTTGCTTTGCCCATCCGCGCCCTCACATCTGCATCTGATCCATCGTGTTCATCAATGATGCTGCCCAGATATGTAAAGATTTCCACATCCTCCAAAGCTTCTCCGTCAAGTGTAATTGGATTGGTGCATATGAAGTAAAACGTAGGGAATTTTACACTGAGTAATCAGCCACTATAACAACTAGTTAATTTTCATGTAGGGGTTTACTTGAGGTCATTTTAACTTGTACATTGAATGTGTTGTCAAGGTTTTATTGAAAAACAATGGATAGTGAATGGCTTCTTCGCCTATTGTAAGATTCTAATATTAAAAGTAACATCAAAATGTTATAAATACTACTTAATTGTTGTTTAATTTAGTAGTTGATTGTTTGATTATTCAGAAAAATGTCAGTACTTTTTAGGTGAGATCATTTATTGGTTTATAATAAAAGTGAAATTTTTTGTCTACGCACTGAATTGTGTGTATGTACAATTAGTCACTTGATTACTCTATGTAAAATGTATGATATTTAATTAAGCATTTAGTTTGAAAAGATATTCAACGAGAGTTGTTTATTCTTGCGCAAGAGAAGCATATTCACAATTGAAGAACATCTGGAACTCAAAGTAACTGTCAATCAACACCAAAATAAGAATTTTCAATACAAATGTTAAGACAGTTCTACTGTATGGGGCAAAAACTTGCAGAACTACGAAAGCCATAATTATACAGAAAATACAAGTGTTTATTAACAGTTGTCTACGCAAGACACTTCGGATCTGTTGGTCGGACACTATCAGCAACAACCTATTGTAAAAGAGAACAAACCAGATTCCATCCAGTGGAAAAAAGAATCAGGAAGGAGAGCTGGAAGTGGATAGGACATACACTGAGGAAATTACCCAACTGTGTCACAATGCAAGCCCTCACATAGCATCCTCAAGGCCAAAGGAAAAGAGGAATACTAAAGAACGCATTACACCGAGAAATGGAGACAGATACGAAAAGAATGGATGACGGGTAGATAGAACTAGAAAGGAAGGCCCATGACAGAGTGTGTTGGAGGATGTTGGTTGGCGTCCTATGTTCCATTGGTAGTAACAGGTGTAAGTAAGTAAGTAAGTAAGTTTATTCTTTGCAAAGGGACCTGTTTATCGTTTTAAATAATGCTGCATACTGATACTGAGCTTAAATATTATATCCAGTGTTGTATAGCATTTCAGGTATATGAAAGCTCTGAAAGATGAAAGTATAAATGTATATATACAAAAGTACAATTATTTATCTGTCTCTTTCATGAACGCTGAGATGCATTAAAGTAATTGGATATTCAGGTAATTGCAAGCGCATTTCCATACTTCACTTAAAAAATTCAAAATAACTAGTGATTGTTAAATAGATGAGCAAATAACGTTAGTTTTCGAAATCTTCTAACACAATATGTATCAAAGAGTTCATTTTTCGAATTAACGTGTTTTGGTCGATATTCGATATTATCTTTAAACTTCATATATTGTTCGTCCTGGTAACCGTTACTCGATAACAACCCAATAGTGTATAAATCAAAAGGCCAATAATAAATTTTGATTACGTTTATTATTGAACCACGCACAGATATCCAAAATTACAGGCATATTAAGCAAGCATGAAAGAGTAGTGTCGTAAAGCAAGCGAGCGATTGAGTCAATGAACAAGTGTGTGAATTAACAAGTCAGCAAGTTAACGAGTAAGCGGGTCAGTGAACAGAAGATGTATATATATATATATATATATACGTGAGGTGCTACAATGGACGAATGTAAATTGCTATAATTAACAAGTTTTGACTGATTCATGTCTTTTAGGTAAATTAATTTAAGGAGCTATAATGCAACTTTTATCTTTCTGTTCTGATTAAATTATTCAGTAGTGACATATATGGACAGTTACGATATAGAGCTTATGTTTGACGTTTTGCTCTGTGGTTAAAAAAATGGATATTATCTGGAAAATTATAATCGGAGTGGATAGTGCTAGCAGTGAAATACAGGACGCCAATTTTGGGACTTGTCAGCTGGATGTACCTGCATTTCATAGTTGATTATCACTCTTGGAATCGAACCTAGTACCGTTCTCTTCAAACGACATCGAGTTATCCACTTGACTACTAAGTCCTGACGAGTCCATAATAGAACGAAATGCGCATCCTGGATTCCATTGCTAGCCATCAGCCATTACTTACTTACTTACTCACTTTCGCCTGTTACGCCCAATGGAGCATAGGCCGCCGACCAGTATTCTCCAACCCACTCTGTCCTGGGCCTTCTTTTCTAGTTCTATCCAGTTCTTGTTCATTCTTCTCATGTCTGTCTCTATTTCTCGGCGTAATGTGTTCTTTGGTCTTCCTCTTCTCATTTGACCTTCAGGATTCCATATGAGGGCTTGTCTTGTGACACAATTGGGTGATTTCCTCAAAGTGTGCCCTATCCACTTCCAGTGCTTCTTCCTGATTTCTTCCTCCAATGGACGGAATCTGGTTTGTTGTCTCCCACAGTAGGTTGTTGCTGATAGTGTCTGGCCATCGGATCCGAAGTGTCTTGCGTAGACAACTGTTAATAAACACTTGTATCTTCTGGATACTGGCTTTCGTAGTTCTCCACGTCTCCGCCCCATACAATAGAACTGTCTTCACATTTGTATTGAAAATTCTAACCTTGGTGTTGTTTGACATCAGCCACCCTTGCTGATAATCCATATGAATTAAAAGCAATATCAAGGCATTCCACACAAGATGCACATACACCAATAAGAGACTGATTAACTACAGTTCAAACATCAATGAGAAGATTCATGGGAAGAACACCAAGTGAATTTATCTGGAAAATTGTTATGAGATTTCACTACTTAGTTTGACTTTATCTCAGACCAGTTTTTACATATGATTTATTTCATTTTTCGAAGGAAGTCGTATCATTTTATACCTTTTCATTATAAACTTTACTAACTGAATGATCACTTTCAAGGATTATGATCCTTAGTTATACTCGGTTTATATTTTATTAAGCGATCATTAACCCCAATAATGCTAATAATAAGATTACTTTCTATTCACTTTGAAAAGAAACAAAATTTATTTTAAAAAACATATAGAAGTTTCCCTATAAACAACTGGTTGTATTTGTAACTTCTTTCGGATAGTTAGTAGGTAAATCATAGTTTTAAGAGGGTATTTGGCATGTAAACCTTCAGACTTTTGTCTGAACAAAGGATTATTATTAGGTTGGTTTTCTCGCATTGATTCTAGCGAAGGAAGAAATCAGGAAATGGCTCTGGAAGTGGATAGGTCACATATTGAGGAAATCACCCAACTGCTTCAGAAGACAAGCCCTTACATAGAATCCTGAAGGTCAAAGGAGAAGAGGAAGACCAAAAAACACATTACACCGAGAAATAGAGACAGACATGAGAAGAATGAACAAAAATTGGATGGAACTAGAAAGAAAAACCCATGACAGAATGTATTGAAGAATGTTGGTTGGCGGCCTATACTCCATTGGGAGTAACAGGCGTAAGTAAGTAAGTAAGTAAGTAATTTTTTCGCATTAGACAAGTTAACCAACAGTTCATAAAGTCCAGGAACTTTTAAAATTTTCTTTTCATGATTTGTCAATTCACTAATCTCTTTAAATATCTAAAATACTTTTAGCTTATTTTTAGTGAAAATAATTAACTTTTATGTGTTTTAAAACAAACTAATGACATTTTGGTTAGCAGAGATGGATAGTGGCTAGCAGTGGAATCCAGGACGCGCGTTTCGTCCTATTTGGGACTCGTCAGCTGGATGTACCTGCATCTCAGAGTTGATGTTCACTCTGGGACTCGAACTCAGTACCCTCGATTCAAACGCCATCGCGTTATCCACTCGGCCACTGAGTCCTGATAGCCACTTGCTTGTGCGATCGGGTGAAGTTTAAATTCAACTTAGTATTGTTTGTTTGAATCTTCCCATCGATTTGTTAGGACTGCAACTGGTCAGTCTCTGGGTATTTTTCATACAGACTTTAAGATGTATGTTGTATCTTCAGTTTTATTCGTTTCAGCTTATGTTAGTTGTGAGTCACGAACTACTCAAATTGTTTTGGTATTTAACGTAATCAATTAATAACTTTAAACGGCAGCAAATGACAGATCCAACCCTTCAACAGTTATCTTCAACTATGGAACCCAAAAAGTAGGCAACAGTGCGATAGACCAGGAAGGAATGAAGAGCTGTTTTGTTTTACTATACAACTCTACAACAGTGTGTATTTATAACTCCAAAAGTAATCAAACCCTTAACCTTTAGGTCCTGCATGATACTGTTAGCTTTCACATCACTAATTCGCTATCAAACGCTGAATAATTTGGTGGTCAACGTCAGATGTGGTGTTTTTATGTCTACTCATACGTAAAACCGATGGCGTAAATAACAACTCATTTTCAAAATAGAATCAAATAATTGTCCAGTGACGCTTAATTTATTTTATATTTCTTCGTTTGACGTTACTTTGAATATGTAATTACTGTCAAATATTTTATGTTGCTGAACAAACATTCAATTCTCAAACAGCTGATTCTTAAATATCTAACAAAAACTTAAAGTGACTTGTGTTGTAGTGAACGAGAACATAAGTGGAAACAATCGAATGTATTTGAATACATAATTACGGAACATTTTAGTAAAATTTGAGAAACATACCGTAAATATTTCATTTGCAAAATGTCAGTCAATCGTTTTAAACTTTTTTTTTCCTTCATTTTCACACCAATCATTCTTTGTTCTGGTTCACTTTTCTTAGATTTTCTTAAACTTCTTACTTTCATGCATAGCGTTTTTAAACGAATTAGTTTTCTATGGGATGGGATCGTTAACCCCATGCTCAACCCTCCTCCTTTATCCAGGCCTGGGACCGGAACTAGCCCAGAGAGGAGCTACAGGAGGAGTTTCTTAATCTTCGACCCCCAGGTATTTCACTTTCTCCACAAAAACCCCTTCTGATAATATTAATAATCACATGCTCACTAGTGACTGACTTCGAGAGATTTTGCCTTGAGTTCTAGTGAGAAGCAGTGACCGGTGGAGTTCAAACCACGTCTGTTGTGAGATATCAACTCACTGAAAACATTGGTGAATGGTTGCTCATTTTCGTGGATTGGTTGAAGTTAGACATTAGCATCGTTGAATATCGGCTTAGTGGTTCTAGAGGTTCAGTGTTCGCGCGAGAGACCTATAGGTCCTGGGTTCAAATCTCGTGAGGCGGGGTCGTGGATGCTCACTGCTGAGGAGTCCCACAATAGAACGAAACCCCAGTCCAGTGCTTCCAGGTTTACCATGGTGAACTAGCTTCAATTGACTAACACTTTCAACTATTTCACTTTCGTTTGATGATACATACTACTTATATCTGTCGATATCAGTAGCACATGCCACAATATTATGTAATATAATCAGAAGATAAGAAAAGAAACTAATCATGGATAAATTTATATTATACTCAATAAACTAGTGACAAGTAAAATTGATTTGTTTGTTTCTAAATACATTTAAACAATTAATGATGGTTTCAATCAGTTTTCTTTCTTATTAACTTTATCATTTATATCCATAGTTGTTCCAATGAATTAGCCACGTAAAAATAAATAATCTCGTTTATTTTGATTGGACAGAACAGCTGTATTAAGGAAGAAGAAGAAGAAGAAAAAGACATTATATGCAATATACTACTTATGATAAGATATTAGTAGTTAAGTAAATATCTCAATTTAAGATTATAGTTAGATAATGTTATTTCAAACATTCCAAAATGATTAAAATATGATTTAAAATTATACCTGTAATTGACAGTTTTATTATTTATCGTTTAAATAGGTATCATATTCTTAGTTCATTAAATGAGCTGATGTTGACATTTCTAATTCACTTAGTAAATAGAATAATGAGTATATGTAGTTTGTATCATTAGACAACTGATTCAGTTCAAATCACTTGACCCTCTTGGAAAAATTTTTTTAAAAATTTAATCCACTTATGGATAGCTGAGGAACTAGAAATCTAAAATTTTAATCAAATGTTATAAGTTTTATACGAATAAATCTTAAATATTGATTTTCATTTACTTAAATCCTACCCCCGTAAATGCCCTGGTACGGTCGAGAGTGGGGAGAGTTCGCTCTCCCTCTCGAACTGCTCTCACGTGGACACGCGTACATAGCCTCTGTCAGGGAAGTCCTACTCACTGCCTTCTCGAGGTGGGGGTGTTGTTTACGAAAGTGAGAGGATGAAAAGCGAATGTCCAATGTTTCAACTGGGTTAGTGGACATGAAAAGTTCACCTAGGGGAGTTGGAGAACCCTGATTCCAAACCAATGGTGCACATGGGCTCCATTATGCTGATGGAACGAATGGCGTATGAACCTATTGTTGGTCACCGGCTACCATGGGACTACATCTCCTCACGATGCTGCACTGACATGTGGATCAGATCTTTAGGTCAAAGGCTCGAGGTGTGTCCGTCTAAGAAAACCACCTGTTTCAGTTTGGGCACCTGTGCAGTATCACAGCCTTCACATAAATCAAATGAGATTTGTTTGGCTCATATACATTTGCTGCCCCCTTGTACCAATATTTATGTGTTTAAATTTTTTAAATTTTACTCCTAGGAGTTAATCATCACTATCAACAATAAGAAACTGACAAATACACAACAATAATAAGTAATTTGTCTGTTGAAAAGATAGTGGATATTGAAACTTTCCACCTTATTACATAACCATCTGACATTTGAAGAAGCGTTTACAGTTTTTACTTTTTGTTAAGGACAAGTACACTTGAATGTTAGTATATTTCTATGTCATTTATAACAATCAGTAACAGTGAAATGAAAACCTTCACAACTATTATCCGGGTCTACTGATTTACAAGCTTATTACAATCAATGGACGTATATTCCCCAATATTTATGCCCACAACGTGTACAAAACATTAACAGCTGCATTCAAAAAGACATTTGCACAAATAAAAAACATTTTGTGCTACAGAGGTTTTAGTAGTTTAATTTTCTGATCCTGAGATCTGAACATGGGAGACAACAAACCAGATTCCAGAGGAGGAAAACATCAGGAAGAAGCGCTGGAAGTGGATTGAACACATTTTGAGAAAATCAACCAATTGCGTCACAAGACAAGCCCTCATATGGTATCCTGAATTCCAAAGGAGAAGAGGAAGACTAAATAACACATTATGCCGAGAAATGGAAACAGACATGAAAAGAATGAACTAAAGTTGGATAGAACTGGAAAGGAAGGCCCAGGACAGAGTGGGTTGGAGAATGCTGATCGTAAGTAAGTAGGAGATCCGAACATAAAATCTCGATTTCTCCCATATCCTTAACACTTCTGAACCTTTGTACTCAACAACCATTTGATAACACTTTTTAAATTTTTTTTAATACTTCTAACTAATTTGTTGTTATCAACTTCAAATGGTTCAGTTTTTTTCTAACCACTTTCAAATTTATCAAATCAACAATGATATTTTCTGCATACAACATATACCCTAGGACAGAGTGTTTTAGAGAATGTTGGTCGGTGGCCTATGCTCCATTGGGAGTTAAAGGCGTAAGCAAGTAAGTAAGTAAGTATACAACAGGGAAAACATTCTTTTTTCTATTATATCACTCACCAAACAATCAAATTATACTTTCATTAACTGTTTCGATAATAACATAACTCTCTTGTGACACATACCAACTTATGAACATTTTATAATCCAATTAGTTACTGAATTATCTGTTAATGTACCATTAAAAACAATCATATAACTTCATTAAATAGTATAGTCAAAAAGGAAATACCCTCCTTTTTTTTCTTTCAATGATAAAATAGACATTTTCATTACTTACAGAATTTACGACTTTCATATGGTTCTTCATTTTCTTCGGGATAAAACTGTAAAGACAAAAGTACAATGATTATTACAATACATATTCTTCACTCATGTAAAAGAAAGGCATCATTAGTTAAAGAAGAGGAGGGAAGAGAAGAAATTTCATTTAAACATTATCATACGAGCGTAGTATGCTTCTCGTTGGGAGAATTTCGCTAAAAGGCAAGCTTCCACTCGAGAACAACTATATTTTTTCCACGAGTGTATTCGCCAGCATATTCTACCAACAAGTGTGATTTAAGGTCAATAAGAAACAATCAACATCGAGGTACACAGGACAAGCTTTTAATCACATGTGAAGAAATTCAAACACTTCACTGCTACCCGAAGTTTATGCTCATGATGTCGTTAAGATGGACGATGAAAGCTCCATCACCAAACCATCCAGCTCAGAGAACAAACCTACATCAAAATCACCCACCTGAACAACAATTCTTCTCCACGATCTCATTATCAGATTGATTGATTTGGTCATAAACTAGAATTATTTAAACGTGCAAAAGTATTTATAACCAATTTTGATCAATAAACCATATTATTTTGTGTATGATTGTTAGTAAATCTCATCTCTTCCCCTCCCCTTCCAGCTATAGTAACATGGTGAAGCCTAGTAGGCTGTTCTGGAGAAGAATGCTACATCGATGCACGGCACAACTATTAGGGTTCAATAGCTGTTTTTGCATTGCTTAGGTAGAATCATTACATTTTTCTTTTTTTCTTTCGAATGTGAAAACACTGTGACCAACTTCAAAAATTTATGGAAATATTGCTTGAAGTGCACTATTAAGAATAATTCAACATTTCTTTTACACAGTTCTTATAATTCATCAGAGTATCCAGAATTCATTATTTCAATTGTTTTACCTGGGTACTGGTTAATTAATTCCAAAGTAACTTCAGCTTAGCAATCTTACACGAATGTATGGGCTACGTATTTTCCAGCTGTGCAATTATTACAATACATCTTTCTGTTTTGTGCATGTTTAGATTGAATAACTTTGAATTGCATCTATGCGTACTCAGAGTTTTGTGAATGATTTAACATTGTAACAAAATCAAGATATAACGGTAGCACTTCTAGTTGTGATAATCGAATTGTCTTAATCTCATGTCTACGTTATTAATTGTTATGATTGGATGCTTTATTGTGAAATGTCTTTTTATGCACGATGTTCTAAACTTCCCCCGAAAGACCCAAAGTATCTCAAGGTTAGGCGCATACCATTACAATAATTCGTCACGGTTCTTGATACTAAAACCTTAAGCTTAAACACTACACTTGCTAGCATAGTTTCCTTCTTATCTATAATTCGAATATACCAGAGAGGAATATATTAGAATCCAAGCGTTTAATAGCTGATCAGAGAGAGGAATAGTTATGACATTAAAAACAATTGATAACAAGGTGTATCTTTTGAAAATGACTAGCGGATACTGAGTATTGAAAAAAACATTTGTAAAACATCATTTCAATCAACGTGAAGAGAAATCTTTCTGCGATAATGCACAGCTGATGCCATAGTAATAAATAAAGCAACTATTATTACTACTATTCTAGATCTGTTGTTCTTGACACTAGCTCGAGTTAAAGGTATGGACAGTTGATCAACGTGACTGAAATACACTACCGATAGAGTAAACTTCACCAGTAACCTACCTGTTGACGAAGAAAAATACTATTCAAGTATCGATTGAATTCACGAATTCGATCCATAGTTTTCTTTTTATTTTGATTATTTAATGACCATATATCACCTGTATTAGTAACATCATCTACAGTTGGATAACTTCTTAATGTATTTAATGAATGAACTGGATAAATTGTTTGACATAAACAAAATATAGTTAAGTAAATAAACAACTGTAAGAAATTCGGACAAATTCTTTCCGTTTGTTTAAACTGTTGTAGGTGAAAATAAGTCATTTATTTCTAAAATAAGATAAACAATACAATAATTACTGAAGTCAATATATAAGTAGTATAGATCATGCTGATATTATCATCTATCATGTAATTGAAATGAATTAAAGTCTTGACAATTGATGTCGAAAAGGCTCAATACCTTGCAGGGAGTCTTCTTTTTGATTATAATTGGGACTACAACCATCATCAGGAAGGTACAAGTATTTATAAACAGTTATCTACGCAAAATACTCAACATTCACTGGCCGGATACTATCAGCAACAGCGTTTTATGGGAGTGGACAAACCAGCTTACAGCTGAAGAGGAAATTAGGAAAAGACGTTGGAAGTGGATAGGACATACACTGAGGAAACCACCAATGTGCATTACAGGGCAATCCCTAACTTGGAATTCGGAAGGGAAGTGGAAAAGATGAAGGACAAAGAACACATTACACCGGGAACTAGAAGCAGATATGAAAAGGATGAATAGCAACTGAAAAGTACTGGAAAGGAAGGCTCAGGGCAGAGTTGGATGGAGAATGCTGGTGAACGGCCTATGCTCCTCGACGAGGATTAACAGGCGTAAGTAAGTAAGTTTGTAATAATTGGAGACATTTTATAGGCAATAAATTCTAAAGCTGCCAACTATTATCAATATTCAGTAATAATTCTATCATTCTGAAGGGGATTATGTGGAGATTTCAGTATTTTCAAAGTTGAAACCATGAGTCAATTGAAGCTAGACCACCATGGAAAACATGGAAACACTGGACGGCTGTTTCGTTCTATTATGGGACTCCTCAGCAGTGCACATCCATCATTCTATTAACAATCTCGTACATATCAAATAATTAAGTACTTCTATTGAAGAAAAGTATAGTCACCATACTTTCGGAGTTATATTCAAACCTTTCATAATGTGGTTCGTATAGAAATCATTTCTAACTATTAAACGAGCTGCTAAATATAGTATAAAATGGTACCACATTAAATTCATTGACGACTGACCATTTAAAATATCCTTAACTCCAAAGAGTATACAACTTTGCTATTTTCCAGCTTCGTATCACATATTCAGATCGGATAATACAATATTAGTTAGGTCATGACCTATTTTTTTGTGAAATCTTTAAAATTGTTCTTGACGTTTAGAGAAGTTCCATCAGAAATACAAACAAATCACGATTAGAAAACTGTCGATACATAGTCAACCGACATTTTAGGAGATGCGATAGATTAACTGATAGTTTCAGAAGAAAACCTATCCAGGTAAACAGTATGAATATATTTACATAACTGTGATTGAATATTATTTTTCTGTTCAGACACATCTTGAAGAACAAAGTAAGAATAACATGATTTGTAGCCTAAAACGGATTAACAAATCTAGTTTTAATTAAGACACTGTTGCTCCCATGATTATTAATGGTATAGAAAGTTTGAGGAAATGAATAATACCTCATGATTTCAACTATGAAAATACTGAAATCACCACAAAGTCCCTTCTGATCTATAATTATATGCTCACGAGTGACTGACTTCAAGGAATGTTTCCTTGAGTTCTAGTGGGAAGCAGTGACCAGTGGAGTTCTACCAGGTCTGTTGTAGAGATATCAACAAACTGAAAACATTGGTGAATGGTTGTTTAATTTAGTGGATTGGTTGAAGTTAGACATTGATATCGTTGGATGCCGGCTCGGTGGTCTATCGGTTATGTGCTCTGGTGCGAGACTGGTAGGTCCTGGGTTCGAATCTCGCGAGTGAGGGATCGTAGATGTGCAATGCTGAGGAGTCCACCACTAGGACGAAACGGTCGTCAGGTTAGACACAGGGTATTAGGAAATGATGGTAAATCAGTTGATGGGGTTGTGAATCTTTATCAACTGGGATGGTTGGGCCACATGTTACGTATGCCAGGACGTGCAATGCTGACTAGCGTAGGGGATGGTTGGAAGAGAATTAGGGGTGGCCAAACCAAAAAGTGACATCAGTACTTGAAGTCACTAACTTCTAATCTGAACCATGTTGGTAGATGTAGAATACTTGGTTGGGATCCGCGTGACTATCGTAACTAATGGTCGGAGACTGTGTATGACATGGCTCAGAATCGATCACAATGACGTAGGTGTATACACTCTTTATCTTCCCTTAAACCTTGAGATTAAAATTGCTTCATATCTGTCTTTCTTCCTGCACTATATCGTTATATGCAATATTTCTTTCATATATTACCACCATTAAATCAACTACTTCTATGAATTCGGTGTTCATCTTGTTGTGCTAACAAGGTACGGCAGTTGTGCCTGGTCCTACGTTGTTGCTGAATGACTGACTGAAAACATCCGCCTGAGCTACAAATCTTCACCACCATCCCAGAAGCAAATTCAAACTAATCACTTTACAATTTATCAATAAATTACAATAACTGTATTCAAACGTAGAAATAAATTGAAGTGAAGCAAAGAAAAGAAAAAACTAGAGAGAAATCTAGAGATTACAAAAAGTAGGTGGGAACAAATGCATTAGTGTTAAAGTAAGAACGATTTTACTTCTAGGTTACATAGTTGTAAAAAGATTTTCGACTGGACTATGATAATAACTATTACTGTAGAATTTTGTGACACCAGAAAGAAGGGTAATAAAATATTTCAAATAAGTGTTGTTCAAATTGGAACATAAAAGAAACATGAATGACAAGAATAAAAAAATAAATAATAGTAGTGGTAGTGTGGTGTGGTCTACTTATATCTATATAAGTAGTATATGGTGTGGGTCAGACGTAGAATGTATTTTCGCAGAAGACCGATGAGGAAAGAACTGAAATGAAGCGCAATCGTCTGGAAAATGCATGAGCAATGGAATAAGAGAAGAAACAGTGAAGATTGAAACAATTGGTTGTTAATTTGCAAATTGACTGTTCATTGTTTGGTTATCGGAATTTACTGAGATAGTTTGTAATTTTGCTTAAATACATTCGATTGTCCCCAACTAGTGTTTTGTTCACTACATTTGGTGTCGCTGCCAACCGGGAGGAGGAAGGGTGCTATTCTGTGGACGCTGATGCGGGTCTGGAGTTGAGGTGCTAGTTGGGGCAGTCTGGTGCGGAGAGGTGGCGTCGAGTGGAGTGTTCTGGCGGGGCGGCGTTGGCTGTAGCAGGTGCTGTCGACGGAGAGGAGCAGTGGGACGTGCGGCTGTTGGGCGGACATCGGATGTAGATGGCTCAGCAGGCCAGTGGTGTACGCATGTTGAACGTCCCAGATGCCGGGTGGATGCGGATGTTGGTGCCCCGGCAAGTCGACGGAGCTATGGAGGTCAGCCCACCGCAGACTCGACATTCAGACGGAGAGTTTGGCACAGACTGCAGTGAAAGAAGATAGTGGCGTGGCGAGCAGAACCACCGCATGGTCGAACGCTTTAAAGGGGGGACGAGTGTGGTGTGGTCTACTTATATCTATATAAGTAGTATATGGTGTGGGTCAGACGTAGAATGTATTTTCGCAGAAGACCGATGAGGAAAGAACTGAAATGAAGCGCAATCGTCTGGAAAATGCATGAGCAATGGAATAAGAGAAGAAACAGTGAAGATTGAAACAATTGGTTGTTAATTTGCAAATTGACTGTTCATTGTTTGGTTATCGGAATTTACTGAGATAGTTTGTAATTTTGCTTAAATACATTCGATTGTCCCCAAGTCGTGTTCTGTTTACTACAGTAGTAGCAAACAATGTTTTTACATGTCTCGTAATTCTGTACGTAAATAATAAATAAATACTATTCATAATATATTTCCACGTTTCAGTATACGTCCTGAGAGTACGGAGTATCATAGCTACCATTTCGCTAAAAACGTTCTCTCGTAACAATACAGACATACTGACTAGATATGGAGGTTTGTACTATATTTAACGAAACAAGTGACGGGTTCAGTTCAAAAGAAATGAAGTAGATAAAGAATTTTTCGACGGATTTATTTTCAGACTATAGATAAATTAATACGTTAGTCCTTAACTCCTGTACGCTCACGAGTATCTTGAAGATACTATGCAATCTTGTATTGTTATCAAATATATATAGTATTATTTTTTGGGTGTCATTTTATCGGAGTACATCAGGGTTGAAACGTCTAATACAAGGTTTACAGACATATTCATTTTTCAACAGAGAGAGAGAGTACTCAATTCGGAAACAATAAAAAGTCTTATAACTCCAAACGATTAGTAGGTTTAAACAAATGTTTCAGCTTAATTCAAAAGAAATGATCAAGCTAAGAACAAAATTGTTAATTTAATTAGAAATGAACTGTTCACTGACTGGTGCGAATTTTAAAAAATGCAAATAGATTCGATAAATGAATTTAAAAAATTAAAAATATGGGGTGTTTGTGGTGAAATAATAGATTACATTACGGAAAAACTTTGGGGAAAAACTAAAGTATGCACCTAAACACACAGTGAATGTTCATGATCCATTAAAAGACTGAATCAAAGATTTTCAGACCTCACGACTGAGCATGTTACTTTTAAACCATTGATGTCAGCGTTCGGCAGTTAAAGTTTTAAACTTAAAGTGACCTCCAGAATTTTAATGACTGTCTAACAACTAAAGTCAGTATACGATCCGAAGTAACTCCGTATTCAAAAACCTCCACAAAGTTTCTATCCTACCAGCATATGTTTAAAATATCCAAGTTGAAAAAACAGAAAAGTAGAAATACTTATTTAATTACAAACAATTAAACATATATACTTGTGAATTGCAAATGAGTAGCTATGATACAATTAAACCACTTATTTTAACCCATATAAAATCTAGAAGTGAGTGAAGTAGTTGAACTACAAATAAAAGTAATAACCTAAAAAATTATAAGAACAATTCGTTTTTTTAAAGTTGGAATATATTAACTTTCCGAAGATTATTGGTGGTAAGGGATTCGAAAAGCCGTGTATAATCTAATCATTAATAAGGTGTTGAAACAGACAACTTGAACTAGGAATAGTAAAGTGAGATGCATTCTATTGGAATTTAATTGGAATTCTGATTACATTTTATCGAAACACAACATTTTCATGTTATTTCGATTTTCATAGTTGAAATCATTAGTCAATTGAAGCTAGACCACTATGGAAAGCCTGGAAGCACTGGACGGCCGTTTCGTTCTATTATGGGACTCCTCAGCAGTGCGCGTCCACGATCCCGCACTCGCGAGATTTGAACCCACGACCTACAAGTCTCGAACCAGAGCCTTTAACCGATAGACCACTGAGCTGGCCGGCATCCAACGGTGTTAATGTCTAACTTCAACTTATCCACGAAGTTGAGCAACCGTTCACTAATTATCTTCAGTGAGTTGATATCTCACAACAGAAGTGGTTTTGAACTCCACTGGTCACTGCTTCCCACTAAAATTTCAGGACATATATCTTGAAGTCAGTCACTAGTGAGCCGCCCAGTGCTTCCAGGTTTTCCATGGTGGTCTATCTTCAGTTGACTCATGATTTCAACTATGAAAATGAATAATTATTGTGAAATATAGTGAACTGATTGAAGTTAGAAATGTGAAACATTCAGGGTCTTTAAGTTTAATTGATCGAAAACTGGTTTGTAGGTTCAAGGATTAACCTCTGGTAGTATCATGAGTCGAAATCCTTGATTTCTATGCTTCAGCGAGGTAATCTTCCACTGTTTCATCACTTTGCTATTGTTATCCATCTACTGCGAATTAGCCCACTCGTAGTTATTTCATATGTAGTTATTCTTATAAAAACGGATCTAATTAATAAACTGCAATCATTCTCTTTTTAAATAGGCTTTTCAATAAATTTCAATGATAGATTTACATTAGACTACTTAATTGTCTACACTGACTATAAAATACTATTGAAATACAATTATGCGCTTAACAAGTCATATGCTTTTAAAGAAAAACAGACGGAACATAATTAGTTAGTAACTATTCAATATATAAGATTATAGTTGACATGGCAACTTATCTAAGAACAAGAAAAAGACGATTTTAATATTGAATTATTTGAAACAAATCAAATGAGAATCTTTGTTTCCTTTTTTGATTAAATCATACGTAGATTTACATTAATCACTTTTTTAAAAAAAAAAAAAAATAAATAAAGTGATTACACTTGAAAACATCAACTAATGTGTGATAGTTTCCCTTAGAGACAATGTACAGAATATAAGAAAACTTAAAAAAAAGGGGGTGGGATATACTAACGAACTGATAGATAGATAGATTGATTAGAGAATATAATGAGATAGAATTCTGTAATTTTTTGGTTCGTAGTAAATTCTATATTCTTTGAAATTGAAAAGGAGGGAAAATTATCATTCATTAAAGATAATATGATTTGTAAATATTGTTTGTTTGTTTGTTTGTTTGTTTGCTTGTTTGGCTTTATTCTCTATTAGATGTACGTCTGTGAAATGGCATAGACATTATATAATTCAGATTAAGATGTTTCATCATCTGATACAGATGTGAAGATGAGGATCGGCAAAGTAAGAGTAGAATATCTACAATTGAAGAACATTTGGAACTCAAAACAATTGTCAACCAACACCAAAACCAAAGTTTTCAATACAAATGTTAAGACAGTTCTATTGTATGGCGCGGAAACTTGCACAACTACGAAAACCATCATCATACAGATGATACAAGTGTTTATTAACAGTTGTCTACGCATAATACTTAGGATCCGTTGGTCAGACACTATCAGAAACAACCTATTGTGGAAGTGAACAAATCAGATTCCAGGGGAAGAAGAAATCAGGAAGAGAAGGTGGAATTGGATAGGACACACATTGAGGAAAGCACTCAATTGCATCACAAGACAAGCCCTCACATGGAATCCCGAAGGCCAAAGGAGAAGAGAAAGACCAAAGAACACATTACGCCTAGAAATGGAGACAGACATGATAATAATGAACAGCAATTGGTTAGAACTAGAAAGGAAGGCCCATGGTAGAGTGTGTTGGAGAATGTTGGTCGGTGGCCTATGCTCTATTGGGAGTAATAGGCTTAAGTAAGTAAGTAAGTAAGTGAGTAAGTAAGATGTTCATCGAGAAGATATTTTGACATTAGTCGAAATACATTATTTGTATTTCTTGTTAAATTATATCCCGATAATATTTTATACTAAACGATTGGGATAAATTGTATCTCGATCAGAATAGGGCGAAGTGCTAGATATTGGTCAGTCAGTCAGTCAATCATAAATGATATAAAATCTGTCACATGTAAACAATGATTCAAATAAACAGACCATTCCAAAACGACGAGAATTACTAGTAAGTGTCAGAGATTGTGGAAATGGTGAGATATATAGAATACACATCAAGAAGAAAGGAAGGATTATAAAGTATAATCAGGACTTGAGAAAAAATTAATGGTGAATTTATGTAAAATACTGCATCCGATTCTTAATTATACTACCAAATATGTACAACCGATGGTTATGACAATCGCACTAATGATAACCAGATGGTCTTCACCTACAAACACAGTTTAGCCCAGCCGTCAGTTACTTCATAAACTAATGTCAGGTTTTAGTTAGGCATCTCCCAGCTTCCTTTCAGAGCACCACTGATTATTATGCATGGATGTAGGCGGTTGCTGACCTTATGGAATACATATGTAAACAAGAATATAACCGTTCAATTTTTAGTTATAGAGACAACTTAGCCTGCATATATATAGTAATTAGACGTTATGTGGATAATGAAGAGCTGTGGAAATCTGTGAATATTCTTTTCATGCTAGTTTGTAGTTTTCAATAAGATTTATCTTAATTTTCGACAGAAATAATACTTTCGATGTAACTCAAACTTCAATTATTCAGTATCATAGTTGGAGACATAACCATAAAACTATTTAGATAGTAATTGTTAACAGATACCAACCAATCCATACAATCACTATATATCATATATATGTAGTCTGGTTGGCGTGTTTTCAGCAAGATTATTTTCCACGGAATGGGGCTACCGACCCCATACTGAACCCTCCTCCTTTACCCGGGCAATGGACCGGCGGTAACTATGACGAGTGAAGCTCTAACTTAGAACCCTGAAGGGAAGCAAAAAAGTGGAAGGTCAAAGAACATACTATATCGGGATATTGTAGCAGATATGAAAAGGATGTATAGCTACTGAAAAGCAACTGGAAAACATTGCCCAGGATAAGGTTGGATGGACAATACTGGTAAGCGACCAATGCTCCTCCACGAGGAGTAACAGTTGTAAGTAATATATATGTATATATTCCAACATTTTTAAAGATTTAGATAATTAGAGGAACTAATAATTAGAATTTGTTGATTTTCATGATTACGAAAACAACAACAAAAAATGAATAATACTACTGAAATAGATAATCAAATGAAGTACTAACTGTTGTTTTGATATAACTGCAACTATAATAACTAGAGCGTAATAAACATAAATTGCCTTATTATTATTACTATTTTTTTTCTTTTCTATATGGTGAATAGATGATAATCATCTTAGTAATAAATTTACATCATTTTAGTTCAATTAATTTTAGATGTTGGATTAAGTGAACTGATCCCATTTATTCTAGCATGAGGATAATGGTATATTACGTATTTTGTCTCACTAATTACTAAGATTTTTACCGATGATAGTGATTGAATAAATTTATTCATTTATTTAAACACATAAATATTCGTACAAGGAAGTATCAGATATATATGCGCCACACAAATTTCATTTGATTTGTGTGTGTATGTGTGTGTGTGGGGGGGGGCTATGATACTGCCCAGGTGCCCAAACTGAAACACGTGGATTTCTTAGGGGTCCACATCCGAAGACTTTGACCTGAAGGTTAAATCCACAGGGCAGTGAAGCATTGTGAGGAGATGCAGTCCCATGATAGCCGGTGACCAACGATTGATTCACAGGCCATTTGTTCCCTCAACAGGATACTGGAGCCAGTCCATGTGCACCATTTGTTTGGAATGAGGGTTTTCCCACTCCCCTAGGTGGACTTTCCGTGTCCACCGGTGCGGTTAAAGCGCCGGGCATTCGCTTTCGTCCCCTCAATTTCGTAAACAACAGTAATGCCACTGTGAGAAGGCAGTGAGTAGGACTTCCCTGTCAGAAGCTATATACGCGTGGCCATGTGAGAGCATTTGAAGAGAGAGTGGATTCTCCCCATTGAATAAAACATCCTACTGGACTCAGGTTTTATGCTAACTAGTACTTGTTAGTAATGGTTAGGGAATATATATCCTCCCAATATGTCCGGACATAAGTTATCAGGTATCATAGGTAGAGAAAATACCATCTGGATTTCCAGTAGTTTAATTGATATTTTTAGTATTTCCTCCTTGAGTAAAACATACTTCTGAAGCTAGTGTTCTATTTGTAAATGATCAGAATGTAGTCTCTAACGAATTCTTGAGTCCCTTAATTTATATAGATTGTTGTATCCCGAAGAGAATTGTGAAAGGTAAATTTTGAGGACTATTTATGGACCAATGTAATATATCTATTTCCTATTGTATAATTGTTGCGTAACTAAACTATTCATATTCGTGTTCCTCTTATCATAACCTTTATTTTGACCTTTGAACTATTATTATTGATTACTTTCCTCCTATTCACAGCCACATTTGGCCAATTATTGTACAAATGTTATTTTCTATTTTATGGTACGATGTGGTCTGTTTGTTTAGTATATAAACCCAGTATGTTTGTGAATAATGATTCATATTGCAGAGGCTGTTATTGGTGTTGTGGACTTAACTGGCTGGGCTAGGCATATAGCAGGACCGAGTAGTACTCAAGACTTCTCATACAGCTTTTGTGTATCATAGCTCTGATCGATAATTCGTTCCTCTCTGATTCACGGGGATCAGCACATTCATATATTAAGAGGGCACTCAATCGATATAACATAGATCATTCGTCTATCCTTCTCTCTATTTATATATGCATAATTATTACATTACATATTCCCTTGTTTTATCTGAACAATACTTTAGATTATTTGAGTCTGATATTTATTTATTGTTTTGAAAAATGCACTGTATCCTGTTGATTAAAATTTTTCTATGCAAGTGTTTTATCGTGTTAATTCACCGAAATTGTTTTATTGTTCTGAATTTATAATTTAATTAGCCGAATCGGATTATTTTTCAAAGCAAAGTTGGATAGCGGCTGGTGGTGAAACTAAGACGTGATTTTCTTTCTATTGGGATCTCTTCACCATGTGCACTTGCACCCGGTGTGAAAATTAACACTGAGTTGCGAGTACATTCAGCTGATGAATTCTAAACAAGATGAAATATATGTTCTAGAATTTATTGCTAACCACCATCCAACTCTACTTTTAAAAAAATGCTTGCTATTTAAAGGGCAATATCAAAGTGATCTGTGCAGGATGGACTTATACCAAAAAAATACTGATCAATCATAATTCTAATTATCAATAAGAGGATTCAAACAATCAACATAGATGAATTAAAATTGAAAGTTGATCATAATAAACTTTTCATAATTTTTTTCATATCCGTAGTTGAGAAAGGGGGTTTCGTGGAGATTTCAGTATTTTCATAGTTGAAATCATGAGTCAATTGAAGCTAGAACACCATGGAAAACGTTGGACGCCGGCTCAGTAGTCTATTGGTCAAGTGCTCTTGTGCAAGACTGGTTGGTCCTGGATTCAAATTTTGCGAGGCGAAGTCGTGGATGCGCACTGATGAGGAGTCTCATAATGGGACGAAACGGCCATCCAGTGCTTCCAGGTTTTCCATGGTGGTGTAGCTTCAATTGACTCATGATTTCAATTATGAAAATATCCATAGTTACTAACAATTCAAAAAATCAAATAGTATTTTCCTGATTTCATTTTTTTTGTTTTTTTTTTCGTTTTTTCTATTTTTTTAACGGTATATCAATTATCGCTTATATCAGTTTTTTGTATCTGTATACCTCAATTTTAAAGGAAGAAAAATTTTAATTTCTTTCCAATAGAAGTAATTTCTATGGCTATTAGATTTTACTTTTAATCCTAATTGCCTTAGGCGTTAGACACTTAAACCTCACGATTATATTGTGAATAGATATAATTACAATAGGATTCAGTACTATTAAGGGTAATTTAACTTCAGCACATGATATGAAGAAAAAATAAACATTGCACGTATATAAACTCTATCAGAATAGTCAACAATTGCTATAATATAGGTGAATAAATGGAGGTAATTAGAGATGAATATTAACACACACACAGTGTTGAATAGATATGTTCATAGTTGAAAGCGTGAGTCGATTGAAGCTAGACCACCATCGAAAACCTGGAAGCACTGGACGGTCGTCTCGTCCTATTGTGGGACTCCTCGGCAGTCGGCATCCACGATCCCGCGTTGAGAGATTCGAACTCAGGACCTACCAGTCTCGCGCCAGAGCACTTAACCCATAGACCACTGAGCCGGATGGCATCCAACGGTGTTAATGTCTAACTTCAACCAATCCACGATGTTTGAGCAACCATTCACAAATGTCTTCAGTGAGTTGACATCTCTCAACGGCCATTCAGTACTTCCAGGTTTTCCATGGTCGTCTAGCTTCAATTCACTCATGATTTCAACTATATAAAATTACTAAAATCTCCACAAAACCCCCTTCTGTTTATTTCAAGAATGTTGATTTTCACTGATATAGGCATTAGCAACCAAGTGATTTATATGAATAAGGATAAATATCAATCATTACTACAAAGTGTATATCATACGTAAACTATAGCTAACTAGCAATCATTTAATACTCTCTCTAAATTGTTTTATCAAGCATGATACTACTACTACTACTATTAGTAATATCATGTATTGACATAGGTAATCAACCATCACAATGAAATGTTATATATTCTATTAGTAGTATAAACAATATTTACAAAATATATAATTAGTTTATCCAGCATGTAATATAGATGTGAGAGAGTTTTGGGAGAGTCTTACAAATCTATATCCAAGTGAATAATTAGCATTCGTGACATTTCTCAAATTCTTTGTTGTTTTTTTTTGTTTTAATGGAACAATAAAAATGAATAAATCATATTATGAACTGGATTGTTGAAAGAGATTGTTTGGAAATTCAGCTGATGTTGCTAAGCGCGAAACATGATCTTTGTATTCATTCATTTTTAACGGTTGCTTGGATCTTACAGCTGATGTTTAGGACAGAAATTCATCAGTCTTTTATGATATATCAGTATCCTGTACGGATTGCCTCAATACTCTCATTAAGTTTGCTTAGAATACATATATGTTAAGAGAGAATGAACAATCACAGTCTTAAACATAAGTAGAAAGATTCAAACAACCAATAAAAGTGAATCCAACTTCGCCCCGCATTGCACAAGCCAGTGACTATCTAGGCTCAGGAGCTAAGTGGGTTACGCAATGGCATTTGAAATGAACGGTACCGGGTTTGAGCCCCGAAGTAGATATTAAACATAGAATGTAGGCAAATCTAGCCGATGAATCTCACTACTTTCAACCATCCATTTATTATTATGATCTTTGTGTTAGTTTGAGTATTAAAAACCTTTTTTTTCTGGTGAAAACCACTAATGAATAACTTCAGTATAAAATCGTGAGAATTTTTTACGAATAGAGACCAATCATATAGAGGGTTTTGATTGCATCATATGGTTGTTATGGTATATCACAAAGTGTTTGAAGTTATTACTTAATGTTATAAATATTAGACTCTTACCGCGCCCAAATTCAAACCCTAGCGGTAACATTGAAAGGTTTCTCAGAAAGACAAAAAATATCAATAATGCATTTTCTTTAGTCCGTAGTAATAATTACATCATAATATCTGAAAACTCTTCTTTAATAATTGAAGCATTGTAAAACTAGAGCTTTAATTTTTAATCCATTGATTCTTATAACTAAAGAACCACTTCAAGCAAAAGACTACTTCTTCTTTAGTTGGTAAAAGTAAGATACACTTCAATTGAATTACTTATCCTTAATAAGACATCAACGGTATCATTGGTGAATACAGCGAATCTGATGCAGATGTAAACGCGTGGATCGGCTAAACAAAAGCTGCATATTTACAATTGAAGAACATTTGGAACTCAAAACAATTGTCAACCAACACCAAAATCAGAATTTTCAATACAAATGTAAAGATAGTTCTACTGTATGGGACGGAAACTTGCACAACTATGAAAGCCATCATAATGCAGAAGATACAATTGTTCATCAACAGTTGTCTACGCAAAATACTGCGAATCCGTTAGCCAGACACTACGAGCAATAAACTACTGTTGGAGAGTACAAGTGAGATTCAATTGGAGGCAGGAATCGAGAAGAATCGCTTGAAGTGAATAGGATACACTTTGAGGAAAGCACTGAACTGCATCATAAGACAAGCCCTCACATGGAATCCTCAATGCCAAAGGAGAAGAGGAAGACCAAAGAACACATTACGCCGAGAAATGGAAACAGACATGATAAGAATGAACAACAATTGGAAAGAACAAGAAAGGAAGGCCCATGGTAGAGTGTGTTGAAGAATGCTGGTTGGCGGCCTATGCTCCATTGGGTGTAACAGGCTTAATTAAAGTAAGTCAGTAACCAGAGAATATCATAGACATTAGTTTCAATCTATATGTGAGGATTAGTTTCTCTATTGCTGTGTATACACTTGGCTTGGTAATGAAACTTGAACTTTGAACTGTCTGTTTGTATCACTAAGCATGTGATATAAAACTATGCTCATAGCTACACTGAATCTCTTAAATTAGTCATTACTATATAACGTTGTTCAACAGAATTTAGTATTAACTAAAGAGAATCCAACATAAAATTGATTTATACCTAGTGATTAATTAGAGTTTATGATCAATGAAATATCATTGAAATGTGCTCAATATGTCATATGATAGGAACTGTTTCCAAAAGCGTTTTCAAAACTGATTTGAAACAAATGTGATATTTATTGATGAAATATACTTACTATAAGGTTCTTTATCCATTGGTGTGCAGTTTACCAAAAGATTTTGATATCTCAAAAAATTTACCTTTTCCCCTAATTTTACACACAGACTTAAAAAACAATAAGTAGTATATGAGAACAGAATAATCACCTTAATATCCTTTGTAAAAATGTTTTGTATTATAGATAAGAATCTTCTTAAATTTTACGTTAAATCAAAGAGAAAGGAGAAATAATTAACCACATTTAAAATGTTAGACAATTTGGATGTTTGAAAAATTTACTTTATTATAATAGAATGAACTTGAGCTTGTAGCTCCTCCGGGGGCTGCTGCCGGTCCCAAGTTCACACAAAGGAGGAAGGTTGGGCATGGGGTTAGCAACCTCATCCCGTAGAAAACTAAGCCGCTAAAAAACCAGAAAAGTAATAATAGAATGAATGGGGCGATCACGATGGAGAAAACCACTCCGGATACCCTCGAATTCAGCCTCACCTAACGGCTTTTCCCCAGCTCAGTCAGTCTTCAGAACGTATACTCGGACTTCATTTGATGGCATGCATCCACAAAGAAGAAAGTGAGAAGTAAAGAAAATTCAACGTCAGTTTCCAAATGGGCTAACAGTGTATATATGAAACTTTTGACACTAAAGACCTTAGTTGACAACGGATATCCTCTTAAGAATAGTCGGTAACGTGATATACAAAACCGATGTCCGAGGTAAATGTCTGACGTAACACGCAAACAACATCCGCGATAGACGACTAAGTTCGGATAACGAACCCCCTAGCTTAAACTTGCAACTAAAATATTTAATTGATACACATAGTCTGGAGCGACACGATCAGCGCAGAAGATTTGTTAGCCGAATCCCAAGAAGATCATAATGAAAACAACGTTTCCTTCAACACCAGTCAAATCTGAGGAGCAGTATAAATTTTTCAAGGGGAAAGATGATATGGTAAGCTAATCGGAACTACTCAAATGAAAAGGTCAACGATGTCAGTCAGAAGTGACCTAAATGACAAGTGGATTTCATTGACTAAGAAAGGGATTAATGCCCTAAAGAAGAGAATTATTTATATGTAATGTACACTTTCTCATCCACTCTTGTGTTCTCACTCAAATAGTTGATTGGATGGTGGGGATCGTATATGAATATAAGATTTCGGACGCCGCCAATCACAAAAGTTATTGATTGTTCCCAGCTTCCTATTGCGTGTTTGAACTTGCGGCCTATTGGTAGGAAACCATGTGCTTTGAATAATGAATTATTTATTTTCCGGGTTTGTACTGAAATGTTATAGTGGTAGCTCTATACGATTAGGAAGTATTGACAAATATGAATGTTACTAAAATTTCTTTTTTATGATGCTTCAGTACATCAAGAATTTGTGACTCAGGGATGTAGTTCGGAAAGATAATTCAAGTAAATAACGCAGGATAGTTTAATTAAAAGTCAAGGAATTGAACATTTCTCTTGAACTTTCTTATCTAGAGACATTTCAAAAACGATAAACTATTTAATGACCTTGAATGATCACTTAGTTACGCCTATTTTTAAATTTTTTTATGGGATTAGGAACACACAAATCGGTTGTGAAACTAATGGTTTCCTTCTATAGATCAGAAGGGGTTTTGTCGAGTTTTCAGTATTTTTCATAGTTGAAATCATGAGTAACATAATAGGACGAAACGGCTGTCCAGTGCTTCCAAGTTTTCCATGGTTGTCTAGCTTCAATCGATTTATGGTTTCCTTCTATGTTACAACCTTATTGATCTGAATTAATTTAAGGCTTGAGAAAAAGATCATATTCTTGCTCTTTAAATAAATTTTATAAATTCTATATAAAATTAGTTACACCAGTTCATGGAGTTGTATTCAACGTTTAGTTAAATATCATAGAAATGTAATTTTCATGATGTCGTATAAGGTTCAATCAAAGATTAGTTTCATTTAGTTTAAGGATATGCACTGTTGAGGAGTCTCATTTTAGGATGAAACGGCTGTCCAGTGATTGCAGGTTTTTCATAGTGATCTAGCTTTAATTGATCCATGAATTCAACTATATAAAATTACTAAAATCTCCACAAAACCCCCTTGTGATAATGATCATATGCTCACCAGTGACTGGCTCCATGAGATAATTCCTGGAGTTCTAGTGAGACGTCTTGGCCAGTGGAGCTATCAGGTAGAGACAGGTATCTACCTCAGTACAGTGGAAGTTGGTGGATTGATTGGAGTTAGACATTAACACCGCTAGATGCCGGCTCAGCGGTCATTCGGTTAAGTGCTCTGGCGCGAGATTGGTAGATTCTGGGTTCGAATCCCACGAGGTGGGATCGTGGATGCGCACTGCTAAGGAGTCCCATAATAGGATGGAACGGCCATCCATAGCTTTCACATTTTCGATGGTGGTCTAGCTTTAATTGACTCATGATCTTAACTATATCATATTGAAATTATTTAGTAAATATTCTACGCAGATTTTTATCAATTTCTACAAACATTTTAAGATGATCATTCTAATTTGCCTTTTTGTTGATAAAAATTTCAATATCATTTTATATGTAAACATTAATGAATATTCCTAATGGATGCTGATCAATGTCATATAGGTCAGATCCTTCTTAGTGTACATCGAATCTTATCAATACAATACAAATTATTAAGAAATATTCTTTATGAATATGACTAGTATAATTGAACAGTAAAGTCTATTTTCACAGGGTTCAAATTATGACACATCCCATTTATCAAATAGTTTAGTTTGAGAATAAAAGTTTTCCAAGGTAATATTTTTTTAAATGTAGGTTTGTTCTCTGAGCTGGATGGTTTGGTCGTGGAGCTTTCATCGTCCTTTTAAACTTCTACCCGAAGTTTGTGCTGATGATATTGTTTAGAAGGACGATGAAAACTTCACGATCAAACTATCCAGCTCAGAGAACAAACCTACATCGAAATCACCCACCTAAGCTACAAATCTCCGTCATCTCAATATTTTTTTAAAAATTTCGATAGGGTAATATAAGAAGATGAAGATTATTAGAATTATGTGATGATAATATTAGTGCAATACATTTCGATTAATCTGATCACATATTATATACTTGTTAAGAACATTTATGTAGAAAAAAAATAAAAAGTCAACTAGACTGGAAATAGTCCTACTGTACGGAGCTGAAACGTGGAGAACTACTACAACTATCGTCAAGAAGGTACAAGTATTTACAAACAATTCTCTACTCAAAATACTTAACATTCACTGGCCGGATACTATTATCAACAGCCTACTATGGGAGAGAACAAACCAGCTTCCAGCTGAAGATGAAATTAGGAATAGACGTTGGAAGTGGGTCGGACATACACTAAGGAAATCACCAAACTGCATCACGAAGCATCCGCTAACTTGGATTGGTGAAGGGAAGTAGAAAAGAGGTAGGCAAAAGAACACACTACGCCGGGAAATAGAAGTAGATATGAAAAGGATGAATAGCAACTGGAAAAAAGTGGAAAGGTTTGCCTAGGACATTGTTGGATAGAGATTGCTGGTGAGCAGCGTATGCTCCTCCACGAGGAGTAAGTAAGTAAGTAAGTAAGACTAGAAATGGGGGGCAAAAGGACACAAAGGGGGTTTGAATTTTCGTATGGCTAAAGCTTCAATAAACCTTAGTATATACCCTTTTACACTTTTGCACAAAACCACAAAAATCGTGTTAAAATCAATATTATGACCTGTTTCAACTATGTGTTTGGCAATAGAAAATGATGGATGTTTATCTTCTTTTCTTATTGGGCCATTTCATTTTATTATTTTTTGCAACAAATTAGGTACATTATAAGCTTGTAATGCTTGTGAATTAAGGCTATATCGAAGCTATACGCACAGTATGCTTATATGCCAATAAGAGATAGATCAATTTCAGTCCTAAACAGCAATGGGAAGATTCAATATCAAGTTTATTTAGGTACATGTTTATGCGGTTTAATTTTGAGATCACGATTACTCCTCTCCATATATGTGTGGCAACACACACATTTAAATTGGTAAACGTAGTGGGATATGACGCAATCGTTTACATGTCTTTTAAGTTTTTGATGAAGCATGGACCTTATTCATTCTTTGATAATGACCTTTGCTGTGTAATACGTCTTGTCAATGACTGATTTAAGCTTTTATTTCAATAAATAACTATTTGAATCACCTCTAAATGGTATGGTGATGTAAACGGGCTATTTTTTTCTAACTAGGCTATACTAGATTTCACTATACCATCAGCTTTCCATCTATTTATAAAATTTAAGGGTATAGACATTTTCCGTCGACTTTTTTTTTTAACAACCTAATATCAACATCAATAGAGTCAGTTGTGAAAATACGATTAAGCCTGTTAAGTAGGCACCTTATCACACCTCGTTTGTATTGCACAGAGCAATAACTATAATAAATAAGGTATTGGCCTATCCACGTTGGTTTTCTAAAAATGGATCGTTTGATTAAGTCATCTTCTAGTCTACTAAGAAGTATATCTAGTAAGATGAGCTGATAGTTCTTCTCCTCTTCGCATGAGAGACTAATGTGGTTTTGCAGAGTGTTAAGTTTCATAGATAACTAAGATATTGTCCACATATCTCTCATTATACAGAGTGATGCGATTTCAGTTTTTTTTCACATTATTATTATTATTATTATTATTATCCTTGTCTCCTCTTACCCCCCCCCTCTATTTCCAGTCTGGTCACCCTTTTATTTATATATATAAATGGTCTTAACAACTATATAATGTATGATCAGATTGTTCGAAATGTATTACACTAATATTATCATCACATAGTTCTTATAATCTTCATCTTCTTATATTACCTTATTGAAATTTATCAAAGAGACTAATTGATTTGAATTTTTCTTTGAAGTTTTCACTATTGAACTAAATATATATCCTTAAAGATGAAATAAAACACATGAAAATAAAAGAGAAGAATCAAACGACTAACATAGCCCGTAGTTACATATTCTAAATCTCATTATATTACTTAAACAATATTAAGAATTTTATAGAGTTTAGATAATGAGTCAATTGAAGTTAGATGATTATGGAAAACCTGAAAGTACTGCTTGACGGTCGTTTCGCCTTATTATGGGACTCCTCAGCAGTGGGCATCTACGATCACGCCTCACGAGCTAGATTCGAACCCAGGACCTACCGTTCTTGCGCCAGAGCACTTAACCGATAGACCACTGAGCCGTCCAGTGCTTCCAGGTTTTCCATTATGGTCTAGACCACCATAGAAAACTTGGAAGCATTGGATGGCCGTTTCGTCCAATTATAGAACTCCTCAGCAGTGTGCATCCACGATCCTACTAATTATGCCTACTAATTATACAAGAATTTGTGTTTAACCAGCCTAGGTCATTCATATTCTTAGTTAACTCATAATCTGTTGTCAGTCATATATTGATATTGTTCACTTTTATAATTTAACCTATAACTAAACTGTACTGCGTAAACAATAAATCAAACTGTCCATTATCCACAACATTTCTTTCGTGGATACGCACTGCTGAAGAGTCCTACAATAGGATGAAACAGCCATCCAGTGCTTCCAGATTTTCTATGGTGATCTAGCTTCAATTGGCTCACAACTTTTACAAATTACAGTCATCGGTAATTATAAAACTTCAACAACTTTACATAAATCTATAAGACTTACTTAAAAATCTGTATTAGAAATATAATAAAACTTTTAATTGAATATGATAACATACTACTTTCATAAATTGGATTTAAGTATTCATTATGAGGAAATTTTTTGTTTATCTTATTGGTTAATTTCGAATATTCTAATGGGCAATTGATTTGATTGGTTGAAAAATGATCTGATTAAAATAGGAATGTTATCTAATAGCTTTCATTAAACATTATTTAATCAGTTCATCATCCAAGTAACCATTTTACTCATTTCACTTATTGTTTTTGTTTTACTTGTATCTTCCCATTGTTATATTACACTGTAATTGATCAGTCTCTTTTTGGCATATGTGCATCCTATGTGGACTGCCTCGATATTGCCTGAAATCAAAAGTTTTATAAGCAATGATGGATAGTGGCTAACAGTGAAATCCATGACACCTGTCTTGTCCTATTTGGGACTCGTCAGCTGGATTTACTTGCATCTCAGAGTTGAGGTTCACCCTGGGACTTGAACCTAGTACCTTTCACTTCAAACGCCATCGTATTATCCACTCGGCCATTGAGTTTTGATAGCCACTTGCTTGTGCAACGAGGTGAAGTTTTGAATTCATTTAGTATTGTTTGTTTAAATCTTCCCATTGATGTTTAGGACCAGTTGCAGTCCTAATACTAAGTGAATTGTCATATCACTGTTAAGGGAATACTAATATTTTAAATTTTTGAGGGAAAAGGTTAACTATGACTTCCAGTCACATTTCAACCTAAAAAAAGCTAATTAGTTAATTGTTGTTTATGTAGCATGTAAAATGACTAACATAATGAAGTAAATCTCTATATAAAATTGACTGATAATGAAATTTATTGATGGAATAGACATATAAAATATGTATTATATATTCTCAAATAGGTCTTACTGTTGAGATTATGGGAATAGTCAATACCTCAGGAGAATTGTTTTAGTAGAATTAGGTTCTTTGAGCTAAGTGATGTTATGATGAAACGTTTAATATCATCCTAGACAACATTATTATTATTATTATTAGCTTTATTCAATATTATATTTTTGGTACAATATAGAATTCTCAGCACAAAGTACCTCAACAAGTTTTCGTTTCTTACTTCTTTGTCCTTCCTGACGATAAATATTGAGTGATCGCCAGTTAGAAGTTGGCAGCCCAGTCAATCGACATCTGGATAGTGTACATTCTTCTCACTGCATACTGCCAGCAACCACGATATCTCTTATTAGGCCTTCTGTAACCTTTACAGTGAAAGGTCTTACACTTTTCAGAAACGCACCTGAATAGGTTGTGCGATTAATAAGCATAATGATGTATTAAAACAAACGAAATTCGATAACTTGTTGAAATATCTAGATGACTGGAACAGGTAGCCCAGATGTTTAAACAGGCCGCCAAAGATTCAACAATTTAGAAAAAATTGAGTAATTAGCACTTTCCGGCAGATGACTAAAAGCTTATTCTGTCAATCTTTGATGAGAAGCAGCGAGATCCATTCATTTTTGACTGATAAAAAACGTTTACCTGGTAAACTTAACACAAATTCCTCGATTATACCATTATGTGTTGACAATTTTGAAAACGGTAAAATCTTGTACCAAGGTGACATAAGGGAGACCAGAGGATTTTTAGAAGCATAGCACTCAGTTTAGTCAATAATCAATAACCGAATTGAAATAAATCTAAAGTATCAACCAATTGGAAAAATTATGAATGGAATGAATATTGTCAAAGTAAAAGTGTAAATTATTGTAGAACAATTTCTGACGATAACCTATCCAACTTTGGACTGACAAATAAGCTGTTAGATTATTGCGGAGAAATCAAAATACCATTTTTGCTGTGACAATAAAATTTTTAGGTAGCTACTTTTGGTTTTTGATACACGTAATTCCCTTTCTCATCTTCAAAAGAGCAAGAACAGAGATTCTATCAGAGTAGCAAGAATCCATTTAATCACAACTGATTGATCACTGGATGGTGATCAATGTCATACGTGTCACGTCTTTCTTAGTGCTGATCGAATGCTATCGATCAAGCTGCAATGTGGCCACTAGTCTAGGTAGCTCGACACTACGTGCACTATATTGAGATAAGATAGTGGTTGGAGGTGGTCAACAGGAAACCCTGGACCCAGGTTTCGGGCTACTTGGCACTCGTCAGCAAAGTGTACCTGTAATCATGAAGGAATTGGTGCTCCCTGCCGGATTCGATCCCGTGTCACTCAGCTTCACAGTCAGAGAAGTTACCATTTAATTTTGTTTGATTGTTATCAGCTTCCTTACAACCTGTGACATTTAGAATCATAGTTAAGAAATAGGTTTAAATCACTTACATCAAAGAGTTTACTTGGAAGCTATTTAAGAAGATACATCAGTATAGTGTGGTGAAGGTGTAAAATAAATTTTAATAGACTAAATTGGGGGGGGCAAAATCTGACTCACACGTCCTCGTCGTACCTCCCAAATCATGGGACTGTTTCCATGAACTAATGTGAGCGATTAATCGTTGGTGGTCGAGATCGGTCTAATATACCATTCTACCAATACCCAAAAAAACGATTACGAATGCTACAAGGAGTCATTGCATAACTATTGAGGGTTCAGAAAGAGAGGTAAAATAAAAAAAGAGTTTGCCCAAATAAAAACAAAAACAGAAAAGACAAAAAAGGTTCTGTGTGCATGTTATGTAGTGATTCTGAGTGGCATTGCAGAAACAGCTATCCCACCCCGGTAGTTGTGCAGTGCTTCGATGTAGCACTCTTCTCTAGAAGGGCCTACTACGCTTCACCATTCTATATGTCTGGAAGGGGTAATAGACTAAATAAGGTTTTACAAATATGTACGTTATGTAAAAGAAAATTCCATAATATTGATTGTAATAAGAGTTCAAAGGACTAGAAACAAGTGATCACATAATGAATAAATGATAGTAAGAATAAAAATGAGTAAACTTCAGTTAATAAAATAAGATTATTAACCCGAAAGATAGAACAAAAAGAAGAACGTCTTTTCGTTCTAAGGTTTTTTGCAACATGTTCAAAAATTTAAGATATGCTCTCTTTTCTGTTCGGTCAATAAAGCTGCTTTAGTAGGTACACGTAAATTTATAAACACAGTTGGTGGGAACTATCATTTATTCATTAAGTGATCACTTGTTTCTAGTCCTTTGAACTCTTATTACAATCAATATTATGGAATTTTCTTTTACATAACGTACATATTTGTAAAACCTTATTTAGTCTATTACCCCTTCCAGACATATAGAATGGTGAAGCGTAGTAGGCCCTTCTAGAGAAGAGTGCTACATCGAAGCACTGCACAACTACCGGGGTGGGATAGCTGTTTCTGCAATGCCACTCAGAATCACTACATAACATGCACACAGAACCTTTTTTGTCTTTTCTGTTTTTGTTTTTATTTGGGCAAACTCTTTTTTTATTTTACCTCTCTTTCTGAACCCTCAATAGTTATGCAATGACTCCTTGTAGCATTCGTA
Source organism: Schistosoma rodhaini (assembly GCA_944470415.2). Classification (NCBI taxonomy): domain Eukaryota; kingdom Metazoa; phylum Platyhelminthes; class Trematoda; order Strigeidida; family Schistosomatidae; genus Schistosoma; species Schistosoma rodhaini. The sequence continues at coordinate 1,786,612 of OX104038.1, forward strand.
ATCGTTTTTTTGGGTATTGGTAGAATGGTATATTAGACCGATCTCGACCACCAACGATTAATCGCTCACATTAGTTCATGGAAACAGTCCCATGATTTGGGAGGTACGACGAGGACGTGTGAGTCAGATTTTGCCCCCCCCCAATTTAGTCTATTAAAATTTATTTTACACCTTCACCACACTATACTGATGTATCTTCTTAAATAGCTTCCAAGTAAACTCTTTGATGTAAGTGATTTAAACCTATTTCTTAACTATGATTCTAAATGTCACAGGTTGTAAGGAAGCTGATAACAACCAAACAAAATCAAATTCATTCATGTTTTTTTCTTTCTTCATATTTTTTTCTTTCTTTTGTTTTTTTTTATTTCTATTCTGTAAATAGCATCGTTTTTGTTTTCTTTTTAGGGAGAGTTTTTTTTTCTCTTCTTAAATCTGTTCTCCACCCCATTGTAACTAAATTGATTATTATAGTTTCCATGATGATTATAGTTTCTAATTGGGAGTTTTATTTTACCTCTTAGTAATTAAAACTCAATTTTTTTTTCTGGTTTCCCCTAGATAAGTTTTGCTCATTAATAATATGATCGAATTATGATCATTAATTGATTGGTATACAAAATAACGTTCCAATTAAACTCCATTATCATCATAGTTTCTAGAGATAATAAGAAAAATTTTAATCAATATTGATTTATCTATAACCCACCCAAGTTAATGAATCTAATTAAGTCAATGGAAAGAGAAATAAAGCAATTACATGTCAATCTTATCATCCCGTTTTTTTATGAAATAAGGGTTATCAATAACTGATCATACGAAATTTATTATACTGAATATACTGATTAGAAGAGTAAAAAGTAATATATATAATCTGTATGTTTTATAGTGGATCAGATGTCGAAGTGAGGGTGCGGATCGGCAAAGAAAGAGCAGCATTATCATGAATTATGTTGTTTGACTTTCAGTATAATGTTTATTAACAGCTGTCTACGCAAGATACTTCGGATCCGATGGCCAAACACTATCAGCAACAAGTTACTGTGGGAGACAACAAACCAGATTCCAGTGGAAGAAGAAATCAGGAAGAGGCGCTGGAAGTGGATAGGACACACTTTGAAGAAATTACCCAATTGCGTCACAAGACAAGCCTCACATGGAATCCTGAAGGCCAGAGGAGAAGAGGAATACCAAAGAATGCATTACGCCGAGAAATGGAGATAGACATGAAAAGAATGAACAAAAACTGGATAGAACTAGCAAAGAAGGCCCATGACAGAGTGGGTTCAAGAATGCTGTTCGGCAGTTTATGCTCCATTGGGAGTAACAGGCGAAAGTAAGTAAATAAGTATGTTTTATAGCAAAAGAAATCGATATTTTGTATGGTGTAACAGAAAACATCATATTGTAGTGGAGGAGAACATCAATGCAGGACAATCGTATGTATTTGAGCACAAAAGTACAGAACAGCTTAGTAAAATCTGAGAACCATACAGTAAATATTTAGACTTAGTCTTAGACTTCATTGTTCCTTCATTTTCAGAGCAATCATTCTCTGTTCTCGTTCTTTTTTCTTCGATCTTCTTAATCTCTTGCCACCAGACATTTCCCTTTCGTTTGGTGGTACATACCACTTATATCTGTCGACATCAGTAGCACACAACACATTATCAGGAAAGACTGATTACTAATAGTTGATCGATAATTTATCAATTATTATGTGTAAAATTAACGATAGTGTCATATTACACTAAAGAGTTATCTAATAATTTATTCAGTTTTGATAACAGACTGCAAGATAGTGGTTGATTAGTATAGATTTCCTCAGCTTAAGGCTTAGAAAGCTGTCTCCAAGTTAAATTACAATGAACTTACATCAGTTACCGTTCGGATTTAGATTACAGGGAATTAAAATAATTTTCTTATCTTTTCACAATAATGACTTAAAGAATCTGAGTTAACTAGTAAAACTATTCTATAAGTAGGCTGAGTTCATTAATTTACTGTCATTACGAAAGACAGACTAATTCATAAATAGATTGAGATCAATCAGAACAATAATACCGCATTAATTAATCAGAATATGGTTAATTATAGACTTTCATCATGATAAAAGAACATTTCCTAATGTTAAAAAAAATATATCTAAAACTACAAAGAGATCTATGAATCTTTTTTTGAATTTGAGTCAATGTAACCAGCTCAATACACACACACACAAATCTGACTCACACGTCCTCGTCGTGCCTCCTGGATCATGTCAACCATCCTATGTACTAACGTGAGCGGTAATGTGGGTGGTGGAGATCGGCCTAATCAACCACTCTTTCTATACCCGCAAACGATTGCAAATGCTACAAAGAGTCATTGCATTGAGGGTTCAAAAGCATGGTAAAAATGAGTCTACCCAAAAAACAAAAAAACGAATGTGAGTGTTATGTAATGGTTCTGCGTAAGCAGTGTAAAAACAGCTATCCCACCCCGGTAGTTGTGCCGTGTTTTGATTTAGCACTGTTCTCCAGAAGGGCCTACTAAAATTCACCATTCTATATGGCTGGAAGGGGAAGAACCAGCTCAATGTATTTTATACAAGGTAATAGATGAATACTACAAAAACGATATGTTCATGTAATTATACAATGTAATTCCATTCAATAGATTTTCCTAATGGTCTAATGTGGTGTTCAATATTCAGTCTATCACTATTACATTTTTTTTATATGTACATTCAGTGATTTTCAAAGATTAAGAACTATGTCTTATACTGGTTTCAATAAAATATTGTTTATGAAATTAGGAATGTAATGCCTAAAGTACATGCTGCTAAAACATATTCTCCAGATTTTATATAATTCTCTATAACTATAAGAGTGAACCATACTTTATATATGGCCTTCATAAGCTATCGCTCCACATTCCCTGGTACGGCCGAGATTTGGGAAAGTCCACTCTCCCTCTCGAAATTCTCTCCCATGGCCACGCGAACGTATGGCCTCTGTCAGGGAAGTCCTACTAACTGCCTTCTCGTGGCATTACTGTTGTTTACGAAATTGAGAGGACGAAAAGCGAATGTCCTGCGCTTTAACCTGATTAGTGGACACGGAAAGTCCACCTAGTGAAGTTGGAAAACCCTGATTCCAAAACAATGGTGCACATGAGCTCCAGTAGCCTGAAGGAACAAATGACGTATGAATCAATCGTTGGCCACCGGCTACCATGGGACTGCACCTCCTTACGATGCTCCACTGCTAATAGGCAGTTGATTGGAGGTCTGTATCTTACACTTGTTGGTAGAACATGCCGGATGCCAGGATGCTTCACTACCTTGTGGACCACACCTTCAGGTCAAAGGCTCCGGGTGTGGCCTCCTAAGAAAACCACCTGCTTCAGTCTGGGCACCTGGACACTATTACAGTCCTCACACAAATTAAATGAGATTTTTGTGGTGCATATATATCTGGTACCCCTTTGTACCAATATTTATCTGTTTAAATAAAATAAAATAAAATAAAATAAAATTTATTAAATATCATGTAGTTGATGATCAGCTTAAAACTTAAAATGAATCACAAATTTGTTCCTTACGATAGACAAAAAACCTCGTGTCAAAGTTTTTCACTTTCGGAATTTGATAGTATGTCACACATACAGCAAAGAGAAAACTACAACCAGATGAACGATTCAAACTGCGGACATTGGTCGTTACAATGGAAAACATTCCCAAAGGTTCTTTATACATTATTCACTAGCGAAATAAGTGAAGACAGACTATAAGCTGTCTGTATAACATTTAACCAAATCTTACTTACTTACGCCTGTTACTCCCAATGGAGCATAAACTGCCGAACAGCATTCTCGAACCCACTCTGTCATGGGCCTTCTTTGCTAGTTCTATCCAGTTTTTGTTCATTCTTTTCATGTCTGTCTCCATTTCTCGGCGTAATGCATTCTATGGTATTCCTCTTCTCCTCTGGCCTTCAGGATTCCATGTGAGGGCTTGTCTTGTGACACAATTGGGTGATTTCTTCAAAGTGTGTCCTATCCACTTCCAGCGCCTCTTCCTGATTTCTTCTTCCACTGGAATCTGGTTTGTTGTCTCCCACAGTAACTTGTTGCTGATAGTGTTTGGCCATCTGATCCGAAGTATCTTGCGTAGACAACTGTTAATAAACACCTGTAACTTCTGGATGATGAGTTTCGTAGTTCTCCGCGTCTCCGCCACATATAATAGAAGTGCCTTGACATTTGTATTGAAAATTTTGAACTCCGCCTGTAGCTCCTGCAGGAGCTACTGCCTCTCCGAAGCCCGGGTAAAGGAGGAGGATCGGGCATCGTGTCAGCGACCCTATCCCGTAGAAAACCAACTCGCTTAAAAAACGTTAACCAGAAAAAACTTTACCAAATCTTCACACAACTTATTTAAAGACATTTGTAAAATTTATCCCTTCACTGTAGATCCCATTGTTTTTTCTACCCTATTCATTCTCACATTATTCTAACTGATTATTATTTCTGTACAAATAAACCAATCATTGTCAATGAACACTTTGTAAAGCAGACTAGTTTTTTCCAAATTGTTTTAGACTCAATTACTATTTCAAAAACTATTTACTTTCTTATGTTGGTTTGTTCACTGAGGTGGATGGTTTTGTCGTGGAGCTTTCATCGTCCTTCTGAACGACATCGTCATCGTCAAAAAGGAGGAACTAGAAAACACCTACGAGCAGATCAACAACGTCTTCAACGACATCAAGTTCACAATGGAACAAGAGTCGGACAACAAGTTGCCCTTCTTAGATGTATTAATCACCAGAACGGACACAGGAAAACTAGAGACTCAAGTGTACAGGAAGCCGACCCACACCGATCAAATTCTCAACTACAATAGCAACAACCCAAGAACTCACAAAATCAACTGTGTACAAACTTTGTTCAAGAGGGCGAGAACACACTGCAATACAATCACAGCACGAAAAAATGAAGAAAAACACCTGAAAACCATTCTTCAAAAAAACGGCTATCCAATCAATTTCATCAAAAAATACCAGTCGCACACACCATCAGAAATGAAGTCAAGTATAAAAATCAACAAAAGGATCACCCTACCATACATAAAGGGCATATCGGAAACGACAACAAGGCTGCTGAAAACCTTCGGAATAGGTGTAGCCCGCAAACTAACAAAGTCCCACCACTCAATTCTATGCAAACCGAAAGATGAAATGGCAAAAGAGAACAAAACAAACATCATCTACAAGATAAATTGTACCAACTGCAACAAACACTATATTGGACAAAGCGGACGCCCTCTGCATCTTCGCCTACATGAACACCAACTAGCAGTCAAACGCCACGACATTTCTTCACTCATATCAATACACGTGGACAACTACGGACATACATTCGACTGGGAAAATGTGCAGATTTTGGACAGAGGCAATTCCAAAAATACCAGAGAATTTTTAGAAGCTTGGCACTCAGGTCAATCTGCAATAAACAAACATATTGAAATCAATCCAATCTATCAACCAATCAAGAAAATTATGCAGGAACATAGGAACAAAAATCAAAACAATAGGAGAGACAATCAAAACAAAGAAATAAACAATGACAGATTTAAGGTCAATAAGAACCAATCAACATCGAGGTGCAGAGGACAAGCTGTGAATCACATGTGGAGAAATTCAAACACTTCACTTCTACCCGAAGTTTGTGCTGATGATGTCGTTCAGAAGGACGATGAAAGCTCCACAACCAAACCATCCAGCTCAGAGAACAAACCAACATAAAAATCACCCACCTGAGCTACAAATCTTCTCCACCATCTCAACTATTTACTTTCATATGACTTTTGCATACCTAAAAAAGTACATTTAAATGAAACGTTTAAGTTAGAAAATATTTGTACTACTATTATTATTTACAATATACTACTAACAAGCTGTATTAAAAGCAAAAGATCATATCAGCGATACATGAATATAATTAATTATCACCAAAACAGCAATTAAACATATAAACGAATAGATTGTTATCAAACTATCATGAATATAAACTCTGTGATCATATATATTTGGTTCATAGACATGGGGGGGGGGCATTTTATTACTGTTACTACTCTTCAATAAAACTATTAATATTTGAATTTTTCTTTCAAGATTTACTGTCGATAATTCCATATTAGTGAATCTTTAAAAATAAGTTGAAGCATTTAGTTAGTTCATTGCCTACCTATAAAGCAATTCATAATTATCAAGTAAACAAATCTTCAATATTTTATAAATGTGGGACTAAGTGTAGTAAACAAGAACATGACTGAGGACAATCGGATCTATTTAAGCACAAATTACAGATTGTCTCACTAAAATCTGATAACCATACAATTAACAGTTAATTTGCAAATTAACAAACAATTGATTGAATCTGTAAACATCAGTTCATCTTCTCTAATTTTATTGTTTATGCATTTTCATACCAATTGCGCTTTGTTCCTGTTCTTTCATTATTGATCTTCTACCGAAATACATTCTATGTCTGACCATCACCATATACTACTTATCTGGATATAAGTAATCCACACCATATTACTTATTTCGTTTGAGTGTAAAGTGTTTATCACGTAGTAGTCGATGTAATTTCCCAGATTGAAGTTTTTATCAAAGTCCATTGATTAATGAATGTAATTATATGACTATGATAAACAATTCAATAAAATGATAGGAAACCTTAGGGTAGATTCATCAGTAAAACATATTTGCAAACCTGGAAACACCGGACGACCGTTTCGTTTTACTATGGGACTCCTCAACAGTGCTCACCCACGATCCAGCACTCGCGAGATTCTAACCCAGGACCTATCAGTCTCGCGCCAGAGCACTTAACTGATATACCACTGAGCCGGCACAATAGGACGAAACGACCATCCAGTGTTTCCAGGTTTTCCATGGTGGTCTAGCTTCAATTGACTGACGCTTTCAACTATGAAAGTACTAAATCTCCACAAAACCCCTTCTGATATTTGCAAACATTAAAAACCTAGAACATCGTCATTGTTATAGCCAAAATGGTTGCCATCATAACAATCCAATCTTCATTACAACTTGTTTGAATAATTTCTGTATTTTAGATTTAATATCAAGTTATAAGTAATAAAACTTTCAGGGCACAAGACAAGCCCTCACATGGAATCGTGAAGGCCAAAGGAGAAGAGGAGAACCAAAAAATACGTTACGCCGAGAAATGGAGACAGACATGAAAAGAATGAACAAAAACTGGATCGAACTAGAAAGGAAGACCTAGGACAGAATGAGTTGGAGACTGCTGGTCGGTGGCCCATTGGGAGTAACAGGCGTTAGTAAGTAAGTAAGGTAAATAATGTCCTTATCTTTTTTATCGTTATTAGGTGATCATCAAAGTTATTTTAATATTTTCACTAAGTGATAAACTATTCACTAACATCAGTTTAGCTGATATGACTATTAAACGATATTCATCACAACTATTTGTATCCAATCCAAATAAAGTAACTGTTTCCTTTACATTTGGGATCATAAACAATTTACATTTAGAGTTCTATCTAAAGATTAAGCAATTAAAATCCATTCGATAAGATGAAGGAAGATCAATTCCTATAATCATCAGCATCTCAAAAAAAGGACTCATTGATATCAAACTGAGTAAACATAAACGTGTTATTATGTTGTAAACATTCGAAGTTTTTGTATTTTTACTATTATGTGATTAAGCAAGTGATGGGTGAATCAGAATTAATAAATAACCCAGATGATACATGTTCGGAATAATAATCTATTGATTTACTTTATATCCCTTCATTTTGTAATGTTAAATTTGTCAACGAACAGTCATACATGTATATGAAGTACTCTTTTTCTCTAGGTCAGAAGTTGCTGTCAGTCATGGTGATGGTAGTTCATCAACATCAAGCTCCTTTAATGATGATAATTCATTAAATTTATTATGTGAAGTAATACAATCTGCTATGTGAAAATGTGGTCAAATTAGGTTATCTAATTTTTGTTCACCAATTGATCAATCATCATCATCAAATGATGATGATTGTTTGCAAATGTATGCAGTTGAAGGTACTCCATGTGTTGTTGTTAATGAGAACTTATTGTCAAGTTCATCTTCTCTTCGTCATGATGAAATAAGTATTCATTCAGCATTATTACCAACAACAACAGCAACAGATGCAATATTAATGACTTCTAATGTCTTTAATTCTTGCATCACCATCATCATTGTCAATTGTTCCATATCAACAATCGAATACTACTCCTCTGATTCCACGACTTCGTACAACATCTGCATTAACTAGTATTGCAGATCCATTTACTCATTTTTTTGGTTTAACAAGACCACGTTCAACAGTTGCACTAATGTTACAAAGTAAATGCCATTCATTAAATTCACCGATTGTTTCTCGTTCTCAAAGTAAGTATTATTTGGACATAAACTTTTTTAAAAAATTCACCGTGTAGGTGAAGTTGGCAGTTTATATTATATTTTTCAATAACATCGTTAATCATAAATCCTTTAGTTGAGACGTAACTATCATATTACCTCGAAAACCATAAATAATCATGAAATTTCAATAAATAAACATTGTTACTTACTTACTTACCTACTTACGCCTGTTACTCCCAATGGAGCATAAACCGACGAACAGCATTCTCCAACCCACTCTATCATGGATCTTCCTTTCTAGTTCTATCCAGTTTTTGTTCATTCTTTTCATGTCTGTCTCCATTTCTCGGCGTAATGCATTCTTTGGTATTCCTCTTCTCCTCTGGCCTTCAGGATTCCATGTGAGGCTTGTCTTGTGACGCAATTGGGTAATTTCTTCAAAGTGTGTCCTATCCACTTCCAGCGCCTCTTCCTGATTTCTTCTTCCACTGGAATCTGGTTTGTTGTCTCCCACAGTAACTTGTTGCTGATAGTGTTTGGCCATCTGATCCGAAGTATCTTGCGTAGACAGCTGTTAATAAACATTATACTGAGAGTCGAACAACATAATTCATAATCAGAGTCAGCAAACATTTAATCTATTCATAATATTATTTAGTTCCGTTATTAACTATGAAATTACTTTCGCCTTACTTTCCAACATACACCTCAGAGATTGACTAATCAACTTGGCATTTCTTTTCCTTTTAAAAGACTGAAAAAAAACTTTTTCGAAAAATTAAATTCGTTGCTTATTTGGAACTAAGAAGTTTAACAAGAAAGTTTACAGTTTAGTCAATTTTTTTTCTTAAAAAAGTCACCAGTAAAGTTGGTTATATGACCTTCAATGTTATATCCTAGTGAAGATTAAAGTACGGGTAACTTCTGAGATCTATTTATGGACCAATATTATATATATTGTTATTGTAACTAAATTATGTATATCTATATTCTTCTTATCATAAGCTACATTTTGACCTATAGACTATTATTATACGATTTACTGTTCTCAAATTGTACTCAGTTTATTGATTACAGTCACTCACGTTTAAAGCCACATTTTGACTTCATCTTGTATAAATGTTATTTCTTATTTTATGGTGTGATGTGGTCTGTTTGGACGGTATATAAACCAAGTATGCTTAAAATAAATGATTCGCATAGCAGAAGCTGTAATTGGTTTTCTAGACCTAACTGAAAGGACTAGGCTGACAAAGGACCAATAAGGACGATGAGTTGCTCATATCGGTCGGACGTCATAGGTTTGGCACAGTGCTAAGATTAGACAAGTCGTATTTCGATTAGTGAACAATTCAGGCCAGGCATAAAATCACAACAACACAATATTATAAGATAAATTTATATATTATGATTTATCTAAGATCTTACTTCATTCAGCACAGCTAATGGTAAAACAAATGTATTAAAAAAATATTTCAAGTTACCATACATCAACGACCAATCAATTAAATCACAGTTGATGAAGAAGCTTTGGAGGATGTAAACACCATTGCATATTTGGGCAGCATTATTGATGAACAAGGAGGATCGGATGCAGATGTAAACGCGCTGATCGGCTAAGCAAAAGCAACATATCGACAATTGCAGAGCATCTGGAACTCAAGACAACTGTCAACCAACATCAAAATCAGAATTTCCAATACAAATGTCAAGAGAGTTCTATTGTATGTGGCGGAGACGTGGAAAACTACGAGAGCCATCAAAATGCAGAAGATACAAGTGTTTATCAGTAGTTGTCTACGCATAATAGTAAGATCCGTTGGCCAGACACTATGAGCAATAAACTAGTGTTGGAGAGAACAAACGAGGTTGCAGTGGAGAAAGGAATCAGCAAGGAGAGTTGGAAGTGGATAGGTCATACATTGAGAGAACCACCAAATTGCGTCACAATGCAAGCCCTAGCTTGGGATTCCGAAGGCCAAAGGAAAATAGGAATAACAAAGAACACACTACGCCGAGAAATGGAAACAGATATGAGAGGAATGAACAACCATTGGAGAGAACTAGAAAGGAAGACACATCACAGAGTGTGTTGGAAAATTCTGATTGAAGGCCTATGCTCCATTGGGTGTAACAGGCATATGTAAGTAATTAAGTAAGTAAATCAACGACTAAACATTTCAGTAATTCAGTGATGCAGGTTATTATAAAGGTTATAGCCATTTCACTTGGTATTGTTTGGTTAATCTTCCCATTGACGTTTAGGACTGCAATTGATCAGTCTCTTATTGGCATATGTGCATACTGTGCGTAATGCCTCGATATAGCTTTAATTCACAAGCATAATAAGCAAATATGGATAGTGGCTAGCAGTGAAATCCAGGATACGGGTTTCGTCCTATTTGGGGCTCGTCAGCTAAGTGTACTGCATCCCAGATTTGATGTTCACTCAGAGACATGAACCCAGTAACGTTCGCTTCAAGCTCTGTCACGTTATCCATTTAGTTACTGAGTCCTGATAACCACTTGCTTGTGCAATGGCTTACTTACTCCCGCCTGTTACCCCTCACCGAGGAGCATAGGCCAACTACCAGCATTCTCAATCCAACCCTGCCCTGGACAATCCTTTCTAGTTCTTTCCAGTTAACATTCGTCCTATTCATATCTGCTCCTATTTCCCGACGTAATGCGTTCTTTGGCCTTCAACTTTTCCGCTTTTCTTCCGGATTCCAAGTTAAGACTTGCCTCGTGATGAAGTTTGGTGATTTCCTCAATGTATGTCCTATCCACTTGCAACGTCTATTCTTAATTTCCTTCTCAGCTGGAAGCTGGTTCGTCCTCTCTCACAGTAGGCTGTTGCTGATAGCATCTGGCCAGCGAATGTTGAGTATTTTGCGTAGACAACTGTTTATGAATACTTCTTCTCCACGTTTCAGCTGAGTACAGTAGGACTGTCTTGACGTTCGTATTGAAGATTATCACTTTGATATTGGTTGAGAGTTGTTTTAGGTTCCAAAGGTTCTTCAATTGTAGAAATGCGGTTCCCGCTTTGCTCATCATCGCCTTTCCATCTGCATCAGATCCTCCTTGTTCATCAATGACGCTTCCCAGGTACTTAAATGTCTCCATCTCTTCCATAGTTTCGCCATCAACTGTTATTGAGTTGGTGTTCTCCATGTTGCATTTGAGAATCTTGCTTTTTCCTTTGTGAATGTTGAGGCTTATCGATGCGGAGGCTGCTGCTTCATTTGCTTTCTTCGTCTGTATTTGTTCGTGTGTATGAGATAGGAGGGATGGGTCTTCTGCGAAGTCAAAATCGTCTAATTGGTTCGGAGATGTCCATTGTATTCCGTGCTTCCCCCCAGATATCCGAGTCTTCATAATCCAGTCAATCACCAGAAGAAAGAGGAAGGGGGAGAGTAGCCAGCTTTGTTTGACTCCGCTCCTTACTGGAAATGCATCTGTCAGCTGTCCTCCATGCGCCACTTTTCACTGTAGTCCGTTGTATGAGTTCTGGATAATGTTGACAATCTTTTCAGGAACTCCATAGTGTCTAAGAGGTTTCCATAATGTTCTCCTGTCCACACTATCAAACACCTTCTCATAGTCAATGAAATTGACGTATAGTTATGAATTCTACTCAACTGATTGTTCTACGATGATCCGTAGTGTCGCAATCTGGTCTGTGCACGACCTATCCTTTCGGAATCCAGCCTGTTGATCTCGAAGTCGAGTGTCTACTGCGTCTTTCATCCGATTCAGCAACACTCTTTTGAAAACTATTCTTGGAACCGACATCAGCGTGATACCTCTGTAGTTCTCACATTTGCTCACATCTCCTTTCTTCGGTATCCTGATGAGTTATTCTTCTTTTCACCTTGAAAAGAAGGTTAAGCATATTTGCAGTTACTTCAGTGTATGACTTCAGTGCTTCAGCTGGTATGTTGTCAGGTCCTATTGCTATCCCATTCTTGATTTGTCTGATGACCATCTTGCTTTCGTCGGTCGTTGGTGGAGTGACATCTATTGGAAGGTCAATGTTTGCTGCTTCCATGTCAAGTAGATTCAATGGAGCTGGTCTTTTCAAAATTTTCCGCTTCATTCATGAGGCGTCATAATAATTTTTTCAACTCCCAGGGCCCAACTTGGGACCGGCAGTAACTCCAGAAAAGTTACAGCGGATTCATAACTTGCCACAACAGTAATTAATTACATCTCTGGTAGATTACTTCAATTCACAACTAAAACATTGCACAATTTTAGTCACGCAAATATCACAAAACGAAACAAATCAATATACTGGCATCCACAGCATAGCTAAATATTTCAAGTAAAATAATTATTGTGAAGCATAGAAACTCAGTTAAAGCATGAAAAAACAAAAACAACAACCAGAATCAAAATCTCAGCTAAATGTGCAGCTGAGGTGAACAAGAAGAATGGATTACGAAAGTGTGTACTTGCACACGCAATCACACAAAACATCCAAAAAAGATCTCTTGCTGACTGCTTACCGAATTTATCTTAAAAACCTTCATTTTTGACCTCTGGTTCGATTAGGTTTTGGATCTTTCGACAATTAAATAGTATGGACAATAGAGTTGTCATGCCCCGAATATCCACGTCATATTCGAGGTCTACTCGGTTGGGATGAGAATAATGAAACACATTTTAATTCAAAGTCATAATTCCCATGCGATATTCGATCTGGATCGCCTCGTCCTGATGTGCAGGTAATGTGTCTACTATGACAATCGCATAGAACAGGAGCGGGCCTAATGAAAAAGTGTATTACAGGAAGAAAATGGAGAAATACATAACACAATCCTTGGCCCATGCCCTAGTCCATGACACGGTATTACTCATCCTTAACCTGAACATTGTACGATAACCTGTCCAGCGTTCAGTTATCTGTCATGCAACGTAAGAAAGAGTCAGCTTGATGGCTGATTTGGCTAGGGC